>CM077034.1:63157297-63500426 GCA_039090855.1 Macrothele yani
GTATAACTACGATGCAGCAAAACGTTACACAGAAAGGAAATGAATATGCACACGAACAATGAATGGCCTAACGCCATGTCAAACACTATGCTATAACACAAGTGCACAAATGTATGATATGTATTAGGCTATCATAAATCAACCGAACAGAACTGAAATGTAGTTAGAGCGCTAAACATCAAATGAGTACCTCAGCAACTTTATAAAAAAATAACAAAGGTAACAAACGTTACCACTATAATAATCCGCGATAGAGGGAAAGCACTAACACAGAAAGCACTCTACAATTATAGGTAATTTAAAAAAAACAGGCACAAATTCAGGAAACAACATATAAGATATGATAATGATAATGAGATAATGAGGAGGAAGCACACGAGTAACGAGAGACCGATTAGTTTCGAAAAACACAGTAAAAATACGCAATTTATCGCAAATTTAAAAATACATTACTTGTGAAACATACAGCCAAACGCACAAACAAAGCCAATTTACAATACATTACTTGTGAATCACAGTAAAAACACACAATGAAACAACATCAGAATCAACATGCACTAAGTCTGGAAAACCAGAGAATCTGCGAACGGGTTTCGCAAATCCCCTAGCATTGAGAGAACAAAAAGTAATCGGTGTGAGGAAGAGAGCTAAAGGTCATCGGTAAAAGGATAGAAGGTATCACATATATGCTTCTCAACGCGAGCTCGCTTCAAGGAAGCGAGACGGAGCGTGTAACGTCTCAAAAAAGGCTGATACCGAGGATCGGTGGCACACAGAGATTAAAAAAGAAACACATAAGCTTCGAATTGCGTTACCGCTGCATACAGGTCCAGATCAGGTGAGTGATAGAATTATTTTCAGAACCAACAATCGTACGTGCAGGTTGAAAAAGACGTAAAATGTGCTGCCTTTACAGTGGTCCAAGAACTGGAGGAAACGTATCAACGGCCTATATGTAGAACCTACGCGTCAGAGAGAGGATTGACAAGGACCTGAGCGGAGAGAGCTATACTGTTTGAAGAATCATCAGGTGGAGAAATTTATCCGGAACCGGAAACCTCGGGAACACTATATGTGAATCCTCCAGAATGTGGCACAGAAAGTTGTTTTAACTTTTTCTGTTTTACAGCGCCTTTAGAAGTTCTGGGATCCACTTCTCGAAAGAAGAAGCCTGAGGCGGATGTATCCATTAGTGGATCAGGCTCACCTCCCAAGTAAGGAGACGAGGAAACCAACGTCGCCAAAGAGAAGCAGTACGTAGCTGCAGGCTGCATTAGTGGAGACTGGTACAACAGCCGAGGCTTCAGGAAGTTGTTGCAACAAGGGTATGGTAGACAAGGTTGTAATAATAAGATCCGATATCCGAGAGGCTAGGAAAAGAGCCAGACGGCCTATCTGCCAACCCACCACTCAACACACCCGGATCGGAACACTCCGCTGCAGACACATCTGTAGCTCGAAGACAAATCTCTCTCTCAATCTTGAAGGTGTGGATGCACAATCATACGGGTCGGGAGAGGGAGGAAGGGGCAGCATTGTCCGTGACGGAAATGTTCGTCTGACGGAGAAACGAAAGAGAGAATTCGGGTCAGGCAAACTACCGGTAGTGGGGATAGTAGAAAGACTAATGTGGTCAGCAGTGAGATGCGAAAGACTTGATTAACGTCCACGTTGAACGCGGTCACAGGAGGCAGTGGTGTGATTCTGTGTTAGAACAGTGTGTACAATAGTGAGCAGTGAAAATCTTGAAACTGTACGTTCGTGCGCCAATTTCAACAGTAGCTTCTGTACGGCAATCCGCCAAGGCTTTCTCGGTGGGAAAGACGACCAATAACTGACGGCGAGGTCCGGTAGCATGTGCAAATCGAGTTCCGCGGGGAGCGTCAGAGAGGCGACGGACCTTGCCAACAATTTTACAAACATGACTGATAAGGAGAGGAAGTTCAGTATCAAGCACTTCCTGTGGAACAGGATAGAACGTGATGTTCACTGGTCTCTTGGAAAGAGGCGACGGGATGAGATGGTTTGTCCCAATCGAAAGTCCGTTTGAAAGAAAAATGTCAGCATCCTCCTTGTGATTGAACTGTACCGAAATACCCCGAGGAGTACGGGAAATTGCTGCAATGGACGCAGACAACACATGTCCAGAGAGGGCTTCCATGTAGCGTGGCGATGGAGTATTTGGTAAAGCATGAAAGAGCACACCTCTATCCAGTTGGTTACCGAACTCACGGCCAATCTGTGAACTGTCATCTATCGTTACCTTCACCTTGTATTTGGTTACCTGAATAATAGGTGTTGCTTGCAAAAGACCATCAGTTGGAGAGGAATCGGACGTAGAAGTAGCGCCTCCTTGCACTGTAGAGGTAAATGACATCCTCGGAAAAGAAGTTTGTTCGGATCCGGCAGGCACAGACGGCTGTGAGGAAAGAGAAGCACAGGCCGAAGGCAAGGCAGTAGAATCAGTAGTACCCAGGGAGGGCACTGAGGCAGATGCAGGAGCTGAAGAAGAAAGCGCAGCGAACTCCTGTGAAGGCACCGGTGCAGGAGTACTAGAAAGCTGGGAAGGCATCTGAGCAGACACATCTGAGGACGAGAGTATGTTAACTTCCATGGACGTGGGAAGTATGAAATGACGTTCATCCGCCACGCCCATATATGATAAGGAAATACCGGAAGCCGCCATGTTGGCAGCTTCCAAACGTAAACAAACGAGCAAACGATAAGAAAACGGGTGAATATGAACTAATATGAGGATGAGAACGCTAGAAAAGTAGCTCAAAACGAACACAGTAACTTTAAACAGCCTGGCCACGCAACAGGTGAGTGAGGGACGAGGTATTCCACACTAAATTGCATAAAATATTGGAGCCACCAACACTACGTCTGTCACGAACGAGCAATGGGCTGGACATACTGCCAGAAGGACAGATCATCGATGGACAGCCGAAATTTTAGATTGGATTCCAAAGGACAGGAAAAGATCCAGATGATGACCACATGGGAGATGGGTGTATGAAATTAGAAAATTTGCAGGAGTGACATGGAGGAGACTGGCACAAGACAGACCGTTGTGGAGGAAACTTGGGGAGACCTTCGTCCAGCAGTGGATTGATAATGGTTGACAATGATGATGATGATGATGTTAACGTAACATCTTTTCACCCAGACGAATAGACTAAGCTAGTTTTCCAGCTACAGTAATAAATTCACTGTAACTATAGTATAAATGAGTGCAACTAGCACTGATTGGCCCTAGAAAGAGAATAAAATATTGTATTCTGTAAATAATTCCATATTCCTTTAACCTCCGCGAACAAGTCAAATTATGTCAAATCAACTGAATATTGTATTAAAATGATTCTCCAATAGAAACGTCAGTACTAATAAACAAACTATTAAGATAACTCATACAAGATGACATATAACAACTGTAATTCTTAAGCTATACGCTGAATTTTTTTAACTTATTGAACTAAATAACAATTAAACGGCAAAAAACATGAATCAATATATGTTCTCCTCTGCTGATGATACCATTAATTTACCTTACACCAAAATTATATCAAAATATTTTCATCAACACCGTGCCAGATATATTTTAATTAAATGTTTTGGACGGATAAATAATTAAAGAAATGAGCCTTCACAAGTTGAGTTATGTTCAGCCGGTTGTCAAGGTTTTCTGTAAAGCGGGAATGCAAATGAACCCGAACAGTATGTCACTCTTGAACGCACGCTATCGGAACCGTATGACGCTGTATAACCCATGTGCCCATCAATCGTTCACCTCTGTGTTGCGATAGAGGATCAATATTTCATAATTTAGTATCAGTAGGCGGAATCGAATCTAGTTGGAAAACACTATGCGCTGCTATTCATCACTACACCATCTTTAAACTTGGCCGTATTACAGTTGCTTACGCTTATGGTTTGCGATTCACCGAAGTAAAAACAATGAACGGCGAGCGACGCAGCTTCTCAGAAGCAAACGTCATCAGATAAAGCTTGAAAACCACCATTAATGTTATACAGAAGTCTCGTGTTTTGCGAGCCTTCGGGGCGTGGCTGGTCGTTCCGTCAATTCCATATTGTGGAGATGACGGAGCAACAGTGCGATTTTCCATTACTTGGCTCTTTTTTTTTTTTTTTTTTTGATTGAAGGTTTAACGACCACCGTAAGCAACTCAATGGGCTATAAGCAGTCACCCGTCCCTAATTTAGGGCCACTGGATCCAGGGAAGGGAGAGAGCCAGTGCCGTAAGACAAACACAACATCCATGCCTCACCGGGATTCGAACCCGGACCCCTTCCGTGCGAATGATCAGAAGTCATCGCTTAGACCACTGCGCCACCGGGGCGGCTTACTTGGCTGTAAACCCTCACGTAAGTCAGACCTTCCTCATCCCACTGACGTTATATTCGCATCATTGTGTTCGTGTATCGTAAAACATGAGGGTCGATGTTGTGGAATGAAAGTCCGCCATCCCACAGTCCAACACATCGACCTTGCTCAAAGTTCATCACTGGTACAAACTTGTCTCCTCCCCTGCGGCTGGACATACTCAGTGACTACAACAATCATATTGCAACAATTCACGCAAAGCAACTCTGGCAAGTAGCAATGTGCCTCCTGCTCTCATAAAACCTTCGGTACAACTACGTGGACTCAACTAGCACAAATATTTTTTTATGCGCTCTAGTTGCAATTATTCACACCTGCGTACGTGATCTAACCATTCTGCGAGTTGCAAATCAATGGCACACATATTTTTTTGTTACATTTTCAACAAACAGTAGTGCAAAAATTAAAGCAAATATGGCAACGGAGACTCACTAAACACTGCGCAACACTAATATCAATTTCATTCATCTCAAAATGCCGTTGTAAAAATCGACAATTTATGATCACCAGGAGGTCCATTGTCAGCAATTAACAGACACTGTTCTTTCATATAAAAATGCCCTTCCCAACTGAACGACATTAGTACATGAGATTGAAATGAACTGGTTAACTCTTACGAGGAGAACAGTCTTGTTTGGACATTTGAGGTTTAAGCAAAAAATAAATGTTATGTTTTAAGAAAAATTCCTTTATAAATCTATTATTGTGGGTAATGTACTGCATGAAAATTTTATTACGTTTTGCAACCAGAATTAAATTAAATGCTAAGCTTTAAAAGCAGAAATCTCAAATTGTGTTTTTAAAAAGGCTTTAAAATTAGAACACCTTTACTGGATTACAAAGTAAATAAACTGCTAAAATCCTCAGACTCCAGAATTCAAGGATATTCATTTTCAAAAGAATCCACGCACCAAGAAGGAGTCGTCCAATTGAAATGAGATATTAGTAGTGAGATGGTACATACCAACGACAGAAGTGATTACAATATCACTGCGCCAGGTCGATTTCCCTCGAACATGCGGTACACATTCCGGTTAGCGTTCGTACCGCATCGGACCGCCTCGTACTGGGATACATGCGGTAATACTGTCCGGCATGGAGTCAAAGTGACACCGTATGTTTTTCTGGGACATACTAGCCCGCAATTCTTGCAACTGACACTATAATCACGAACACTGGTAAATGGTGAAACTAGGGTACCATCTGGTCACACAGATGCTTGTTAGGCGCGAGATCAGGCGATCTGGCAGCAGTGAGTTGAACCACATTCAGACACTAACTCTTTTACCATTGCTGTAAAACCCTTTCTTTTCCCACACAAAGCTAGCACGCCGTCAAAACTGACGCCGACACATTTTTCCAGTCCAAATTGTGTGTTATGAGATAATCATAATCATTACACCAAAAGTATTGTCTCCCGTACTGTGAATTTTTAACTATAAACAAAAAAAGATTATCATGAATTTCATTTTCGCAAATGTATCTTAAATATGCTAAAATTTGATACAAGTTTTCTACGCCCGTGCTTTCGTAAATTGTAAAGCAAAATACCTACTACCACGCACATGTGTGATTAATTGCTTCTCCACATTAGATGCCAAAGATGTTATGAGACGCTGAATTGTATCATTCCACAAAGAATCCTGTCCGTTGAACGCCCTGCCTTTTCTCCAAGCATAATATTCGACATCAATTTAGCCGCTTGCTTTACAAGTATTTCAGCAACGGTACGCCCGTGAACAGATTTTGCAGCACGTAAAGCCACTTGGAATGATACCTCAGTAGTTTTACTCTCTTCCTCACCCGTAGCAACATAACTCATGAATTTCTACGATGACAGCATTACTTTATGTTTGTTTTGAAAATATTCAACAGGTTTATGGGATAAATCTGCATATCTTGTTTGAAAATGCCGTCAAAGTTTTAAAGGTTTCGTCTCGTCGTTACAAAAAGTGTCATAGCAGACAGGACAAAGTGGGTTAGGTGCAAGTTGATCACGGGTCCAATAAAATCCTATTTGCAGGTAATCATCACATTTCCTGTGTACACATTTTTTTTGTCTATAACAGAGCAACTGGTTTGAAAACGAGTGTCAATACTTTTCGTTTTTGCAGGGCCATGTGGATTCGTACTGATTTCCCTTCTATTCCGTTTCAAAGAAACACTGTTAAGCCACCAATGATCCATTCTGAATATCAATTTCAAATAACACAATTATAATGTCAGTGGTATACAATATTTAAATACCCCCACACACACACACAAAATACACATACGAATAAGTAACTGCCGAACGCAAAGGGCTACGCATTGTCAGTACCACAGATGGGTCGGAAATCACGTCACCGATACTGCATTTTGTCACGGATACTGTGCTTTGTCACTGATACGTGTATGTTACCGTCACCGGCTGTGACTTTTTTGCTGAAATATAAGTTACATAATTTCTGTCTGCGCCACCTGTAGCTGTAACCGGCCGAAACCTGAAGCTCCGCAATCTCTGCTCTTTGGAGATGTGTTTGGCTCCACTAAACTATATTTCCGTGGAGGATCTTTGTTAGTGTCAACTTAACTTCGTTCTGGAGCTACTGAGATTAATACATAACGTGATACGACGTTGACAACACATTTGAACCTTGATGGCCTGAGCCGCAAGTCGTGTTAAGTTGTTACAATCCCATCTTAGTGCGATAAGCCACTGCACAGGCCACTATCTCAAAATTGCATTATTTGCGTGTTGTAAATGCACATTTTCCATAGAAAATTAAGAAAATTTTGCGAACCACCTAGAACCTTCTCACGGACCACAGTTTGAGAACCACTGCCATAAAGCTTTAAGATGGACGTCAAGTAATTTTGCTTCCTATACTTCCAATCGAAAAAATTTGTACACATTTCCTTCACAATAAGCGCGTTCCCAAGGATGAAAATTTGAACATCTATTAAAATAACTTCATATTATAACTTGGAATACTTAATATTTCCTAAAATATAACCACAATTATATTAAAAATCAAAAACTTTTTCTTTGGTGGTATTGAAACCAAAAAAATAGTTGGCGCGACCTGAACTTTTATGACGTCAGCAGACAAACAAATGTTGGATTACATAATTATGATTATGGTTTAGAAAATATTAAGTACTTCAAGTTATAAAATAAAGCAATTTTAATCGATGTTCAAATTTTCATCCTTTGGAACGCATTAATTGTGAACAAAATGTGTACAGAATTTTTTCCATTGGAAGTATAGGAAGCAAAATCATTTGACGTCCACCTTAACAATTCTCTGAACTACCACATTGTACCGGAGGAGTGTACAGGCTTGTGAAACTTAGGGCGATGAGGTATAAACTTAAAACTCGTGAATGCACATCGGAGAGGATGTTGCATTCTGAGTGCTTTGATATAAGATAGTTGTTGTGTCTTGAGAGAGTTAAGGGATTTCTGGTGAATTACCAAAGAAGGAAGGCCTCTGAAAATGTGTTTGAAACTTCAGACAGAAGTGTTCTTGGTGCTCATTTAAATGGTTCAGAACGAAAAGTAACCACTCTAAATTTATTTCTTGGTTGCTGAGAAACTGTCCCTGTGCATTCCTAAGGAAGCCTCAGATCATTGAGCCTTTTGTCTTCTTTTTTCTAACTGATGGCTTGTTGGGCAAAGTACATGGCGATGCAGAAGCGGAGGAAGCAGCTGCAGTTACACTTAGAGAGAATTTCATGGTGACACTCACTCCATTGCTTAAAAAAGGCAGGGACATGATTGTAACATTTGTTAGTAATATGGCTTTCTATGCGATAACATAGGATCTCAAATAGCGTCACTGGCCGGCAAAGTACATCAGTGATGCTTGATACAATTGCTTAAATGTTTAATTCTTGGAAATTCACAATTTTACGACAAATTGTTTGTAAATTTGTGTAAACTTACAAATTGTTTTCAGCCTCTCGCGAACAGAACTGAAGTTTTGTTACTTGTTAATCATTTTTCAAATTTTGCAATGCAATAGTTTCATTTTTGGAAGCATCGTTTAACAACTGGTACTTTTCAGGACAGATTTCCCGAAATTAATAAATTATATATGAAAAATTTGGACTAAAATGCAGTTTAAAAGGAAAAATACAGGGTTTCGTATTATAGTAAATCAACGTATTTCAAGGAAATAAAAAAAATTGAGCGCGTAGTTCTATTTCGAGAAGATAATTACATATTCTGAAAATACAGTAGACGTTACATTTTAATTAAAACTTACTTTTTTCATTCCGTAGCTATAGCCTCCATAATTCAAAGTTAGAATTCTGGATACCTTTAAGGAGTTATAGAGCTAATAGTTAAATTAAAAACAAAATATCAAAAGTTGTTCTTGTACATGACTGCGACGACCTCTTTGCATGGTTAGAAAAATTAACCACAACTTTAAAAGAACCCGTATTTTATTGGGAGCAATTGGTATTCAGAAAACGGCTTTTCACCTGGAAGTAGAGGATGTCCCACAAAGGACTGCCTGATTTTAAAATGAAATAACTCGGAAACGGAGATCGATAGAAAAATAAAACAAGTGGTATGTTTATTTAAAAAGCCGTAAAAATCTGATACAGAAGTTTCAAAAGTATATACAAATGTTGCCGAAAGGTGGCGCTGTACGCTGTTGTCACATTGCGGTCCTATAAATAATGCTGCAGAAGCACAGAGCGATCAGTCTTTGGACAGTTCGCTGTCGAAACGTGAAAGGAGGTAAACGTACTGAAGGAAGTGGATGAAGTTATGTATTCCGTAGAGCAACGTGTTTTTCTGGTACTCGAGTATGAGGGACTTCGTGGTTTATGTAAGATGGGGGCCGATCATACCGAACCCCAGCGGTTTTTGCCCTTCGTGAGGAATACTTCAAGAATAGAGTCATTGCTTTGAACTATTCCACATTTACTGGAACAGGCACGGATTGGCCTCCATACTCACCCGATCTTACCCCCTGCGACTACTTTTTGTGGGGTACATTGAAGGACACTGTTTTTCAGAACAATTCTGCAACACTGGACGAGCTTGAAGAGTTGATCGGTGAGGCATGTGCGTCCATTTCCGTTGACACACTACAGATGGTGACTAAAAATTTCATTCTTCGTTTGCGCCATCTATGTGCTGCGAAAGGTGCACATTTTGAATCGATTGTCATGTGATTGCAACGACTGCTTGCAAAGGACAGTTTATAGACTATTTCTCGGACGCCCTACTGCGACTAAAGCGTACAGCGCCACCTTTCGGCAACATTTGTAAGTAAATTTGTAACTTCTGTATCAGATTTTTATGGCTTTCAAAATAAACATACCACTTGTTTCATTCTTCTATCGATCTCCGTTTCCGAGTTATTTCATTTTAAAATGAGGGAATCCTTTGTGGGACACCCTCTATATTATGCAGTGGAAGTACACACTCCGTAACTTTGACTCCACAATCAGGTTAGCCTTGCCCGAGTATTGTGACATGCATTCGCGGCTTAATCCTTTAAGTTGCTCATGTGCGAATAGATCATCTACCGAAAGTAGTGCTGGTTCCTACACACATCGGCAGTTCTACGTATCTATTGTGGAATATCGGAATATTGGAATCAGATAGAAAATAAAGTTGATGTGAGGTCCTTAGCGTCAGAACCGCTAAGGACCTCCACCAAAGTTTTGGCTGGACTCGTCCGGCGCAGAAATTATTAGACTGTATTCCAACGGACAGAAAAAGACACAGAAAAAGACTACGTAGGAGATGGCTGGATGAAATTCGAAAACATGCCGGAGCAAAATGGAAGAGACAGGCTCAACAGAGAAGTTGTGAAAAAAACTTGGGAGACCTTTTTCCAGCAGTGGATTGATAATGGCTGACAATGTTGATGATATTGTCTTAAACTTTAGGGTTAGACTATTGTGTTAATCTACTGAAAACAGACAATGAAATACGATTTATATGTTTAGTTGCGGACAAAGGCTTCTGCCCTAAGGTAAATCTTAGTGAATATTGTGTTCACCATTACAGAAATATTGTTAAACTGACAAATGCAATTAACTTAACCAATTTAAAGTCCAAATAAATGTATTGTGCCAATCAAAAATGCATTTACAAAAATGCTAAAAAAAGAATTAAAAGCATAAATTTAAGTTTTAGTACGTTAACTGCTTAAAATAACTAGACCAGTTCTTTTGACGTTTGCATAATCATGGATTTTCAAGTTTTCTCGGAAAACAAAATCGACTTTTGAGTGGGGTTGATAATATGTTTTCGCCATATTATCAAAATTTATGAACAAATGATAAAAAGATGAAAGTTTTTGATTAATCGAAATGGAAGTGAAAACGAAATTGGTGCAACTAAATCTAAAACTAACTCTCTTTTGAGAAAAGAGTAAAAATTCTTGCGTTCCAGAATTGTAACTTTGATCTAGTGGTTATTTGCCTTACCTCCTTTGGAAACCATTCGAATACAAGAGACATATAGAATGCATTTTCTAGTTTTCCAAAGAAGACGAATTTTTTTAATCATGTGGAGATATTCACTGAATAATATTTTTGATTCACAATGTGCACTCGAATTTTGAAGAAGAATGGCATCCGTCCGAAAAACAGAAAAAATAGCTAAATCACCTGGAGATAACATGAACTGAGGTTACACTTTTCTTTCTTTCCAATTCCAAGCATTAGTGTTACCGTAAAAGTTTTTTTTTTTAATTTGTCATTCAAAATTTCAACTGAAATTTTGCAATAAATGTGTAGATTATTTTTTTGTCTTCAAGCCTTTTCTTCATATGATGCCTTTAACCGAATGAGCAGATGTTATGTGTTTAAGGTTAATCGGAGCAAAATATAACGAAAATCCCTTATGATCTAAACTATACTACAATATCGGGTTTGCAAAGATTTTATCTCATGAAACACTGTTCCAATAAGATTCTTCGACCGTGGACCTTCCACAACGGAACCCATGGAACACAGGAAACATTGAAATGCCCAAACGCTGATACTCTTATTGGATTATTGAATTGCGTTGTGATCTGCCGCATTGTTTCATTCCGGATGATGTTTTGATGCGCGCCAGACGGAAATGTACTGTTCAGGACATTTCTCCGTCTGCACTGCACTTGAACTCTGGATTTCCCCCCAAAGTTTAAGTAATCCGGGTATACCCTATCAATTGTTGACCGTATAAATCAAAATTTCGCGGTAATTTCCAAGAAAGAGACACCCGTCTTCCGGGCGCCGACTATCATGCAAAGTTCGAAATCGCATAAATCCTGTAAAGCTGCCATCTGAACTGCGGATGCTACTACCTGGGTTTGTGAAGATATCTGCTGAGGTTCACAAATCGGAGTTTTAGAAAACAGAAATATCGGGGACAACCCAATTTATTTTGACGTCTCCTAGCGGAGAGTCTATGAATTCCTTGATAATTTTCAAATTGTATGAAACAAATGTCGCACCGGAATTGCTATCTAACAAAAAGGAATTTTTCAAATCGGACACTTAGAAGTAGAGATATTGACGAAAATACGATATGTTTCTACGCTCTCTGGCGGAGAAATCAAGCATCATTCAAAAAGAAAGCATCCTGGAAAAGTTTATTGCCATGACTAGTATCGGTTCAAAAACGGATTTTTTCAAGCGAGGTATTAGAAGCACGGAATGTTTCTGCAAATACATTAGAAGGAGGAATTAAAACTTACGGCCCCTCGTGGCCAAACCATTCTTCACTAAAAAATAGAAAATGCATGCAAAAGATTTTCCACCAGGAGGAGTTTCCGCTGAAGATAGAAATATTCAAGTCGGAGTTTTAGAAAGATATATATCGGGGAAGATGCAATTTGCTTTTACACCCCCTAGCGGAAAATCTATTCGTAACTGAGAAAAGTGACTAAACGTGAAATACTAGTCTAAATAAATGGAATCGGAAGGTAATAGATTTTTTTTTCAATCAGATGTGTAGAAGCAAATATAGGGAAGGAAATGTATTTCGAATTGTATATATATATTCTGCTTTTCGCCCTCTGGCGGCGAAAGTGTACATCGTAAAAAATGAGTTAAGAGATCACCATTCGCATTATTGAAGCTTCCCAAAGCAAAACGTATTTTTCATATCGGAAATATTATGTCCACAGACGGATCGACAGACAGAAGGACGGAAAAACCGATAACATAAGCACGATCTGCTTTAACAAAAGACGTGCTAAAAATCGAAGGGTCACAGTAGCTACTGTGCCGCACTTGTACTATCACTATTTGATTGCAATATATTTCTAGTTCTACGTCCTTAAAATATTCGGCGAAGGACAGTTGACATAGCCCTAGGTTATAAGTTATGACACAGTTGCTTCTGTGCCCTTTTGATTTTTTTCAGGTATAAAATTAAGAAATAAAACGAAAAAAATATTATTTGCAGGATATAATTTTTATACATACATATACGAGATGAACGAGGGATTGAGATGCATATATGTAGCGGATGTGCAGTACCAGTTTCTAAAGTACTAGAAGGGGACAGGGCAATTTCATGTGTAAAGGTATATGTTGAAAATATTAAATGTTCGACAGCATTCTTCAAAGTATTTAGAGGACAAAACAGACATCTTACCTTTGTTTTGTGGCTGATAAATTATATTAAAGTATTTACTTCAGTCACATGATGTAACCCAAATTCGATGGGAAATATTCGATTTGGGATAAAAACATATTCAGTAAATTATTAAAAACATGACTTACTTGTACACTTTCTTTAACGGTACTTCTTGGTTTTACATCCCTTAAAATGCATTTATTAACATTAAGTGATTCGTATATCACTGCAATCTGTTCTCAACAGTAGAAATAGGACGTTGCCTTAAGATTAAGTGATTCTTTCGCTAGTTTTAAATATTGTATTTATAAAAATATTATTGGCTTCTGTAGAAAACGCAAGGAATCGCTAGTCCTTTATCTAGAGCTAATGAAGTTAGAAGAATTGTATGCCCACTTTCCAGCGATACTGTGGATAAATGCACTGTCTAGTCAGACGGCATATTAACAGAATGCCAGGTTACTAGTGTTTATGACCACTAGGGCACAAGAGTTGCTTAGAACATTTGTCTTTGAATTCAAGACTTGATATTCATAATTATACTACTGACCATATGTCATTTTGTTAGTTTTTGAACACCGTATTTTCAAATTCGTTCCGAAAGTCATATGCAGTTTTTATTGAAATCAGGAAAAGTATAGGGACGAACAAAACATATGAAGATAATGACAAAATGCACTTCATAAAGCCAAATTATATTTTAAAACATTCAGAATTACTTAAGTGCTTCTGATTCTCTACCGTGACGGGAAGAATAACTGATGACACATATTTTCCATGGCACAGGTATCAGGTCTTTGATCGTTGATCAATTCATCTAATTCTTTATTTTAAAATAAAAGAAAATACGGAGGCTAAGAAAGAAAAGCTATGATAGTGTACAGAAGTACAATTTATTGTTAAGTAAGCATTAGTGTTCTACTAAATTTCTGTTCTGGGAATTTGACTGGCAAAATTCCGCAGCATTAACAGAACTATTATAAAATAATTTTTACTTTGCTTTAAAATCATATATATATAAAATAAATTGAAATAATTTCATATTTTAAATCATCTGTCGCAGATAGATCTAAAAGCATTATGTGTTTTATACAAGCTTTATGGAAATAACTTTTTATTTGAGTTTCTGTCCAACGGATTTTAAAATGCAAATAAAATGTCATGGGTTTTTTTTTTTTCATTTTGGTTCGTGGCTCGTCTTTTTCGAATCAACAGTTCTTTAGCAGAAACGTCTTTTGTTTGAAAAATGCCTTCAAATAATATTCTAAATGTCATGCGTTCAGAAAGTGGTACACTAAATGCTGAATCATGTGGTATATTTATTCAGCAATACCTTTAAATTCGCGCTACTTATCTCTCAAAAATTCGAAAAAATAAAAGGATAGTTTGAATGGAGAGAACGTCTTATTTTTCTACATCCAGTGGTTTGTGACTCTCTTTGCGCCCTCTGCAATGAAAATATATTTACCGGGACACATTATCTTCTTGTTGCAATTCCAATGGGTGTCACTTACTTTTTCTCTATATACACTGGCGGAAAGTGAAAAAAGAACACCAAGAAGGAATTGGCGGACGATCATGAAATTTACATATGTTAATGGGGTCTAGTTTACGTAGGTGTGATGTTAATTTCGGGACCAACTGGTTAGCGCTTACGCCACAGCACAGCATAATATGCAAATTATCGTCGGTGGTATTTAAGGAGTACGGCGAAGTGAATGTAATCAGCCGTTGGCGTACGGACACGTGCGAAGATCCTGAAGAAGCTGCAATGCCTGGACATGGAAGACGTGTACGATTTCAGCAGTTGTCGGACTTTGAGTGAGGTCGTCTAGTCGGAATCCGCGTATCCTGGCGGTCGTATTGTCGTATTGCGGAGCGAATAGGACGGGAAGTATCGGTGGTTGTACACCGGTGGCGCAGATGGTCCGAGAAACATTTCCACACGAAAAGACGTGGAACCGGGAGTCACAGACGAACTGAAGAGCGGTCCGATCGACACATAAGAGAAGCGGCGTTGTCAAGCAGAACATCCACTGCGAAGCAAATACGAACTGCCGTTGCACCAAAGGTGACTGTGCGAAAAATCCGCAACCGCCTACTGGATGCAGGACTACATGCACGTGTGCCTCTGGCATGTGTACCTCTGGCATGTGTGCCTCTGGCATGTGTACCTCTGACTCTAGCCCTCCGTCAGGAACGGCAGCAGTGGTGTCGCCAACGTCTGCACTGGTGAACGCAATGGTGATCTGTCGTGTTCAGCGGTGAAAGCAGATTCTGCTTGGGAGCCTATGATGGCCGTATGCGAGTTCGCAGACACACAGGGTAGTGTCTACACTCTTCTTGCATCCGCCAGTGACACACGCCTACCCCTGGTCTGCTGGTGTGGGGAGCGATCAGCTATCACTCCCGTACACAACTAGTGTTTGTACCGGGTACGTTAAACAGCACTTCCTATATCAACACCATCATTCAGCCCGTTGTTATGCCATTTGTAAGGTCGGTCCATCGTGGTGTTTTCCAGCAAGATAACGCACGCCCATACACGGCACGTGAAACGCAACATGCACTTTAGGGTGTGAAATAATGTTCATGGCCTGCACGTTCACCGGATTTGTCCCCCATTGAGCACGTGTGGATTTTATGGTACAATGACTTAACCGGTCTCCATGGCCAGCTACGACCATCCCCGATTTACGCGTCCAGG
Organism: Macrothele yani; assembly: GCA_039090855.1. NCBI lineage: Eukaryota > Metazoa > Arthropoda > Arachnida > Araneae > Macrothelidae > Macrothele > Macrothele yani. Next base: position 63,172,994 of record CM077034.1, read on the forward strand.
TTGAGGATGCTTGGAACTCAATACCCCAAACTTACATCCAACATCTGTACGACAGACTCCATGCCACAATTGCACAGTGTGACGCAGTTCATGGCGGTTCAACCTCGTAGTAACCATGTTGCATGGAAATGTTATTTTTCAGTTTACCAGCAAATACAGCCTAATTTTCCCATAATGTTTTGGTCACGATATCCTTTGTATTCCGTTATTATGCTGTATAAATTTCGTTGGTGTCAGACGTCTCCATATTGATGTTCTTTTTTCACTTTCCGCCAGTGTATATTGCTTTCATGCATTGTGCATGTTTCGTAACTTCATTTTATTGTTCTTTGTATCTCATCATTTTTCTCCTAATTGCAGATACTGATTCGGGAGTCCGTCCGCTAGTGTTTTTTCTCTTCCTTTCGCTCATGTTTCAGAACTTTACACCGAACTTGACAATTAAATTTCAACACACAAAAAATAACCGATTCAACCCTGACACACATTTCAAATAGCGATTTTGCCTGTGTTCGTCACAATCATGTCACATACAAGTATAAAATTGAACCACATCGCTTAGCAAAGATCCCAGATATGTATGAAGAGCAACTTGCGCCATACGACAGATATCTGTCTTTCAACTTGGTACGGTCATACAATGACACCGTAGCAACAAGTCTGTTCGAAATTTATTTCCCTGCTACATCGACCAGTTCATATGTTAATAACGTTTTTTGAAGTAGAAATGCCTATGAGCAAAAACTAAAAACAGCTGCGAATTCTTCAGAATGCTAAAGCGGGTTGTTGGACCAAGTCGCCTATAGTCGGTAAAAACATTCATCACTAAGTTTCAAAATCCCCCTCCTTGTAGCACCCGCGCCATAACGGTCTGTGAGTAGCAGGACGGAATCTAGTTTACATATCTGAGAAGCCACACACGAGTTAACATCAGAAAGCTAAACAGCAGGCGTTGGTTATAGTAGTTAAAACTTCACTCTGTGAGACTATAGAGTTGTTAAAAGACAAACAAAGATAAGCGTTGGTTCTAGTAACAATAAGGTATTTATTTGAAACGATCGAGGGCGGTAGATGGCACACCACACGAAAATAGAATATCCATATACTATTCCATTAGCTCCCATGAAACTTACGGGCCATAGTAAAAAAAACAGCAAGAGGTTTCAGTCAATATATTCGTTCATCTGATGTATTTATCGCACATTTTACTTTTAAAATGGAATGCGATAAGCGGCGTGGAGTGAGTTTTCTTTCCGAATTTCGTGATACTACAGGATGGTTTGTTAAACACTAGGAAAACTTCCTAGCTGTTACAAGAACTTGAAAGAAATCGCATTATTTTACTTAATATTAAACTAGGCGCTATCTGCTAGTCTTTTAGGAAAAGGACAGCCGTAACTTAAATTAAAAGGGTGGAATATTAATTGTCCTCAGTATATTAAGAAACAAACGATGTAATCTTGAATGATGTGCTGGACAAATCAAACTAGTCTAACATGTCTACTCAAAGTTACAAATAAAATATTCCTTCATGCTGAGACTCAGTTTCATCTCATTTTTAACGCTTTTCTTGGAGTTGAAATAAGTCCAGGATAAGCCGTGTTTCTATTGAAACAATCGAAAAAAAAACTTTGAAAGTTCATTCTAATAGATCAAAAGGAAATAGCATGAGTACATAATATAATCAGTAGGAAATGCTATTTAGTAATATGATAAAAAAATCAAGTACATAAACTACAAATCTGTAAAGTTTAAGTTTTTAACTAATAACTCAACTCGTCACATAAGTTGGTCATGACTTGATTCCTGTCTCGGCTGTTTCCTTGAAATACGGAGTATCAGGACTAACCAGGAAGGTCCCCATAGCAATCCCTCCAGTTTTCGTGATAGTGACAAAATAGGTTTAGATCCATGTCTTAAGTGTAACCCTGGCTGGGTTTCATGCGCCCATGAGGAGTTATTCTAGTGTCGACGAAAGTGCCATTGACTTGCTGTTATTAAACGCTAAAACACCGATCTGTCCAATAGACGTGTAAAAAAAAACTCTTTAAAAACCACAAAAATTGAGGCAAAGCTCAACAAATGTTTCGGAAGCAAGTAATCAGCTTTTTCCGTCAGGAGCGGAAAAGGACCTGCACCCAGTACACGAGTTGTGAGTTTTTGTATTGACCACCAACTCGTGGATTTAATAGGGGAAAATGTGCGCTTGTGCAGTTAGTCATGCTGATTTGTGGCCTGAATAACAACATTTGTGTGTTTTGTCCCAAGAAAATATGTGTTGATACATAAGGAGGAAGAAGTGTATGTGTTGTTTTGTGGCAAAAAACAATTATAACTCAAGATACAGAAATAAAATGTAATTGAAGGATGCACAGATTATGGCATTATTCATCTAAGTAATAATGGGGCTTTACAGTGAAATGATCAAAACAAGCAAATATAAAACAATATGCACATCGTATAAAAACCGGAAGAACAACCTTCCGCATGGCATTGTTGCAAACCAATATTGAACGACAGCCGATTAATATTTTGAAAGAGTGTTATGTGCTTCGACGTTGAATATCGTGATTTTTGCCAGGCCAGGAAGCCCATGTCATTCAAAGCAGGGAAGGAAAATTGTTTATAGATTATGGAACGTATTTTCACGAGAAATAATTGATCAGTTAATTCAATGTTTGTTTCGTTTGCTCGATATTGGGTTTTTATAATGTCTTGAATTATTCTTGCAAGTATTCCACATTGTCTAAAGAAGTAAACGTCAAGTGGTTGGAAAAGCGTGTTGTTTTCGGAGGTATTACGTCAATTATCTTATTCGTATCCTTTTTTGCATTTGCATAAATGCGTTGGTCTGTCTGTCCTGTCCAGGAGTCGATCTATATATAGGTATTAATATGAAGATCTATTTGAAGAACGTTATCCAGCCATTCTCTCACAATAGTTTTAGTTAATTTGCCAGTACTACTGGCTGTTACATAAATATTCTGGGGTGTACTACTACCAATCGTTTCTGCAACCCGTGGTCCAAATTCCCCCCGCTGGCTTCTTGAAAGCAAATAAGGAGTTTCGGCCCAAGCATTCCATCACATGACACATGCACGTGACTTGTATATGAATGTGTCGTATCATTTGAAGATTGCACAATTGCTACCGTGTCATGTTCACCTTTTGTCGACAGCGTTCTGGCTGATGCCATTTCGCACTCGAAATTCGACTCGGCCCTATTCCATATATTACATGTTCCGATATCAAGAGTAGCTGCTGTTTCGCTCACTTTGGTTACAAATGCCAGTGCAAGTTGCTGCAAAACCTTTTCATCGTTTATGTCTTTGTTTGTAACAAATTTAGTTATGCGTCTGGATTTGATATTATCTTTACATTTAAAGTTATGTACGAATGTGTTTGATTCTTTGAAATTAGGAAGCTTTAATTTGATTGCAGCTCCGATAGTCCATGCCTTCAAATTCCAATAATGAATTACAGCTCCTTTCGCCCTCTCTTACTCATAATTATCGCTAATGAACTTTGTTACGTGCCACAATTTGTTTTTCAGCCCTCCTCCAGTTTTTACGCATTTTATAGCATACTGTACAGCTGATTTCGCTACTCTGAATTTTTTTAATTGCACGTTCAAATCTTTTACCTTCACTCATGGCAAAGTTATAAATCGACTGTCTTCTGTCATATTGTGCACCTACATTATTCTGTGTCAATTTCCTTCTGCCTTTCCTTTGTTCCGGTGAACTTGGTTTAAAATCACTTGAAGACTGGCTGACGGTTTCATTATCGCTATCACTATCACCACTGGAATCGTCTCTGTCAGGGATAAAATACAAAGTTTCTGCGATCACAGTATCAATTTTGTCATGGAATTTATCAGGAATAATATCACAGACCACACTTGCTAATGTTTCATCTTCCCTTCCATTAAGAATTACAGTTTTCACATTAAACAATTTTCTAATTTTTCTGTCGACTTCTACGTACATTGAATGGATTATTAGAATTCGTAATTTACGGTAATCTCGAACGCCGAATATGCACAATTTGTCAAATATTGGTCACTTACCACCCTCAGCCGTTCGAAGTCTTCTGCTCACGAACAACAGCACGAAACCTTTTGCTATACAAAATTCAACCAACCTCTTGAACAAAGAAAACCCAAACCAAGCAAAATCACACACAGAATCACCAAACAGAAAACACAGCAATGTTTGTCCGATTTCCGCGAACACAGAATTCCATTAACATGCGAACTGTAGCATCACTTTTTATTTGTTATTACTAGAGTTTACCATCGGAAAGAACCAAACATATGACTCACTTATGTTGAATAAAAATCACAGACAATATATGTAAGAACAACTCACACGATCAAACAATCACGCAAACACACGCTGTAACATACTGTGCAGCGGGTTTCTCTGTCATTCTGTTTACTTCATACTTACCCTCTGGTTATTTCTGTGTGTTGATAGGCGGGCCTACCTTCCACGCAGCGCGGCGCACAGAGGACGCTGGTGCTTCTCTGCTCCTAACTCAGAAAGCTGATTACTTGCTTCCGAAACATCTGTTGAGCCTTGCCTCAATTTTTTATATTGTTTAAACAAGGATTTTTTGACACGTGAATTGCACGGATCGGTTTTTTAGCAATTAATAACAGTAAGACCAAGACACTTTTGTCGGCACTAGCAACTTGAATAACTCCGCATGCGCGCATTTACGCATGAAAACCAGACAGGGTTACACTTAATACAAGGATTTGAAGCTATTTTATCAATTTCACGAAAATCCGAGAGATTGCTATGGGAACCTTCCCTGGTAAGTCAGAAAGCTCAAATACCCGCTACTATGTGGAGTCTTAACGTGGCTTCTTTCTACCATTCGGTACCATTGCTCGAAACCTTTAACCATGAAGAAATAAGTTTTCTACTTCACACCTCCGTGTACTGCTGTTAGCGAAATGTTGGAGTTCATTACTAATAGTGTGGCTTGCAATGATACCGCCTCTCTTGGGTTGTTAAATGTTTAGGACAAGTTTTTCAAATAATGCCATCTCTCTTTCCAAGGTACCGAGTGATCAATTAACATGATGACTGTTTTTATAAATAAGTAAATAAATTCTAGTTTATTTATTTATTGTCTGGTCAAATCACAGCTTTCAAAGCTTTCTATTATAATTCTGCAGTTGGATGACTACCTTCTATGTAAAAGCCATTTCGTTGGACCAATGAATTCATCAAAAGTTTTTAATTGCTAGTATAGTTAGCGTTCAGATCCTCGTTATCCTTTACGTTTCGGCAAATTGGCCATATCTATGAAGAAGCAGTTTTATGCAATGATTTTTTCAAACAGGATACAGATTTCGTCTAGGGGTTCCAAAGTTACATGATTCACACATCTCTGCTTCTTACATATGTAGATATATTTTAAAAACCAAAACTATGCACACAGAAGGTAAGTTCCTGAGAAATGCCATGGAAACTTCTTGGTACTTATCACTATTTAAAGTTGCGATTTTTCATGGCGCTGTGGCAGCCAACTCTCGTTTAACGCTTATTACACTCTGCACCCATTCTTCGCATTCAGGTCGTGAGTTTTGACACACGTTTTGGAAAGCGCCTGTGTAAGCCTTGATCTTCCTCAATGATCCAAGCAATAATAATTGTAATATATATTCAAATATTTTACTGACTGAATACTAAGTGTACCTTCAAGGAAAAATATCACCTGTATTAATCTGGAGATCCTGTGAAATTAAATCAATGCGATCAAAAATTGACACTTTGCATTATACCATATCTTGAGCGATGTACCTTGTAAAAATTCCCTTAAGATTTCCGCAAATAATGGTTCTTTTTCATATTGCGCTATTTGATAAGATCATGCTTTCCAAACAACATTTTGCGTCAGAATAGTTACTGCCACAAGCATTATTAAAGGTAGTTAGGAAACAGGAAGCACGTGATATATAAGGATATATGTGCTTTCCATACGTACTAAGCCGCGGTTAGTTAAAATACTCTTATTTTTCATCCAAATGGTGAACTATTCCTTACAAGGATAACAATGTGTAGTATTCCCCTTATGTTAAATAAAGCGCCACTTATTGCAGAAATGAATGTACTCGAATACCTACATTACTTACCTGAGATGCCGGCATTATGTGTGCTTAAAGCAAATAGTAGCTGCATATAACTATGTATCAGAGACATCTGGCTACTTGCCGTTCCCTTAAAGAAGATCAACAGATTTAGCTTGAAGGCCTCGTTCACTTATATCTTAGTAACGTAGAGGCTGGCCAAAGTGAAATGTGCTATATCTCAGCAAAAATGCTATTGCAATCGTAATGATAAAACCTCTCAAATCAGTTTATTTATTACTTATTTCCGGTTTCAGAGGATCAGGTTAATATATGACACTATTACGCTGTTTGCTAAGATTCAGAGTTTAGCTCCTCGAAGAATGATAATCTGCCAGAAAAACATCTAACTAATGCATCAAGATTTTATTTACTTTTGATGTATAAGATATCTCCATTTACATCTATCTCAGCATATAGCTCGAGCTTCCCTGACGTCAATCCCCCGTCGCACACAAAACCTTTTCAAATGCATACTCATAATCTTTTCCTCACGCAGGCATTCCTCAATCTGGTCCTCTCATGATTACGTGGGCCGTCCTCTAACTATCGTTCCTGCCACTTGTGCTGAAAATGTTTTTTTAGTAAGCCTCTGGTCACTCATTCTTTCAACACGTTCAAATCACCTAAGAATAGTTATCTCCACATTACCAACAGCATTTTGCTTCACATTACACATCTGCAACACATCAAAAGTCCTGACATGATCAGAACGTGTGTTGCCACAAACCCCACGACAGTAACGCATCTCTCAAGCACACAAATTACTCCTATGTTCCTCATGCACCACCCAGAAATCTCTCCAGCAGACAAACGACTCCTATGTACCTTCTGAAGTACACAGAGGAAACATAGGAATCGTTTGTGTGATGGAGAGGTGAGTTGCTTATGTGGGCTGTGTGGTAAGATAAGCTCTATTCAAGCGAGGATCGAAGATTCATTGCAGATGTGTAATGTGAGTTAAAATATTGTCAGTAAATGTTAATGATTAATGAAAAGGTGTAACGGGACCATGAATTTGATACGCAAGACGGAGTTCAATATTCGTGAGGAACTATGAATTAAAAATACAACTAAATATTAAAAAAATATACATAATAGAGGAAAATTCAAATTGTTTTTCACACCAGACGCTATCCACAAATGGCATATTTTGATGAAAAACACGTTCCTACCGATCGAACTGAAAAAATGAAATTTGTATTTCAAATGTAAACTACAAAAGATATTCCTTGTTAAATTTGCATTCCTGGTTTAATTACTTTCCGGAGAACGGATGATAAAATTGGAAACGAATGCATTTTCTTCTGTATCAGCTTATCACATTTAAACCCTTTGTTTAACATACTTGGGGCTATCAGGAGACGCGGTGCGATTCCTGCTCCAGGTCGACATTTTAAAGTTTTCGGATGTTATCTGTCTTAACATCGATGTCACATTTACACTAGTAAACGGATTCACATCTTCGAAATTTCTAGTATGCAATGGTGAAATCCCGTCTTTCATTCCTTGATATTCAAAGCCTCCGGGCATTGACGGGAATGAATTCTAAACCTACAGATTCGCTATTATGAATGCCGGTTGCATCGACGAGCAAATCCCGTGATGGGTTTTTTCAAATTAATCGGAAACTTGAAATTTGGTCGTTCGGGGTTATGAAGTGTTTAGCATACTCGAGCGCTAATCGGGTGACGCGGATGCGTTTTCCGCTCCAGGACGACGAAATTTTCAAATTTTCAGTTATTATCCGACTTACTATTCATGTCATATTTACACCAACAAACGGATTCACATCTTCCAAAACTGTATTGTACAATGGAGCAACCCCGTATTTCTTTCTTTAGCATAGCATTGTTTATTCAATTCTTCAATAATCACCCCAAAAAATGTGCTATACAAGGTGCTAGAATTTTGTAAGGGAATATTTTAATTGAGAAAGCAAAACCAACAGTCAGAAAAACTTTCTGAAGCCATGATCATTTCAAAACAACCTTTGTGTAATAGAATGTTTTTAGAGTAAAAATACATTATAATAAAGTCGCGTTTCGAAGAGCATACATGGCCAGCCGCTATGTGAGATGGGCAGTTCCTTTGCGACGCATTGATTCAGCATGGTTACCTCTCATTCGCTGCATTGTGTCGGGTTGGGGAGTTGTTTTCCGTCTTAATACAAAGTGCATTTGACCCAGAAAAGTGAACAGTCCTGAAAAACAAGGAATTCGCGTTAACTGGATACCACCCTGCTGTTTAAAATATTTTCAACAGCAAATCTTGTTAAATAATTTTAAAATAAGCACATTCCGAATGAATATGTTATGCAAATAGGGAATTATGTTAAAAAACAACCCAAAGGAATTGTATTTGTTTGCATTGACAAAATACACATTCTTAAAACAATTTCACTTGTAAGATATAAAAGTGAAAAGATTGACAGTTGCTGAATGCGTGGAGGAAATTACTCAAAAAACGAGTCGCAATCGATGTACAGCTGCCATGTTGCAGTCCATTGGACAGTGCTATCTGTGTCTTTTTGCATTTCTTTGTCGGCATTTGAAGTCTCGTCGGTTTCCAAAATAAGGAGGGTTTTGCCCTTGTATTTATCTGAGCAAGTACAAGTAGTATTTATGTTAACGGAGACGAAATAATTTGGCAGTAAATTGTTCAATACCGTCATTTAGCACTATATGTTTAGTGACCTCACAGTGAATTTCTTAAGCAAAGCTTCCGGCCGTATAATGTATGCATGTTTCTGTCAGGTATCTTTGGTAGCAAATATAATATCAAAAACTAATTCCGAAAAATACCTAATTCATACTGAGGACTTTGCGTAAATTTATATTCAGAAGTTCTACTCCCTCCAAGCTACTTAAAAGGTTTAGTAAGGTACGTATATTTTCAGTGGTTATTCTGCATCATGCAATACAAGTAGTTAGATATAATAATTTTCTGGGAACATCGATATTTATGCTGTTGCGTAATTTCTTACTGCCTCTTCAGACGTCCCTGAAGAATGAGTGGTCTTTGAAAATTTGCTCTATTTTAGAACTAAAAGACGTGATTTATTTCACAGTTCATTCATTGGGAATATCCACAACTTTAGAGAAATATTATTTTAACTAATTTTTTTTTATAAAGATGGAATTCAGCATTTGTGAATCGTGTCAAGTATGACTGCACTGGGAATATCGGCCCTTCTCATCACCTGTCATCGTACACATGCTAAAGACACAGAAGTGCAAGTGCTCCACGCTGCGATCCGAACCTAAGAATCAGGAAGCAATATAATGCCAAAACTAACTTTTTGAAATATTTCTACATAGTACACACCGATGCCGACACCATGATCAACTTTTACTTCACACAACGATGGCCTTTAAGTATACGGTAAGGCATCGATTTCGAGCAGATTGATAGCCAATAAATAACTCAGCTTCCTATAATATTTTAGAAAGCGATAAGAAGGCATAAGGGACGGCCAGTGACACTACTTCAGACCAAATATATACAGTGCACTATGAAAATAAACCTAATTATCTCTTACGTGCTTTCCGAGTTTAAGTGGTCAATGAGAATTCAATTACGGTAGCCTATGTTCTCCTATTGAAACTTAGAAAATCCTAGCTTCAGTTGGCTGTAATTACACCAGTTGTGGAAGCCATGTATAGAAAACTCTGCTTCTATACGAAATTTTGAAAACCATGCAAAAAAAAAAAAAAAAAAAAAGACCGTGCTTCTTCACGAAAAGTTTAAAATCATGAAAAAAAAGCATACGAGACTTCGGAAAATGAAGTGCCTAATGTAGAATCCAAATTGAAGAATTTTTATGTTGGGAGAAGAGTTTATAACAAACGCTGGGATATCTATGAAAATATTCCCGTTTCAGGATTTCAAAGGTTACTTGTAATATGAATATAATAAGAATGATATATGAATTAGGTAAAAACTTAGACCTATAGTACCGGAAAACAAACCTCCTTCATACATATTAGAAAAATCCCTGGCAGCATTTTTATCTCAACGTTTAGAAAACTCCCATTACGGGATAAAGTCACCAAAGGAATTTGTGGAGTGCGCAAGAAAGTTGACTATATTTGATAGTGATATAATGGAAAGTTTCGACACAGTGTCTTTATATCCGTCTATACCTATATCACAGGCTGTCGGAAACCTTGAAGAAATAATCGTCACTTCCCCTGAATTCACACCAAATTAAACAAAGACGATTATCGCTGAATTAAATCTAGTTACCAACCACAACTATTCCAAATTGGATGGTGACATCTACAAACAAACAAAAGGAGCACTGATGGGTTTCCCTCTATCTGTAGTACTTGCGGAAGCAGGACTTAGACCGCCAGAAGATCTCATCATTCTAAACTGTATCAAGAAACCGCGAGTGTGAATCCGCTACGCAGATAATATATTCTTCCAATGGAAACATGGAGTAGACGAATTAAAAAATTTCATGCATATGATAAACAGTCCACACAATACGATAAAGTTCACCATGGAGCTTGAACTGGATGAAACGTTGAACTATCTTGACGTCGCATACGGAAGAAATAGAACATCCAGCTTCGATTTTCACGTTTATTATAAATTGACCGCAGTACCGAAACTTGTCACTCCTGATTCGCACTGTCCAAAAGATTAAAAAACTTCTGCTTTTAGCTTATGGTTCTATAGAGCGCATAAGGTATGGTAACCCGACTACCTAAATAACAAGAAAATTGATAATATTTATGGCTAAGGTCTAAAGGCTGGATATAAAAGGGATGCAATAGGCAGAATGCATAGAACTGAAAGGAATAGACTAATGTCAGAAGCAACAGCATCATCTAGTAAGACAATGAGGTACGCAGTATCCATCTCATACATCCCAGACTTTGTATATTGGTTAAAGAATTTGGAACGTAAATACAAAATATTAATAGCAAAGAAGTCCACACCACATTATCACATATAGTATCAAGCTGCAACGGAAGACAGTGTGAAAACGAAAAGCCGGGTGTGTACGCTATACCGTTGGTATATCCTTACAATACGGGAAATATATACACTATCTACCAACAAGTAATTGGACACCCCTGCAATCGACGATATCTGCGGTCCTGATACACGTCACGGCCGCCGCCATTAAATATCGTGTGGGAAACAACAACGCAACCAGTCGAATGCAAGATGCCACGCAGTTCGGAGCTCTCTGATTTCAAGAAAGGTGTAATCGTCGGGTATCACGGAAATGGCCGATCCATACGTGACATATCCAGCAAGTTGAAGTACCCAAAATCGACAGTGGCCTACGTGATTGGCAAGTGGAAGATGAGAAGTGGCTGTCGGAATGTGCCCCGAACGGGCAGACCCAAAAAACTGGGAGTCAGAGACCGACGGGTGCTGGCCAGAGAAATTCAGAAAAACCGCCCCAAATCGATGTGCCACATCCGCGAGGAGTTTCAACAGGCATCCGGAAGTGTTCTTTCGATGAATACCATCCGTAGGGAAACCCATCTGCTCGGTTATCATGGGCGTGCTGCCGTCCACAAGCCTTTGATCACCAAGTCCAATAGCGCTGCTCGGCTAACGTAGTGCAAAGAACGTCGACAGTGGAGCGTTGAATAGTAGAAACAGGTTCTCTGGAGAGACAAATTAAGGTTCATCCTCTACCGTTCGGATGGCAGGGTCTGGGTTTGGCGTCTGCCTGAAGAACGCCTCCTGCCGGAATGTATTGTGCCCCCTGTGAAGTTCGGCGGCGATGGAAATATGCTATGGGGGTGTTTCTCCTGGTATTGCACGGGATCCTTGTCACAATTCCTGGTAGGCTCAACGCCGAGAGCTAGTGCACTGTTTTGGATGCCCATGCGCTTCCTACGTTGTGGCAGTTTTACCGGGTGGACCCATGTTACTTTCAGGATGACAATGTCACCTGTGATGTTGCGAGGTCCACCATGGTTTGGTATCGTGACAATGTGGTTAATCGAAAGGACTGTCCTGCGCACAGACCGGACCTTAACCCAATCGATCACCTCTGGGACGAGTTAAAGCGTGGACTTAAAGGGTGCCCTCACCGTCCGAAATCGGTGAAGGAAATGACCTGTCTTCTCCAAGCCGAGTGGAAGAAAATACCGCTAGCTGTAGTACAACGCCTGGGTGAGAGTTTGCCCCGGAGTGTCGCAGCTGTAATCGCCGCTCGTGGAGACTCCACCAACTATTGAAGGTGAATAAATTTCGTTTTCCTTTGCTATCACAGGTGTCCAATTACTTGTTGGTAGATAGTGTATATCGGAATTGACAAAGCTATCCCTGGACACTACAGATAAAGAACACGTGCGAAGTGTCAACCAGGATATGCAGAATTCATTCCTCACCAGAGAAGTCATGCATTCATCGGCCGCTTCAGTATGCGATAATATTAGAAGAATTGCCCCTTACATGAACTTTAAAGAGACTGCCATTAGGGAAACTTTCAAAATCCTCTGCAGCAAAGTAGGATGCAATGACATGATCTCTACTTAACTACTAATGGTTTGGCATGCGTTATTAAAAGACAGAAACACGTCGCGGCGCACCCTGTAACTACGTGCTAAAAAATTCATGAAATATACTCGTGATGTCATCCACGTTATTTCAAAAATCATATTTGTCCCTTATGTGTTCCATTTCCTTGCATTTTTATGTCTACTATATTCCTTTAAAAAAGCCTCCAAGTGGAGTGCAAAAGCTGAAAGCTTGGCGAATCTTTATGCTTACTAAACCATAAAAATAAACGGATTTAATACGCTCTATGCATTTCTTGAGTATAGAATAACAGGATATAACAGTCAGTCCAAATGCCGCTTGATAGAACATGTTGGAGAATTCAAATGACTTGTACTCTCCATTTATGCAAATTTTGCTTGATGTTTTACAAAGTTCAATTCAGAAATTCAATAGTTCAGCTATTGGAATTTCCTTAATGAATGTGATCTATTGCAACTTCTCGGTAGGGGTAATTAATGACAATTCGTTTTTTGTTAAATGTTTAACGATCACCGTGATCAACTGAATAGGTTATGAGTAGTCGCTGATCTCTAAGTTAGGGCTACTGGTTCCAGGGAAGGGGTAGAGCAAATGTCGTAAGACAAATATAACATTCATGCTTCACCAGGAATCGGAGGCGGTCCCATCTCAGGCGAATAAGCAGAAGCTGCTGTTATACCATTATGCCAATGGGGAAGTCAAATTTGTTTTGCTTGCGTTATATTGAGTCAAACCATATATCATATAGCGTATTAAATCCCTTATTTATTAGGGTCTTCGAAAACGGTTGGTTAATATATTTTCCATCCTCACTCCAAGATTTGAATGTTTTTTTTTCAGTACGGTAATGAAGATAATTAAGAGTGAATATCGCATGCAGGTTCCTTTTTAATGAAAAAATACATCGTGGGTTTTTATTGTATAAATGTACAATTGATCTGGTAAACATTTTGACAGTTTTAAAGGTCAATTGTCATTGTGAAAAGTTCTTTTATGTGTATAAGATTTGTTAGTAAAGGAAACAATATTCATATGTTTCTCAAATTTGGTAAATGTTATTTCATCAGAATATGGATTTCACAAAAAGCTTATTTCCAGCAGCATAAAAGAAGTTTTAAAACATTTTTTATGAAAAAAATATGTAAAACATGTAAAAATATTTTAAGGAATTTTAAAATTTATGCTACAAGAATTTGTGGTAAAAATTAAAAAAAAAATAATATTCAAATAAAGTTTAGAATGTTTAGTCATAAAGATTGATATAATGTATTTTAAATGTTAAAGACGCCTTTAACGATTTTAAGGGTAAAAGATTTTGAAACAACTGATAGGATTTTCGGAAGCGTCTCATATCTGTCCGTATGAAAAATATGATGAATTATGATGGTGAACAATTCTTTTTGCTATACGTAATACTCACTTAAGCATACTTCATTCATCGACCACATTTCAGATCAACACTAAAGCTGCTGCTTTCTTAAAACAGTTATATTATTTTCAGTTTGAATACTAATTAAATAAATTTAAGTAAATAAAACTGACATATGTACATTTTACATCCATTCAATAATATCGAAGCTTGTAGTTTAGTTGATTTACCATTCTCAAAAGACAGTGAAGCATGTTCTTTACTCGCTTTCCATCTTAGAGAGAAGTGACAGTCGGCATTTTTGCAAAATGAATCAGGATAACATGTTCGAATCCTACCAGATGATACTCGAGTATTTGAGGATTACTGACCAGCACAAACCAGTAAAGTATTTCTGTTTTCTCTCTTTCGAAAGTGCCAGCAACAAGTCGTAGTGATAATGCAAACTTTAACGCATTGCATAAAGCACGCAACATTACCCATTTTATTTTACTGAATTTTTCTGAAGCATTCCACCACAGAAATATTTGCGCTTTGCTGAAAATTTAACCTCATGACTAGAAATCGAGGTACGTTTACATGATATCAAATCATTTAGATAGTTCACATTTCAGATTTCAAGCTCTTGAATCGGGATAAAATACAGTTGTTGCATGCATATATGCCCTCATGCATCGGTGTCCTTATACAATATAAGGTCTCAAGCGAAAGAAAACTAAAGATGGCACCGAAGTTTCGGTTGAAATGAGCACGTCTTTTGCATCATTTTCGATGTGAATAGAATTCACAAAATTTATTCAAAGTCAATGGAACCGGTTAGAAACCAAATAAATGAACCAGATTTGTGCAACTGATAAAACATCCAGAAACAGCTTCTTACTACAACCAGCGACTAAAAACTATGTCATGAAAATTAATAAATGGTGTACAAACGCTTATCATCGCAGAACGAATTACCAGAGACAAAGGTATTTCAAATCGAACAGTTAAAAGGAAAATATAGAATAAAGCATTATGTAACTCTGTGTCTTCTAGCGGAAGAGTTTTTCATAATGGAATGCAGAAATTGGAAAAAAAGTGTTCTTCATGACAAAAACCATGTTAAGAAACATGAATTTTGAAATATGTTTTCCAGAAGCAGAGATAGCCAGAAATAAGTTTTGACCTTTACGCACAGCGGAAAAGATGTACCTTACTTAAAAGAGCATAATGCTGTCAAGCTTTATTGGGTGAATTGTATACAGTAAAAAAGGGACTTTCTTAATCGAGAGTTTTAGAAGATGCAGCTCCAAATAGAAATAGGAATACACCACGTAGGGACAGAAAAAAATTTCTCAAATACAAGCCTAAAATGTTCCACAAGGTAAACGGTTTCGAGCGTTAACATATTTTTTTTATCGGACATTTAGAAACTGAGATATTGAGAAAGATATATTAATAGTGGTCTCTCTGTCGGCCTAATTATACATCCTGTCCCAAACTAGCTCAACAGCTGGGTGGGTGCCAGTATACGTCTTGGAGGCATTTCACCTTCTGTGGAGAAAAATACCACCACGATCTGCTGTCAGAACTGTTCCTGCGTACAAGCTTTGCTCTTGATACACCCTCCTCGATGCGTTGAAGGTTCATTCACGAAGTGTATTCACAATGACATCGAGTTACCGTATAAGTGAATGTAGTGATGTCCTCCTACCTTCCTAGATATGTGCTTGGCAAGTAGTGCTTTTGTCTACACGTTGGAAGAGCGATAGCGTTTCGCTGTCCATTAACAAGATAACCCATGACTTCCGCCTTCTCCGTGTAATGTGCATCCTGGTTACTTGCTCTCTGCGCTGCTGAATGTTGCATTAATATATGATCAGGGGCGTTTTATATCTTTTACAATAAACAGTGATTTCAATAAATGTGTTTTTTTCAGTACCACTTTTTTATCAACTTCGTGATAGCTTGTGTTTATTTCTGCAAAAATATTTGCGCTTCTAATAACTGACTTGAAAAAAAAACATTAATCGGATACTATTTGCTGTGAAGATATCTTTATTGGCGTTTTCATTTTAGGATAACACTGAAATATTTCGATGGTGGGTAAAACAACATAATGATTCTTTTAGAAATCAATGTGTCTAAGTGTTTTTTTGTCAGGATACCTCCTACTATACGAGATGACGAACATTTTGAGTACAATTTCGTATTTAACATAGTTCACAGTTGTTCCGTAAATGGGCACCAGTGATACACATTTCTACAAGGAAAGTGATTTCCAAGTTTTATAAGTACGGTTTAAAAATTGCATTTTATCTGACACCTAACGCTATAAATAACACGGCGCATATCCCGCATTTTACTTTGCATGAACTGCTTTGTTTTGAAATGGAAAATTGATTGTAATATTCTTCAGACTACCTACGATTTTAAGTATCATCAGCAAACATTTTAAGTCGAATGGAAGAGCTTATTCTACTGGAAGAGTATCATGCACACCTTTTACCTTTTCATAATGTGAATTCTGCCTGTAGAGGAGAAGAATACGTCTTCTCCAAATGACATCGGTTTTCTTCGTTTTTAATGTCTGAAAGCGTTTCCTGCACGTGAGATGTATAAATCCGAGTGGAATATTTTCTCACCTTTTGCTTATAACGATGTAAAGATATTTTGATGCAAGGCGCGTCTTTTAGTTCCGAGAGAGAGAAATAAATTTTCGTCTTGATATACCCACTGTAATGCATTACCCGTTCACAGCAATTTCTTCGCTACTAACATTTTGGGTAAATTTTCACTACATAACTTCGATTTTTTTGTAGAGCTCAAAACACTATCTCCATTTGCAATCACATCTTTGCT
The DNA here is from genome assembly GCA_039090855.1 of Macrothele yani. Classification (NCBI taxonomy): domain Eukaryota; kingdom Metazoa; phylum Arthropoda; class Arachnida; order Araneae; family Macrothelidae; genus Macrothele; species Macrothele yani. Next base: position 63,189,862 of record CM077034.1, read on the forward strand.
TTTGAAATATAGCGTTCCGAAATTATTCCTGCACAAGACAGCATTATCTGTTGCGAACAAATAATTCTTTTTAATAAACCCATTATTGTTTACAACTTAATATCGAAATAAATATTGAATGATTGTGCATTACCACCAAACAATTTTCTTAATCAAAAACTCAGAAAATTGTTTAGTGGTTTTGCAATGTGGTAATCTACGTCTCGATGTCATCTTTCTTGGTTTTCTTGGTAGATGATTTTCGTCCATATCTTGTTGAGTGTAATGTACCTGATTGATGAGCAAATTTACAAAGCCCTGGTGCATATTAAAAATCTCCCAAAAGGAATACAATTGTCACCACTCTACGAAAATTTAGTTAAACTCATGGCAGGTGCTTTTGTTTTTTCTGAAGCCAAATGGAACCCGAATTACAGATTGAAGAAGTAGGAACTATGACATTAGATTTCTAACGGCTGTTTTCATTGTACAATGCGTAGATTAAGGTTCACGAAGCCATTGTAATTAGAAGTAAAAGGTAAAGTGCAACATTCCTTTCTTTTTCCAAGAATTTTTACGATAAAGTGAAGCTTCGATGTGTTTTCCAGAATAAAAAAGGAAAAGAAGAGCGATTACAAATGAACTTAATGAAAAAGAGAAACTGTAATGAATAATTTACTTTATCAAACAAGAGTGCTACCCTTGGAACTAAAGTGGTGGGGAATTCCAACAAGATAAAAAGTTTAGGTAGTAAGAAAAATCTCTAATCGATGCATTGAATACGTGTGCGGCGTTAACCTAATAAATGAGAGAATGTCATACGGATGATTTCGCCAAGGAATGTCGAAAAAATTCCTTTTATATTTTTGTTTCCTCTATTTCTCCAAACTTATACTACCCGAGAAAAACCTGAATATTATCACAATATTTATTTCAAAGAAAAGGAACAATGCATTTATTTAGATATTTGTAGCTGTACTTATGAAGATCCGTTTATTGGTGTAAATATATCTAAGCAGACAAATGCAAGTTTTTACCACTACATGGCTGGCTTTATCATTAAGCAGCTCAGTCTGCTTACGAAGCCACCCGCCTGGTGGTGAAAGCTTATATTTGTGTTCTTAAGTATACCGAGTGGCAAATTTATTGTGACCACCTGGCTAGTACGTTGCTAGGCAATACATTTTGCCTTTATAACGGCTTGAATTCATCTTGGTACAGACACTATTAAAACTCAGTAAGTGACTTGAGTTAAACATTAGGTTAAATATTAGACCAAATCAGAGGTCTGCACGCGCCAGGCTGGCATGCCAAGCCCGATCCCAGACCAGCTCGCGAGATGAGTTGGGCCTTTTCTAGTTTAGAGAACAAAGCAACGGTCCGGGCCAGGCTTTCCCCAAACATGTGCAATCGGGCCTGGCCAGGGCGACCCATTCTCTTTATCGCAATGGTAAAGAAGAAAAAAGTCGTGTTGTCCGATTTCCTTGTGTGTTTAACTGTTTTGTTTGCTTAACTTACTTCCATGACACATCCCAGGGCGTAATCAGAAAAGCAAGGAGAGGCCCTCACAGTGTTTTACCAATCTGTAGGTTATAAGATGCTTGGGGCTTGTTGACAGCAAAAAGATTCGACCCGCTTGAGTGTGCGTGTTGGGTAGAGTGGTGGACGGATGGTGTCTGCAGTGGAATGAGGGTGTGGGTGATTTTGTTTGACAGAATGGTACGACATGGAGTTTTTCTTCTATCCCTAATCTATATAGGGATTGACCTTTGTAGTGTTACCGGTTACTAGTTCAGAGAAAGGGAGATTCTGATGCGCTTAGTCTTTCTTTTCCTCTGTTTTTAAAGGTAATACTTTTCGGTAACTGTCAAAGTTTAGTTACTATTTTTAGGCTTACATGCAACTAAAAATTTTCAATAATATTTCATTTCATTATTTAATTTTCACATTTTAATAAAATACAATAGAAAGACAAAATAATACGAAGTGGCGCATCACGGGACGGGCCGGGCATAAACATGAGCTGCAATTAATGTTCCTCTACCGGGCCGAGTGTCTGATATTTAAAACGGACTGGGCTGGAATGGGCCTTCAACGGCCGGGCGTAGGACGGGCTGTGCTCACCAAATTAGGCCCGTGCAGACTTCGAGACCAAATGCGATGAATTACTCTCTCCTGTTTGCGGAGATTTGATGGTAGCGGATCCAGCAGTCTGTTTATACTTTCGATTTCATCTCGCACGTGCACTATTGGATTGATATTCGATAAATGAGATGGCAAAAGTCTCCGTGATGTTCCTTTCACCATTCCCGCACAACGTGAGCATTGTAACATGCAGCATTTTCCTGCTGGTGGTATACATCTCCATTGAAATAAACCATCATCATAACTAGGAGGAATTGTTCTGCTACGATATCGGTATACCTTTAGGCGATCAGACTTTGCTCCACACACACACAAAAGGAAGGGTCCAAAATATTCCCACTGAATTATGTCCCAGAAACTAAACTTCAAGTTGGCGTAGGCAACTTGAAGTGTAGTGACGATGAAATAATGGCCCATGCCGCCGTGATGCAATCTCCATTTCCTCGTCTTTCCATCTGCATAGTGTAGCTGAAAAAGTTATTCGTCGAATCACATTACCCTTTGCCACTCGCTTAGTGTCCAATTCGTGTATTCCTGAGAGAACTGAAAGCGTTTCTGGCAGTTCAGGTGCTGTAGTGCTCTCTAGGCTGGCCTATGATCGTTCATCCGAGAAAATTTTCGGGTTTAAATCCTAGTGAGGCATGATTGTTGTGTTTGTCTTACGGCACTAGTGTGTTCTCTGCCTTTCCTGGAACATGTAGCCCTGAATTAGGGACCGGCGACCGCTTGTAGCCCATCGATTTGCTCACGGTGGACGTTAAACATCTAATAAAAAAAGAGACGCTTCTCCTTGTTCAGCTTACGGACTGGCCGTCTGCTTCGGTAGACCATGGAGTTGCTTACGGTGGTCGTTAAACAACCAATAAAAAAAACATTTTGATTCTTCTATAAAACACATGGAATCATTAATTTTTTCATGAACAAGAATTTCAGGACGAAAAGTCACGATGAAAATGATGACCAAGCGGTCCAAAAAAATCAATATCTGGACCTCGCCAGCAGGTATAACTGCAGCTATTCATTGCTACCCATGACTACAATGCCACTGATAGACAGCGGAGGCATTTTTTCGAACAAATGTTTGTTTTTCCGTGAAATAGTATTTTATCGCTTTTGAATTCTGTTACCGAACTCGAAGGCTTTAAGTCGAATAGTTTATTCTTTAGCTCTCTTGGAAATGCAGAATATGATTATGGACAACCGGTATACCTATAACAGCTGGAAATAACATTAATGTAATGAGAACAAGGAGACGGTCATAGTCAGTCAGACTGACCTGCGATTTACTAGTGTATATTGCAGACTTACGAAACTCATAGAGGCATCTGCATACTAAAAAATTTCCTTATAGAACAATCAAAATCAAATAATCGTTTAAGGTTCTTTATCTCAACGACTACAGTCTTGTGACGATTATATATAGATTAAGATAATACAACGTAGTTGTCACAAATGTCTATTTTTTTTATTTCTCAAGCCGATCATGGTTTCGCTGGGTATTGACCTAGCTTCATCAGGACGAATGGCACGTAAATATTCAAAATGTATATGATATCATAAATGGTGTTTACAGTCACGTGTTTTGGTTAGATGCTTCTACGCGTTTGATAGAAATGGCGTGGATGCCATGTCATTAACAAGTTGCGAAGACTTCTGATATATATGGAAAGCTTCCAAACTATCAAGTTTGGAAGTTGAATATGGCTTGTCAATAAGTTTGCTTCTTTAAAGAGAAATCTGTTGTCCTTTCCGTAACAGTGTTTAGTCATCGATGACTTTTTTAGGTCACAATTCCGAATGTAGGTCTTGTATTCCTTCAATCGAAAACGCAAGGCTCTACGGGTCTGTCCTATATAAGAAGCGAAACATTCACATGGAATGTGAATCAACATTCCATGCGCCATAATCACATGGAATGTGAATGTGGCGCTTCGTATATAGGACCATGCAATATTTTAAGAAGAAAATGTTTCTAAAAGGTTTGTCGACATGAGTATCATCGGCCTACAAACGACGTTTTTTTTCAATCGATATTTTAAACGCTCATATTTTGCTGCAATTACATCAGAAGCGGAACGTAAGATTTACGCCCCCTGGCGGCAAAATTATTTTTTTACAAAAAATCAGAAATTATTTGCCAACGATTTCCCATCAGCAGCTGTGTCCGGTGCAGAAAGAATATTTTAAATCGGAGATTTAGAAGCATAGATATAGAGGGAAACCCAATTTACCTTTACGCCCCCTAGCGGAAATTCTATGAATTACATGAAAATTTTGAAATTATATGAAAAACGTGTCACACGGAAAACACTATCCAACAAAGAAGGAATTTTTCAAATCGGACTCCTAGAAGTAGAGATATTGACAAAAATGAAGTATATATCTACGCCCCCTGGCGGAGAAACTGTTGAATATTTTAAGAAGAAAATATTCCAGAAAGGTTTATCGATGTGAGTGGCATCAGTCCACGAAAGAATGTTTTCAAACGATATTTTAGAAGCTCAGATTTTATGGCAAATACATCAGAAGCAAAAATGAAGACTCACGCCCCCTGGTGGCTAAAGTATTGTTTACCAAAAATTTGAAATTATATGCAAAAGAGTTTTCATCACGAGGTGCATCCGCTGAAACAAAAATATTTCAAATCGGAGTTTTAGAAGAAGAGTAATCGGGAAAAATGTGATTTACTTTTACGCCCATTAGCGGAAAATCTATGCGTTATTTGGAAAAAGTAACAATATCTAAAATACTCGTCGGCATAAATGGAATCGAAAGATATAATAATTTTTACAATCGTATGTTTAGAAGCAAGTTTGTGGAATAAAACGTATTTTTGAATTCGACATCATTTACCTTTACGCAGTCTAGCGGCGAAATTGTACATCGTGAACAAAAAACGAAATAAAGGATCGTCATTCGCATATTTCAAGCTTCCCAATGCAAAAAGAATTTTTCAAATCGGACTAATAGTAGCAGAGATAGCGTGGGTACAGTCGGTCGGACAAACCGGTAACATAAGCACGATTTTTTTTTTACAAAAGACGTGCTAAAAACATAAAACCCAGGTCGAGGTAAAAAACGTGTTTACAGGTATAGTAATGTATACAAAAAAAACGCAACGCACACTGGTAGTTCTATTCTGGTACATAGTATATATTATAAACACAGTTGCGTAAGAAACAAAAAAATGCAATATAACTACGTAGTACTTAGATTACGAGATGTTGATATACATTATCAAATATTGTAATCACATTGATTGAGATTTGCAAGGTTTACGTGGTCGTTATGATTATTACCGCAGTAAAAATTATGTTACTACTGTATATTAAGTTCTGTTCAGCACGTTAAAGTTTCCAAGTCGTAGGTCATTGGCTTACACTCCTCAAATTAAATCTGTACTAAAGAAAATATGCTTGATAAATAACTTGAATTTTGGCACTAAAGTTCATGATATTAAATTACTGTTGATTGCAGGTCATGATTCTACCTACATTTTGAAAAAAAAAACGGAGTGTACAGTATACCGATAATTAATCAGAATAAGCAAATGGTATCTCATACTGAAAGAAGTATTAAACTACGTTTGATGGAACACTTAGCAAAATGGAATAAAAAGGAGAAGAGAACCTCACTAATAGAATTTTGTATTGATTACCAAACTGTACCCTTATGGAAAATGTGCAACTCCTTGTTCAACATATTACCTCGAAAGCAATTTTGATGGCTGAATCGTTAACGATTGAGAAAAGTAAACCATTTAATTGCAATGCTATTAGTCCTGTACTGCTTTGCTCAGCTTGTAAAAATCTTTTGGCAATCGAAAATTCAGTTACACCTAAATATAAGAAAAAAAAAAATAACGGCATTTTATATTTCCACTACTTTCAAAGGCGATGTCTGAAGTTGTAATTTGAGCTTGTGCAGTTCAAAAAATTAACACGCAGTTAAGTTTGAAGTATAAGGCTCACCGCTTTTGAAGATGCCGTGGAAATAAATGCGCGACACTCGTCCGGAATGAGGGAGATTAATCCTCTGTCCGTCGGGACTTTTGTCTGGGTAGGCTTGTAATGGTAATCGATGTTCCTGCTGCCCACGTTGCCTGGCCTTAGAATATTTTGATTTTGAATTTTAATTTTAATGTTCCCGTTTTTACAGCTTATACACAGACGAGTCACATTATTGTGACTACCTCCTACTTTTAATATTAACAGCGCGTAGCCAATGAAAGAAAACACGTACCGTGAGCTGGCTTGGAAGGTATGTAAGGTGTGTTGTAGGCATTCTGAAAACATATCACTCGTTATTGTCATGGATATAAGGTGCGATTTATCAGATTTGCAAAAAGGGATGATTATCGGCTTTCGAGCCAAGGGTAGCAGTGTTTCTGAAAAAGCGCAGTTTTGAACTGTTCGCGTGCTGCTGTGGTTAAAGGATTTCGGGATTGGAGAAATGGCAGCACTGCGAATAAGCGACGTAGAAACTGCGGAGCACCACATGCCATTGATGTGAAAGGTGAACGTCGGCTTCGAAGGTGCGTAAGGGCCGATCGACATGCTACAATGGAGAAACTGACAGGCTGAATGAACAAGGGGGATACCGGAAATGTGTCTAAAACGAGAGTTTAGTGAACCCTGTTGCATATGGAGCTCCGATGCAGACAGATAGTCACTGCACCTATGCTAACGAAAGTGCATCGGCAGATGACTCTTACATTTGCACGGCAGTATCGGAATTGGGCCTCGGCTGATTGGCAAAGTCTTACCTCCTCCGATGAATCACGTTTTCTGCTTCATCGAACAGATGGACGCTGGCGTATAAGGAGATAAAAACATTGGCGACCAAGCACTCTTCAACCATTGCTGGAAGAACACAAGTTGGTGGGGGCAGTATTATTGTCTGGAGAATGTTTGCGTGGCCTTCTCTGAGTACACTCATATCTGTGGAAAACACTACTGACCAAAATCGTTGTGGATTCATTCTTGCAGACCACGTTCACAAATACATGCTGATTGTCTTCCCTGGAGCGGATGGGATCTTCCAACACGACAATGCCACGTGTCACACAGCTAGAACTGTCCGAGAGTTTTTGGACGATCACGATAAATACTTTAATATCGTTCCCTGGCCCCCTGATTCCCCAGAATTAAACCCACTTGAGCAACTGTGCAACTACCCGAATCGTGGTGTTTGCTCTATGTATCCTCCACCACGCACCCTCCAGAATTTGAGAATCTGTCAGATACACTGCAGTGAACATGGCTCCACATACCTGTGAACACCTTACAGCAACTTAAAAGAAAGATAGGATAGTGGTCATTTTACATATATGCAAATTTTCAATTTGTGTAATTGAAAGATTTTGCAATCAAATAACTTCTTAAAATACAAGCAGTTTTCTGTAAGGGAGTAAGTAACACATGATGCAAAGTCACTAAGCGATTTTAAAAATTTATGTGAAAATAAAGCGGGATGTTTTAGCCCAGTAGGTGAGCTAGTTGAACCGCGAGTTGAAAAGTAGGAGAGAGTATTTTTTTTTCGAGTGAAATGTTTCTTGAAGTTTCGTCAAGGGATAAGTATTAGTGAGAATTTCCATAAGGTTTTCTTTATCCACTTTGTTTCTGCTACCCAATAAGTCTTGCTTCGTGTACAACTTAGCTCCGAAATTAGGTTTCTCATTTGTCGAAAAATAGTTTGCATTCCAAAAGTTCTTCCAGTTCGGTCAGTTATCTACATGCGAAAACTTACCGTTGCGGATAAAGCTCTAAAGAACATCTGTAAAATATGGCACGTCTGTCTATTGAACCGCAGATCAAGAGCAGGACCGGCACAAAACGTAACTTTTTACGAACACAGTTAATATTTTAATACTTAAATACATGATAAATAAGAAGACACAGCACTTCCAATGTTCGTAATTTTGCCGTCAACTTTCTAAAATAATTCTTTCGAAAGATCTCGTAACACTGTGACCCTTGAGGAATAGATACAGAAACAAAAGTGAAGTAACCAAAGTGAATTACTAGAGATAGCCAATAAAAAGATGTTATTACGCACTCCGAAAAACCTAACCATTCTGGTCAACTCTCTAACATTAAGTTGATCTTCAGCGTGCCACTAAAGAGCTTTTTCCTGGTTAGGTACGGACTCGATAACATCGTTCAAACATTTCGAAAACGGATGTGGTCTACATTACCACTAAAAAGGAACAAATGTAGCTCTTAAAAGAAAGGTAATTTACCAGTGATTTTAAATTATATATAACTTTTTATTTTCACATATTACTTAATATAACGCTTTCGTTTTCATCTGAAAGCTTATACCTTATCAATATGGACATAGTTGTTTTATCCTGTTTCACTGGAACCTTATACTATCGCTAACAAATCGTTCGTTGCTAAAAACCGTGGTATTATTTAACTAAGATAAAGGTCATCTCCGCAGGCAGTGTATTGCTACGAAGTATGTTGATAAATACAATGAATGTAACAAACACTAAGATATTAGAACCAATACGCAAGAAATATTTTATAGCGACATTAGAGAGTTTATTTGATTTCTTTGTCATACATTCGGGGCAAACTGTGAACTAGAATAGCAATATATCCATCCCCTGTCTTACATTATTCCGATTGAATTAGTGAAATAATGAAAATTGATATATTTTTCATTACTCTCACCGATTAGGTCTAACGATAATATTCGTTTTGCATAAAATTTCAATCAGCAATTCCGAAAATGCAAAAGAGTAAAGAAGTACATATATTCATCTGTCATTTTTCATTCTGTCCAAAGGTACATTCTAATGTATATTTTAAAGTCAATGAAACGCCACGAGAAATAGCAGGGCAATGCCGAGAATGTTTCAAAAGAGCATGTGAGCGTCAGAAAATCACCAGAAATAGAAGTCCCTTAATGTCCTTAACACATGAAGTTTAAATCTGCACATAAACTAATGATAAATAATCTATAACTAGCAGCAAAAGTTATGTGCGAAACATTTCATTAGCTTGTTACATACGTATATGCAAGGTTAATAGACTACTAGGTTTGCTCATACGGGAGTATCGGATGAGCTTTTTGCACAGCATTCTTTCAGACGTCATCTGCCTTACAATACGACCCAGCGAACACGAGAGTTGTCTGCTGTCTATTCACATACATGCAGTTGGTTGGTAGAAGCGATTCGTTCGCGTAATCACTTCGTATATTTAGTTCTGTAATAAATAAATTTCTAATTATTTGTATCCGAATTTGATTATCACATAGTAGCCAAATGCTCTCAGAGAAAAATCTAAAGATTTCTTATGCAAGATTCTGTAAACAAACAAATGCTCTGGCGTTTCTCTGTTGGGTTGGCCCAGGAACCCGGTATCGCTTGGTCCTTTGTTTTTCGTTATTGGCTGCGTTTTTTTTTAAATATTTGTATGTAATTTTAAATACATATTTTATGAATCATTGGAAATATTTTAACATGGCGGATATGTTTTAACGCCTACTAGTATTTTCGGAGATGTTTTCTCTAGAGTATTTTCATTTCCATCTTCAAAATTTTCGCCACTTGTATAAACAAATCCTCGGGGCGCCATTGAACAAATCTGAGAGCAAACAAATTGGAAAAAAAATATTCGTGTAGTTATCCTCAGAAGCTTGAGTTTCATTCATTTTTTTCTTTCTCTTTCAGCTGCGAATTGATGTGCCTCATTCGATTCAGAGTAAGTGTTTTCATTAAAGTTTAATGCCTCGGCTGAATTTTATAGAAATTTATTTTCATTGCCTCTGATACGGTCCTTGTAATATTTCTCACTTTTTTTTTTTCATGTTCGCCATAGATTGGCTGTAACATCCGTCCAATGCTTTTTTTGCGGAAACCCTGCTTCAATCGCGAAACACAAAACGAAATTAGAATCTTACTACTGATCCACGATGAATAAGTACATAATTCCAAGAACTGCAGAAGTGATAAATACACAATATTGTCGTTGCTCTATAAACAGAAATGAATACACTATCTTAGTACTAATCCAGGATAATTCAAGTATTACCAAATATTACAAAACAAGGGATAAATATACATTATACTCGCTACGCGTATAAATTGACACAAGTATTTCAAAACAGACAGCAGTCTTAATAGGAAAATTTAAAATAACCTTTCATCATAAAAGAAAAAGAAGAAGCAAAGGTCATCAGCAGGATTACTATAAATATTTAGTAGAACTGTCTTTTGGCCATACAACAATAGCAAATATTTTACCTCAGTTTAACCGTAATGACTACGTAAAAAATCAGACTCAGAAAAATTCAGTGAACAAATGTTTTTTTATAAATTAAAAGCAAAATCCTTGAGAACAAAAGAAAAATATATCGTCCTTGTTAAAAACAACATGCCAAGAAAAATCAGATTTTCCGTCAGCACATGCTGTGCAGAGATCCAAAACTTAAGATCTCAAATTAATTTGCACATATATTTATTTTATTAAAAGACTCAGAACGTAATCTATAAGTTGGTCACTATTGGTAATACTTACAATAGTGCACACACTTCCAGAAAAAGGGCGCAGAAATGCATCTTTAACAAGTATCTTTCAGAAATACGTAGGAAATACATATTTCTCTAATTTTAATGAAAGTATGATTTTTCCTTATGACGTCTTTATTAAGATTTTACAATTATCGGCAGAGAAAAATATATGATATAGATTTCTCAGTGGAGCCACACTCCTATTACAAGCAATTTTTAGATGAAGTAGCGGTAGAACCATCGTGCTTTAGAAGGACTGTCTTCTGTTGCATTGCAAAAAAATTAACAACCATAATCTGTCAGAAAGCATCTTACAATGGTTATTGTAACTTAAGTGCAGTATGTGCATGCAGCCCAATTCATAAAGTTTTCAATTTCGGTAGATTTATACGTAGATACACACCTGAAAATGTTACGTTTATATTTGTTAAATATAACATATTTCAGAACTCAAAATACAATAAAAACTGATGATAATGGGAAACATGCTTTGGAGCTTTTCTGTAGCAAAATTACGGATAAACTGTATTCTATTTCACAGTGTTTCTCCACAGCAGATTCACTTCCTGAAGATCGCAGAAGGTACCAAGGGTCATCAACAATATACAAGAAATTGCAAAAACATTATCATCCAAACGAATATGATGCGGCAACTCCACGTAACGTCAAAACAGCTCTTACCAAGGGAGAATGGATAAAACAAGGTTTCAGAAGGTGTGTTGTGGTATAAGGTATCAACATGTTATTAGCAGTTCCTTTAACTCATATAAAATGTTCAGCCGCTGCAGATTGAATTAGCTGCTCCAATACAAAGCACAGATGCTTGATCGCTCATAGGTCAGAGGGTCTCAAGACCTTTTTTTATTTGATTGGAGGTTTAACGACCACCGTGAGCAACTCAATATCCGTTTTATCATTACACGTAGATATCTTTTAAAATTTTAAAACTAATTGTGATGTAATGCTTTCTATGACTTCAGAGGTTGTTATTGAATTTTGATTTCGTATTTTAGAAGTTTTCACGAAATTAAATATAGAATTTCACTGCGTTTTTTGGACCTCAAGGGCCTTGTAGGTGTTCCTATCGGTAGAACTAGATTCTTATTAGTATCCATTAAAAACCTACCTTGGTAGATTTCTATTAGGTAGGGTTACTAACATTTAGACTTGTGTGGGGGTTTTAGTTTAAGTAAAATTAATTTCCCAAACTTATTTGATTTTAATGGTAGAGACATGTGTCAGCTTTTGAAGAATCTCATAAGTACAAACCGGATGCGCATTAAGGACCGGAATGTGTTTAAAGTTGTGTATAGTTCGACTAAATTGATTAACATTTCCCATTTCACGAATTTTAAAAATTCCCGAATTAAAGGCTCATTTTGTGTCATTCTGCTCATAAATGGTAACCTACACAAAATTGAAAAAATTGTCTAAATACCAAACAGACAAAATGTATGAAATCTTTCTTTTAATGATTTTTATTTGTTAAAAATGGAGATTTGAATAAAACAACAGATATATTTAAACACTCACAATGTTTTTCTCTTTGAAAATAAATGTTCACTAAATTCACGAAAAAAAGTAACATTTAAAATATATTAATGCCGTAATGCCCAAGAATTTTGATAGCTATGTTATATCCCAGGAGGGTCCCACTTGGGCTGCGCAGTATTAGACGCGGTTATTTTGAAACCACGCATGACGTAGTGTGGACGCACAGTCTTTCGACTTCTGGCATCCCTGTTTGTTTACAATTGGTGAGCTGGAGTTTTCTCTATAAACGCAGTTGATTTTCAACCGCTTGAAGTTTGTATCGTATAGTTTTATGTTTATGTTTTTTTTATTTTGATATTTACGCGTATTTATCACTGAAATTCATTGCTTCTGTGTTTCGTAAGAATCGCAATAATGCCGGGTTGTGCAGTGGCTTGTTGTACTACGTACAATAGGAAAACCAAGAACACTGACATTATGTACCATGTAGTTCCGAAGGATTTATTACTACATAAATTGTGGATTCAGAAATGTAAGCGTCAGGATTCCTTCAAAGTGTCCAATGCAAGTGTGTGTTCTCAACATTTCACACAGGATGACTACCAGCGTGACTTAAAGGCAGAGTTACTTATGTTAACTAACAGGAAAGAGTTGAAGCCTGATGCAGTACCTATACTAAACCTTCCCACAAGCAATAATACTGGTATTAATAAGGTAAGTTCGAGAACCAGTGCTGACATTGCAGGACCTGAGACTGCAACGCCTACTGCACTTAGATATCATGACCGTGGAGTTCGGAAACGTGCATTGGAAACCCTTGATAATCTATACCAAAGAAGAGGAATGTAGAGAAACCGATGGGAACTGATCAAGAAACACAATGCATGCTGAGTGATATAAAAACAATGGAGAAAAGAATAAAGAAACTGGAGGAAGAAAACCAAAGGCTAAACACAGCGTGCATTCAGATGAGAGTAAGAAACAAGTACCTTCACAGTCAGCTTGTAACATCTCGACGACGTTCTCAGAAATACTTGAAAAAATTTGACACGGAGTTAGAAACTGAAGTAAGGAAAGTTTTAGCAAAACTCTTCACTGAAAATCAGATCCGTTGTTTAATAAAAGGTAAGAAATGTGTAAAATGGGAAAGGGAAGACATCTGTAAAGCCATTACTCTGCGTGCAAAGTCAAGAAAGTGCTATATTTTCTTGAGAGATAAAATGGGGTTTCCATTGCCAGGAATTTCAACACTGAGGCGGTGGACTGCTCGCTCATTCCATTGTCGCCCTGGCATTCTACATGATGTCCTTCAGCTAATGAAGGCACAGGCACAAAGACTTAGTACTTTAGAGTGTACATGTGTCATTTCTTTTGATGAAATGAACATAGATAGCAGAATTTCCTATGACCAAGAAGAAGATAGGATTGTTGGTCACACAGTAATGTGCAAGTAGTCATGGTACGGGGACTGTTTGCAAGCTGGAAGCAGGTAATATATTTTGATTTTGACATACAGATGACAGCCTCATTGTTGAACAAAATAATATCATCTCTGGAAGATATTCAGTATAATGTTGTTGCTGCTGTAGCTGACCTCGGTGGCAAAAATCGTGCTGTATGGAAGGAATTACAAGTAACACACACAAACACATGCTTCCCCAATCCTCAAATACCAAATAAACGAGTTTGGGTGTTTGAAGATGTTCCACACCTTTAGAAGCTGCTAAGAAATCATTTTCTCGATGATGGACTAACACTTCCAGGTTATAAGAAAATTACAAAAGCTACTATTGAACAGCTCCTTACGCTGGATTGCAGTGAGGTGAAGATATGCCCCGAGTTGTCACTTCGTCACATTAGTGTGAAGGGCCGTGACCGCCAACGTGTATATTTGGCAACTCAGCTCTTTTTAAACCACACTGCACAAGGAATACGCTTTCTTATGCCACATGAAGAACACGTCGCGAAATTTGTTCAGTTTCTGAACGACTCGTTTGATGTGCTAAATGCAAGAAGGCCTACAGATGAGAAGTCTCTGGCATGTGGATTTGGAACTCATCGTGAAACCCAAGAGAGGATTCTACGACAGCTGCATGCATGCATCCGAGGAATGAAGGTAGGTAATGCAACATATCTGTTACCCTTTCAGAAAGGATTCATCACAACCATTCGCTCATTACTGGGACTCTTCACTGACCTGAAGCCTCTTAACATAAAATACATCCTAACTACTCGACTCAATAAAGACTGCCTTGAGAACTTTTTTTCACAAATACGCGGGCTTGGCCACTTCTATGATCACCCATTGCCTACAGACGTGAAATCCCGTTTGCGTCTCTTGCTTCTAGGTGTCAATGTAAGTGACGTTCCATTTTCAAGTGCTGCTCCTGTTGCACAAGGTGGGGGTGATGATGATTACTTTTTGACATCTAAGTTGTTTAGTGCCGTTTTACCTGATATGTCAGAACCCCTGGCAATGATTGAAGGTGAAACTGAGATTCGGGATATTACACTACATGACTCTACAGGTATTCAGGTACCACCTGCTACTCCTGGCTCTGATTGCTCTGTAGAAGGCTTTCGTTACCTTGCAGGTTACATAGCTTACTGAGGAAGAAAATATGACCGTTCGCTGGGTACGCCAACTGGCCAGCTACTTAATCCACCATCAACTACAGAATCAGTACCTGTTGGCTGGATTGAGACCCTTTCACGAGGTGGCCTGCTTGTTCCATCAGATCCATGGTTGGAGAAAGTTAGCCAGTTTGAGTTGATGTTTGCAGAAGTGCATGGACATGACTCTTTATCCCAGGAACACAAGATTGTACACAAACTATGTGTGAAAATTAGTCATAGGTTTCCAGATGTTCCTACAGAGGTGATAAAGTTGTATGTTAGAACCCGAACCTTTATGCGGCTAAGACATTTAAAGAGTTAAATCCCTGAAATGGCAATGGGCTGGACATACTGCCAGAAGGACAGATCATCGATGGACAGCCGAAATTTTAGATTGGATTCCAAGGGACAGGAAAAGACCCAGAAGAAGACCACATGGGAGATGGGTGGATGAAATTCGAAAGTATGCAGGGGTGACATGGAGGAGACTGGCACAAGACAGACCGTTGTGGAGGAAACTTGGGGAGACCTTCGTCCAGCAGTGGATTGATAATGGTTGACAATGATGATGATGATGATGATATGGTGTGTGTATATGTATGTATCTATGGCGTGTGTGTATATGTATGTATATATGGTGTGTGTGTGTGTATTTTTCAAGATGTCATTTTTTAAGTAGATATTCGATATAGCTTCTATATCTTCACTTCCAGAAAAAATGTCAACCTTCTTAAATGATGTGTGTGGGTGTGTACAAACAATTTTAAAAGAAAAACCTAAAAAAGAAGAATATCAAAACCCAATCACAGAGCTATATTCTCCCCTTGATGAGGGCTAAAACTAAAAAACTGTAAACTCTAAAAGTGAGATTATAAAAGGAGACATGTAATGTAGAACATGTTGAGAACAATCACTTATTCCTTCTTCCGGGTCAAACAGAAATGATCCCTCTCTCATTTCTACAAAGACCTGAAAGTGGGTTTCTGCTATATTACATCTGCTTAAGTGCACCAAATATAAATTTTGTAAGTTAATAAAATCTTTGAACATTAAATTCTACTAAACCTTGTAAACTACTAAAACAACCAGCTAGCACACATGCTGGTAAAAAAGGTTTAAAGTAAAACCACATTCTTAAGCTTAGAGCAAAATAATAAGCTTATTTAACTTTACAGGAAAAAGTAATTTAAAAAAAAAAAGGGACGTATAACACTTAACTCTTGGTTTTCTTGCGCATATATTTGCTTTTTTGTTTTGTTTCTTTTAGCTTCCTTATGTGTTATATACATTCACACCATGAAGGAATGTTGAAAAATGTTTCAAGAGTGAATATATAGAGAGACAGAATATTTTTCGTGTTGTTCACAGTACGGAACTGATTGATTTGGCAGCGATGCGTATCGCCGCCTTTGTTGGCATTTTTTGATGAAGTAAATTTCAGAAATAATTTAAGTATCGGTGTTTAACCTTAATTCTTGTAGTTGTTTATTTTGTATAGTGGCTTGGCGGTAAGTATTAAAATAGGAGTTCACATATATGCAAATAAATTGGGAAATGTTGCGCTTCACGGAAGGTAAATGGTTTGATTTCATGATTTTGATTTATGTAGGAGCAGTTTTTTGCACTTTTATTTCGTTATTATCATAATAAGTGTGATTATTACGATCGTTTCGTATGCCTTAACCCAACGCCACAAGACGCTCAAAGCTGTCATGATGTCTGCCGAGCGTCCACGCCGACATCATTTCAGCAGCCAATGAGAGGCGGACATCGTAGCGAGCCCAACCTTATACCATGAGATATATCTAAAGACCTTGTATATTATCTGTCATGAGCTTCTACCCATGAGCAGATGAATATCACTTCCATTTTGCCACAGAAATGACACAAAGCGCACAGTGAAGGAGGTAAAAGTATGTCAAGACAGTTTTGGTTGCATTGGTAGCAGAACTTGTTGGGAAGATTATTCAAATGATCGCAGACATAATAATTCTGAAATGGAAAATCAACTGGCGGTCGAATATTTCTGTTACGCACCTAATATGGTGTGGGATACCTTTCACATTTTAAGCTGCTTGAATCCTCCTTGGAATGGACGCATGCAAGTCCTAGATGGTAGTAAGTGGTATGTTGTACTATTCTTCCTGCAGAAACTGCTCCGATTCCTTGAGAGACGCGGAAGGAGGATAACGGCTCAATCATGTTTAAGTCAGGTGATTGTGCAGGACAGGGAAGGTGTGCAACTTTATCCTCATGTTCCTCAAACCATGATTCGACTTTTTTGAATCTGGGCATTATCATCTTGAAAGGTGTAATCCCTGCCAAAAAAATGTCTGCGCCATTGAATGAACATTGTCTGCCAATAGAGTGACATAGTCTCCGCTCGTGATCCGTCCATGTAAGGTGACAATGGGACCTGCTTTAAACCACGAGATCATGACCCAAACCATTGTGGAACCGTCCTTATGCTTCACTGTACGAAGGAGACAGTCTGGATTGTAGGCTTCTGCGGGGTTTTCCACACTTAAAGCCATCCTGTGGTGGGGAATATTGAGAAACCTGATTCATCGGAAAACAAGACATGTTTCCAGTGATCATCAGTCCACGTTTTGTGTTCCTGGCACCACTGTAGTCTCCGTTTTATGTGCTTTTGTGACACCAGGGGTTATGCAATCGCATCTCTGCCGTAAACAGTTTCCTTATTCAATTCCCGTCGCACGGCATGGGTCGACACTGGGTTTTGGAGATGTGCATAAGTCTTTGCAGTCACTTACAATCATATTTAATGTCCTCTTGTCTCTCGCAGTTAGCTTGGTCCTCCTTCCATAGTTGTGTCTCGCAGATGATGTTGTGATGCGAACATTGTATGCTGCCATGATTTTCGACACTGTACCTCTCGGTACCCCCAACACCTGTGCTACTGTTGTTAACGACGCCCGAGAATAGAACTCGTCGATTGCCAGACTCCCTACTGAAATTCGACTCATCAGAGAAATGAACTGATCACTGGAAGTCCTGTCTCCAAACACGGTGTTCCGCAGAAAAAATTCTACAAGTCGTACCTTGTGGTGTGGTTAACAGAACACATACCCTTGGTCTTCGTGCATAAAGGCCATCGCGTTGAAGGCAATTGCGAATACAGTGAGTTTACAACATACCTCCTGTTGACAAAAGAATATTTCGCTCGCTCAGAGTAGCATTTCCCCCCGGTTCCAACGAACTGTATTGTGGAATCTTGTCCAATGTCAGGAGATGACACTTCCTGACACAGCAATGGATTCTGCTGTCACCAGGTGTGTCAAACTTACTTTCAGCTATCTGATAGCCCTGCACGCCTTTGATTCCGATAAATCATGCTGTTGAAACAGAGTTCGAACCGAGGACCAATAGCGCTGCTCGGCTAAAGAGGAGCAAAGAACGTAGAAAGTGGACCGTTGAACAGTGGAAACCGGTTCTCTGGAGCGACGAATCAAGGTTCACCCTCTACCGTTCGGATGGCAGGGTCTGGGTTCGGCGTCTGCCTGGAGAACGTCTCCTGCCGGAATGTAATGTGCCCACTGTGAAGCTTGTCGGCGGTGGAGTTATGCTATGGGGTGTTTCTCCTGGTATGGAACGGAACCCTTGGTCGCAATTCCGTGTAGACTCAACTTTGAGACCTACTGCACCATTTTGGATGAACATGCACTTCCTACGTTGTGGCAGTTTTACGGGGTGGACCCATGTTACTTTCAGGATGACAATGCAACCTGTCATGTTGCTAGGCCCACCATGGCTTGGTATGGTGACCTTGGGGTTAATCGAATGGACTGGCCTGCGCAGAGACCGGACCTTAACCTTCTCGAACACCTCTGGGACGAGTTGGAGCGTCGACTAAGGGGTGCCCCCACCGTCCGAAATCGGTGAGGAAACTGACATGTCTTCTCCAAGCCGAGTGGAATAAAATACTGCTAGCCGTCGTACAACGCCTGGTTGAGAGTATGCCTCAGAGGATCACAGCTGTAATTTCCGCTCGTGTAAGCTCCACCAACTATTGAAGGTGAATAAACTTCGTTTTTCTATGCTATCACAGGTATCCAATTACTTGTTTGTAGATAGTGTGTATCTGTGAATCTCGGAGGACTTCATGTTTCTACAAAACCGTTAGGTACTTAAATTCAAATTTACTGTAAAAGATTTCTACATATTATTAATTTGGTGAGTTAAATATGGAAAGCCTTGTTTCAAGTTAACAAGTTGATAAAATCATGCAAATTAACTAGTTAGTAAAATCATGCAAATTAACAAGTTAGTAAAATCACACAAATTAACAATTTAGTAAAATCATTCAAATTAACAAGTTTGTAAAATCATGTAAATTAACAAGTTATCAAAATCATGCAAATTTACAAGTTAGTAATATCAAGCAATGCATTGATTATGATACGCTTTCCAGCATACCGGAAATCCTTACTCAAGTTACTACTCAAGTTGTTTTAAGACTAATGGTTGTGTAATAAATCTCGCTTCTGTGCCCTGGCTTTTGGCCACATTTCAATGATATTAAACAGAATTTGTGCAGTATACCTCCGGAACAACATACAAAAGTTTTGTCACTATAGAAGCACTTTTAGTCAAGTTAAGAGGATAACAGCTTCGGAATAAATCTCGCCCCTGTGCCCTGATCTTTGACCTCATTTTGAAGATATGCAACAGAACCAGTTCAGTATACATATGGAACAATTGTCGCAATCGAAGCATTTTTACGTAAGTTATGACTCACAAAAGCGATGGAGTAGATCCCACTCCTATGTCCTGACCTATTACCTCATTTCGTACATTTTCAACAGGGTTTGTCCCCAGGTTTTCCCCTACGACATACTAAAATTTCATCGGAAACGGACCATTTGTACGCGAGTTATCGTGCGTAAAGGCAGACCGACAAACGGATAATGCAGAATCATGTACACTTCTTAAACCTACGGTTGGAAAGCGTAAAAAACAGAACACTTGGACCCGTCTATGTTAAAATTAAAGATAAACTAAAAAAATAGATATATGGCTGATTTTGAAGAACTAAAAAGCTACTCTGAGGATTAGAACAACATTTTTAATTTCAGAAAGACCTCTTGCGACCAAATTGTAAATATCCAATGGAGTTACAAACCTTTGATATTCGATTTAAGATAATAAAGCAACATGCACAAGGTGAAGTTAAACAAAGAAAAGTTTAAATTTAAATGGTGCACAGATTTTTATCACCATTTTTCTTAATGAACGTCCACAACACGATGGTCGAATGAGCTAAGTGAATCTGCTGGATCATGTGAAGGGCATTTATGCATTTTAGAAATAGTTTTACATTTGTCAAAATTTCGAATGTGTTTCTCCCATCTTAAAACGTATTTATGTTACATTCACACAGTTTGGTGATATTTGCATATGTGATCATGTATATGGAAAATGTAGGCATGATTGTCTGTTGTAAAATATTTATTTAATTTATGATTGCGTATTTTTAAATATCAAAAATGTTAATAATAAATATCTTGCTGTCACGTGTTTTCCATTTTGTCCATGCAAATGCATTCGGGAATTTAATTTCGCACACCAATGTAGTATGATAACATTTTAAATTGATCCGTGAAGCATGCTGCCTCTCCATAACACTTTTGAACGAAGTATTACACGCTTAATTAAATATTCTTTACATATTTTTTTAAATAATGTGGTTTCGGGAATCAAAGTCTGGTAAGGACTATATATGAAGAATAAAAATTGGTGTCCATGAAAGAAACTTTTTTTAAAAACGTAGATCTTTACAATATACGAAAGAAAAACCTTCTCCTTTCTGCTGTAATTATGTCAGAAAAATATATAAAATAATAATACCGATTTAAATTTTCACAATTTTTGACTTCTCAATTCTCATGAAACCACCCATTTGGTTGGCATTATGCTAGAGGATTTATAATTCAAAACTACTTAGTTCACTTCAAAACTATTTAGTTGCTCCGGGCCAGGAAAACAAATCCCAAGTTATTTCGTTCGAGCCGCTTAAAGGGTTAAGAAAAAGCTGTGTTGCATCTTCCCCCACAGCTGTACAGACGCTTGGAGGAGTGGCTGCCGTTTGCGAAGCTGCCACTTGAATTGAAATGTACTCGGTCGTAATCTGGTGAACATCAAGAGTAGAAGATTTTAGTTTTAAGACAGAAATTTGTTCAATAAAATGAGATGAATAACAAAAAAAAAATTAAAAAAAATCCCATACCTCGTTTTGAAAACGCTAAACGTGACACTGTTGACAAATTTCTCCATATTAGGTTTATTAATACATTAAAACCGTACTCTTTTATATTCTAAAATAAGAAATTTAGTATCCATTTCGAACATCATAGGCAAATTATCCAAGTAAAATATCAGTATATATAAACATTTAAACATATCCATATTTTGCTAATAAAATTCAAAAAATCCGCGTGTTTCTCATGAGGCTGATTTTATCTCTCAACATGTCAAAACGTGGAAAGAAAGCAAATCCTATTCAAAAAGAGGGAGAAATTTCAGTTTCATAATTAAGTGATAATTCTCAACAAGTTAAAGTGTATTCAGCACTTTACTTTCGAACAGTCATTTTGTACATTTAACTTTCTAACACACAGATATGTACCATTTGTTAGTGTATGTTTAGCAGCACTGGTGAGATATCATTTAATTAGGGCTAACTATCCTTCAAGACATTATTCCTTCTGTGTAACTTACATTTGCCGCAATGTGTTTTCAATCCAGGAAAAGTAATCTTGATTCAATTAGCAATAGGAATTTTTGAGACGAAAGGCTCATTCATATGAAGTCTAATTTATCACAGTATAAATTTATAAAGTTACTATTTATATATGAAATTAAATTTTCGAAATATTTAACGCATATGAACAGTTAAAGAGAATTTTTACACCGGGTCGAGGTTCATCCTAGCTATTTTTAGAACAGCGTTGCGCCCTGCTTACCCTTTAATTAAAAAAATCCGGCACAACTTGCCCTTAAGCCTAAAATTACAACCCTCTCTGTTCTTACTTCAAATATGACCTCCCTTGAGTCATCATATGGACTTTTTACGGGTGGTGGAGTAATCACCTACTAGTATAAAGTCAAACCATCATGGATTGCACGAGAGAAGGTATTCTCTGGATCAGTATAGTGTCGCACGCTACCATTGCAAAACATTGGTTAGCTCCGTAGACAGATGAATTCGGCTGCGTATTTTAATATATACTATATTCGGCTGCGTATTTAATATATACTATAATATGAGAACAATGGTATTCATCATTGTTTTCAGATTATAGTTTATTTACCTAGTACTTGCTGTTTATAATATTATAAAAAAATTCTAAAAAGAAATAGACACCATAAGTGAGATAGTGGCAAATGTATGAATATGCACTTCTAATTATTTGTCTTGTACGCATATTCGTTATTTCAAAAATGTATTGAAACATTATAAATTCCCAGTGTTAAAATAAAGAATCAGTAATCTGAAAAGTTGCTGCAGCTTAACGGAACACAACAGTTTAAGAACTGCGCAACAATATCTAGACCTCAAGATATCTTGACATATCGTTAACCTAAAAAAATTAATAACACAACAAAAAGCGCATAATGTCCAACACGCCAGCTAGCGCTAGACGGATGGGAGATCGTGAACGGGAGCAAGAGAAGAAGAGTTTAAAATGTATGAAAATCAACATTTTTTCCCTCTGTAGCCATGTTATATGAAAAACATTTTTTAATGAATGAAATGCGTTATTACACCATTGTACAATACAAATTTGGAAGATGTGAATCCGTTTATTGGCGTAAATATGCCATTGATGGTAAGTCAGAAAATATTCGAAAACTTGAAAATTTCGTCTTCGTGGAGCGTGGAGGCGAACTCACGTTTCTAGAACAGCGCTTGAGTAGGCTGTGATGGTTACATTCAAATTTATCGGAAACCTGAAACCTAGTCGTTCTGGGTAGTGTAGGGATTAGCATACTCGACCGCTATCAGGCAGACGCCAGTTCGTTTCCCACTCCAGAACGATGAAATGTTCATGTTTTCGGATATTATCTAACTTAACATCCATGTCATATTTACAAAAAATAAACTGATTCACATCTTCGAAACTTGTATTGCTTAATGCTGTAATACCATAAATTCTATTTTTGTCGGCTAGTATTCCATGAAAAATCAATAAAAGTGTCCTCTCCTTTTCAACGGTAAGGAATGTTTGGAATCGTTTGCTCTCTCCTTTAAGAAACAGGACAAGTTTTCTAAAGTAATAAAATTTACGCCAATGCTCACACAAAGACAGCACTTGCAGCTTTTTGCTTGAGGAAGCAGTGCAGCTCAAGATAAAGAAAAAAGCTTCACAGAAAGAAGAGTGACTTTCACCGCTGTTCTTTTGAATTAAAAAAAAACGTGGTCATAGCGATTTTTCAGAAGACTTTGTTTCGAATCAGTGGTCCACGGAAACGGAAGAAAACCCTAAAATAGTACCATAACGAAGCTTTCGTTACTCATTGTTCTAAGTTATGCACGAATGTCCATGAAAAAGTAATTATTTAATAATGATCAGTCAAATTATATCCTAATTTTTAATTTTATCCTAATTATATCATAATCAGCCAAATATTTTTCTGCAAGTGTCTTTTGTATGTCAGATATTAGGGATACACTCTAGAAATCCATAAAAACTTTATTCCATAACGTTCATGGCTATGTATGTATATATGTGGGTATAAAATAAGAAATACATATATGTATATTTAAAAAAAACAGGTATATTAATGTCACAGAAATTGCATTCATTAGAATAACATATTATAAGTCGAAAAGTTCTATTCGTTTACTATTCAATGAAATGCAAGAGCTTGTTTTTACTCTTATTCCTGTGTGGCAATCAGGCGTTCATTGAGGAAGCTCTCTACACGAGACTCGAGACAATTCGAAGTTCGGGCATAGGTACCAGATGACACATCCGATCACCGTGATTTTTTCCTGCGATTGGCGATCGTCCATGGTCAGGTGTTGAAGCCTTCCTATTCCCGAAATTCCGCGTCATTGAGGAATAATCGTCCAAGCACTTGTATTTTTATGTTTTTTTTTTCGAGTTTTGAGAAGGGGTTGTTTGTTGCCTATCTCCTCAGAAGATCTTCAACTGATCGCGGTGACACTTGCCACGGAGAAGGAAAGGACATGGTGAGTGACATGGGGTTGGTAACATGGTGATTCGTCGTGTCGTATAAAATTAATGACCATTAAAAGACGACCAATTTTAATAAAAATTGAAAAAAATCTGCTATGTTGCGAGTGACGTCATTGTATTTTGAACTCAAGTGAACTGAACTGTATATGTGAACTCAACTCATAAAAAATGTACAGCAGAGAATCGAAAAGATCGTTATGGTTTCCCGATTTATATAGCGTTTTGGTTCTGTTTATATTATGTGTGTGTCCTGTGATGTTGACAGTTGTAAGGAAATTATTTCTTATCTAGATGCATCTCCTTCATTGCATGCAAGCTGACTAGCGGAGGATATCTAAAGTCGTCGAAAGATAGGAATTCGCTTTAATGCTTTGAAATCGAACCCGCAACTCTATACAAGACTCGGGACAATTATTTGTTTGGGTATAGGTACGACATGACACATCCGATCACCGTGATGGCTGGCATGCGATTGAACATCGTCCATGGTCAGGTTTTGACGCCTTCCGATTGCCGAAATTCCGTGTCATTAAGGAATTTCAATTAAAACTAAATGTCCATTTACTTCAACAGTTTGACGAAAGTCGGCTCACTAGCATTAATTAAAAAAACCGTTTGAATTGAAAAACGAAGAATGGAAAGACTCCGTCTGTTAGCTCAACACTTGCTTAATCTATAATAATGAAAGAGGGTTTGTGTATGTGTGTGTGTGTGTGTGTGTTTGTGTCGGTTTTTCGCGATACAAAATGAAAAACGTAATTCTCGATCTGAGTGTGTCTTTCCGCTTTGCTTACATGCAACCTGAATCCAACCAACGTGAATGCGTGAAGAAAAGTTGTTCATGATACATTTTAGGCATTTCTTTTTTGAATGATTCGTACTTTTGTTCTGGAACTCATTAATTTTGCGCATTCCTTATTCAGAATTTATTGAGCGAAGCGAGGCCGTAAGTCGATCGGAGCTCTCTTTACGAGACTCGAGACAAATAGTTGTTCGGGAATAGGCACGAGATGACACATCCGATCACCGTGATTTTTTGCATGCGATTAAACATCGCCCATGGTTGTGCATCAATTATGGGAAGAAAAAAATACACAAATAATTTTGATAGTTAGTAGTACCTGAATGAAAAATAATTTTTCAATCGGGTTTTAGTCCCGTTGATTTTGCAGTAAACGGAAACGTAATCTTACGCCCTCTAGGGGCATAATTGGGTACTGACCATAATATTAATTTATATGTGAAACATTCCGCAGCGGAAACGCTCCCCAACATTATTTTTTGTTGTTTTCTTTAAATCTGGGCTTTAGAGCAGAGATATTGACAAAAATATGACACACATCTAAGCTCCCGGGCGTAATAACTATGCAATATTTTAAGATGAAAGTATCTCGAAACTTTTTTCGATATGAGCGGTATCGGTTAACGAAATAATTTTTCAGTGGTGTTTTTTAGGAGCTCTGATGTTTCTACAAATACTTCAGTAGCAAAAATAAACACTTAGGCATTAAATTGCTCACTGTGGTCGTTAAACCTCCAATAAATTAAACAAAAAACGCTTAGTCCCCTTGTGGCCAAACTATTCTTTATTAAAAATCAGAAATTAAAGTCAAACATTTCCCATCAGGACCTATATTGACTGCAGTGATAGTTTTCCAAATCGGAGTATTAGATGCAGATATATTGCAGATATATAATTTACGCTTACGCCAATGGCGGAAAACTTATGATTTACTTGAAGAGTATGAAGACAATACACCGTGCCATCTCTCCGGAATTGTATCCGAATAGTTGGATGAACACTCCACCGACGTGACCTCGATTCCTTGGCCAGCTAGGTCACCTGACCGCAATCCCATCGAGCACATCTGGGATGCCACCAAGAGAGATGTTCGAGGCTCTGACCCCCCGCCCCCCATCAAATCTTCGTGAACTGTGGGAGCTTGTTCAGGGGTCGTGGATCCGTATGGCTTCCCAACGCTTCCATTGTCTTGTCGAGTCCATGCCGAGACGAATCGCCGCCGTTATCAGGGCGAAAAGTGAAGCTACACGTTACTAGCTGGTATCTCTAATTCAATTGCTTTCAGTGTAGTTTGCAGTAATATACTCTATTTTTTTTACTTGTAGTATGTGTATTGCTCTTTCTTCATCAATTTTTAACCATACATGTCTTTAAAAACGACTTTCGACCTCAATTGTGTGGAAGGTAAAGAATTTCATTAAGCTGTGCAAACGTATGTTGACTGGTTTATAACAGCGGCTTCTTCTGATTAAACAAAGTTGTTTCTGTTTTTAAATACTTCTCTATTTGTAGAGACTGGTTTCAGAAGAAGTTGGTTTAACATGTCTGCTCCATTTATAGTTTAATGTGTACATGTATGTACGATGCGCCCTGACAAAATCAACTTCACAGTTCTGCATCAGATGAAAGGATAGACGGGAAATTTTATTATATTTCGGTAAAATTTCCCTAACAACTCTTTTCATGTGTGCAAATTTTCACTTCTTATGCACGTTTGAAATGCGTACCTGACTTTTTACACACATCGACGTAATACCGTCTCTATTTTTTAACCTTATTCAATGTCATCACTAGGTTCTGTACGTAATTTCTAGGCACTTATTACCTTCCAAGAAACAATTGAATTGGATGCTGGTATTACATTAAAAAAAGTTAAACAGATAAAATATAAAGCTTATTTAAAAAAATACTGCATACGACTAATGAGAAAAATTGCCACTTAAGTATAATAATTTGCGAAGAAAAGGACGTAAAACATTTATGCTACGGTATAATGTACGTGATATTTTATTAACGGAGATTTAAATAATTATTTGCTATTTCCATGAGTTCAAAAATCCTTAAATTTTGAGCGCAAAAGTAGGTCAAATATAAAGTATTTTTTTCAGCAATAAAAACGAAACTTGAGAAAAACATTTAAAACGGATGCAAAAATATGACGCCCTTAAGTCTTCTTTAATAAGAAGTTTGGGCAAATAGTAAAGGCATTCTGAAAAAAATTAATTCCTAATGTGTTTGATTTAAGAAATAATTTACTTTCAAGCTTTAATATACTGGTGAAATATTTGGTAACACAATTTACACAGTTTATTTTGTTGGAAACCGCAGATTTAGTGTCCCCTTACAGGGGATCGAAGCGCTTTCGGATGCATTAATGTTTATGGAATTGTTTCTTATTTTTTGGTGATATACTCCTATTGTTCCACAGTTAGTAATAAATATTACACTTTTTATTTAAGAAGGGATAATTAACTTTTTAATTCACATCGGCAAGATGCAATTACAAGAGAATGGCATCTGCCTAATTGTTAATTTAGGAAATAATGTTATCGATAAGAAAAACTTATGGACGTTAACGGATGCACTATTTGATATCTGAGGAAGTCCACCAGTAGTTGTATTTTCTTTCAAATATCATACATCTCATCGTCAGAAAATAATATCAGTGTTTTTCCTGTCACTCTGCACTACTTGATGCTTCAGTACTTTGAGGATAACATGTCCTTCCAATGTGACGTGAAATTTGCCAAGTTACTGTTAATAAAAATGTGTGCACCAGTAAAAATCAACAAAACGGCCAAATCGGAAATCGGATATCATTTTCCATGGGCCATTTACGACTGAATCTAAAAATAATTTGGAATTCAGCTTGGTGTCCTGCATCCAGTTGTTTATAAGTTCCATGCAACGCCTTGCAGTTTAATTTTGGGCATTTTTGTTGAGAGAAATGAAAAAAATCCTTAGTGATTGTTAAAGCCGCCATTTCACGCTTCCTGAATAAGTTGGATGTTAAAAAGCTTCCCTTTAGCGTAAATCCTAAAAGAAACAAGACATTTCCAATTTTGGCGTGGTGCGTAACAAGTTTTAATTTAAAGATGAAAAAGAAAAACAAGGGTGTTATTTTTACTTTGGCAAATGCGGCAAGCTATTGTGATATTGCATTTTGAAATTTAAAATCTTTCTTGATCAGAACTGGCATTTATCAGGCCACAACATTCAATGCGTCAAAATTGATTGTCACCTACTTGTCATTCCTTTGCTTTACTCGAATACCTATTCAGCCCCTTCCACCAACAAACTAACGAAATAGGTATGTTTTCTGGGTAATATTTCATATGTTTGAGCAACATCACGCAAATTGTCAATCGAATCTATTTAGACGTGTTTCCAGAAAGGAAAATTTCCTTTCGAGGTCATTTCAGACGTGTGTGGCGAAAGTATCAATAAGCCGCAGGCAGCACTAATCTGAGACAGCAGTGCAAGCGTGAGTGCCACTGATTTTGTAAGCATCGGCAGAAACTTTGCAAATGATCCATGTAATGAGAATGTTCAGGAAATTATTCAGCTAGTTTTAGCGGAGATTGTCATGCAAGTTCAGGAATATGACATTCTGGCTAATTACAGTGGAAGCCCTATTCTCTACATGTGCTATATGAATGACATCCTACATTATTGGCCTCATTCTATCGAATCTCTGCATGTTTTTAAGAACTGAATATCATTCAGATTCCCCCCTATCCGTTTTACAGTGGAATTTGAGGAATTATTTTCATTACCTTTTCTGGATCTACTTATCCAGCGAAACCCAGTAACCAACCGTTTAAGCTTCTCTGCCTGCCGTTAGCCCTCCGGATATTATTCCAATGGTTTCCACACACAACCTTAAACATAAGTCTGATGCGTTGAGATATGTAGTCTAAAGTGCATATTCGCTAACATCCACAGCAAAATTTCGTAATTTAGAACTCAGGAAATTACACGCTATAGCTACCAGACATGGCTTCAACAAAACTCGCGTAAACAATTTTAATAACAGATATAAATGTAGTAAACTAACAACAATGAAACCTGATCGTTCAACTGTAATGACAAACGTTGATTCACTGACTTATCTTCAAACTGTGACATCTCTCTTAAACAATGCATATAAAAAAAAAAGCATTTGACCTTTGGCATTTCAACATCAAATCATTTTCATTTATTAGAAAAAACCGAGATAAAGTGGATGAAATTAAACAAATGTGGAGTGTATTGTGCCTACATCAAAAGCAATGATCCTGCTGCTGAGGACAGAATATTCATTGGATTCACCTTACGCATCTTAGGTATCAAATTGTCTCAACATCAATATAACACCAGACAGCGGTCCTCTCCCACCGTGCTATCCCGATTCGCCAGTGTAGACACCCACTGAAGGACGTATAATCCCACTTTGCACAAAAAATAAAAAACGTACTTTATTTGCAGAAAATTTGCTCATTCACAAATACAGTAAACAGTGTTATAATATTGAACTGCGTACATACGTACCGTTGCCTTGGAGACACCTTACACAACAAGATGAGTCCAGGCGTTATCGACAAACTTCCCCCCGTGATTGGTTAATAAAAATTCTCAGTTTTTTTTGTGGAAATACGTCACGTATTCATGAACCCCATAAGACTGCGGTTTAGCGACTTTGCTGCGTAATGAAATAGCTAAAGCGTAGTCATGAGATTCATGAATGAGCGACATACTTCCACAAAAAATAACTGAGAATAATACACAGTAAAACAAATACAGCTAAAACAAAAAGGTACTGTACATAGTCGAGTCACGTTATTGTGACCACATCCTACTTTTGCGATCAAAAGTGCGAAGCCAATAAAAGAAGGCACGTGTCGTGAGCTGGCTTGGAGGTTATATAAAGTGTGCTGTAGGAATCCTGAAAACACATCACTCCTTGCTGTCATGAATAAAAGGAGCGATTTATGGGATTTGCAAAAAAAGGGTGATTACCAGCTTTCGGGCCAAATGTGGCAGTACTTCTGAAACAGCGCAGTTTGTGAACTGCTTGCGTAATGCTGTTATTGAAGTGTATCATGGTTGTAGATATAGCAACATTGCGAATAAGCGATGGGGAAACTGCAGAGCCCCACGTGCCATTGATGTGAGAGGTGAACGTTGGCTTCGAAGGTGCGTGAGGGCCTGTCGAAACGCTACAGTGGAGCAACTCTCTGGCCGAATAAACCAGTGGTACCGGAAGTGTGTGTAAAACGACAGTTCAGCAAACTTTGTTGCGCTTGGGGTTCCGATGCAGGCGGGCGTCCACTGTAATTATGCTAACGAAGGTCTATCGGTAGAAAAGGCTTGCATTTGCTCGGCAGTATTGAATTGGATATCCCCCGATTGGCAAAGCGTTGCTTTCTCCGATGAGTCACGTTTCTCCTTCATCGAACGGATGTACGTTGGTGTATAAGACGAGAAACATCGGAGAACAGACGCTCTGCAACAGTTTCTCGAAGAATAGAAGCTGGTGCGGGCAGCGTTAAGGTTTGGAGAATGTTTTCCTGGCATTCCTTGGGAACACTCATACCTGCGGAAGGCAGTATGGACCGAAGTCGTTATGAATCCATCCTTCCAGACCACGTACACCAATACATGCTCATTGTCTTCCCTGGTGCGGATGAGATCTTAGAGAACGACAATTCGACGTATCACACAGCTAGCAATGTCAGAGATTGGTTGGAAGAACACGATAAAGACTTCAAAGTACTTTTTTGGTCCCCTAATTCCCCAGACTTAAAGCCAACTGAGAATCTGTGGAACAACATCGATCGTGTTGTTTGCTATATGAATCCTCCAACACGCACCCTCCATCAACTGTCACATACACTGCAACTGCAGTCAGCATAGCTCTACATACCTGTGAATACCTTCCAGCACCTTACTAAGTCACTTCCAGGTCATCTAGCTGATGTACGCGCTGCACACTGCTGTTAATCTGGATATTAGCTGGTGATCACAATAAGGTGTTCTCAACCGTGTATAAAGATATTATTACTCCTGCACACATTGCAACCTGAAGATGACCTACTGAATGTAAACCGTTTAATTTTAAAACACATTTTAAAGGCATTCTTGCCGTACTCCCAGGTAATGAGGTTAAACTGATAACCCCGCAGACGGAAACTGCGGAACTTTTCGGAAATCTTCTTTTCTCTAATTTTGTGATCTCCAATCAAACTAGTTCGATGTTCAATTATTCACTTACACATTTTTACAGGATTTTTTTGTTCTTAAGCAGGAATACATTCCTTCTTTAAAAACCTAGTACGGTTCCATAAAATTTTCATACAATCTCAGTTTTCATTCAGTCACCCACCCTGTGCGGAAACTAAAACGTTTTCCAATATATGTAGGAACCGTACTGCCCATCGAGACGCATCACGCACTATGATACCACCCTATCAAGCATAATTCTTCAAATCATTTGGAAGAGACACAGTCGCACAAAATATCATTAGCATTTTAATAATAAATGCATTATGCTCAAAACAATCGAAAACAAGTCCTGTCCGCATTTCAGTAACTAAATCTCGTAAGCCAGAAATTTTCTCGAATTTCTGCATAGCTTCCAAGATGAATTTTTGCAGGTCCTAAGTAGAGAAATTGGCAGATGTAGAGGATAAAAACATACCATGGTTTTCTGTAATTCGCAATAAAATTAAGATATTGCATTTGTAGTTAATTTGAAATTTGTCATTGTTCTTATATTAACTATTTTAGAAGAGTCAGCAATTATTCAATTAAGATGTGTTTTTCTTTCGCAACTACTGTTTTCTTGTGCCCATTCAAGAAATGGTATGTTGAGTTATTACAATCCGTGGTTCTGTTTTAAATTTTGGAAATACTACATGCTATGAAAACAGTACTGTTCCTATATGAAACAAGACTGCTCTCAGTTCAGGTAACAGTGTCGCATGTCCTTTGATCCCTACAGGAACAAGATTGGATGAATTCAATAATTAGGTAAGTATTTGAATCCAGTTAGTGTATGCTCTGTCTCAATTTGTTCTATTGTTCACTTTACGACGTTACAAAACTATAATTTCAGCAGACGCGGAGCGAACGAGAATGTAGTGTTACCATTGTTAACTGTTTGTAAAACGAAATCACGTATTCAAAGAAGACGAAAAATAAATACAAATTCCTGAAATGATGTATAGCAAAAATATTTTAATCGTGCCAAGCTTTCGTCCTCAAACGAGATGGCTTTATCAAGGCGAACCAAAAGTATAAAAACGACCCGTTTGAGGTTTTAGAAAACCAAAGTTTGAGATTCATGCATTTATTTGTTCTGTAATGATACAATAATGCTCCAGGAATATCTTATATTTTTTTTACTGTTTACATTTAACACTTTACTGATTTGATTTTTAGTTTGATGTACTTCTAGTTTGCTGTTCGTTAACCACTCTTGCTTATTGTATGTATTAACATTCTAAGATCATTGTTTCTGGACATGAATAAAAAAAAACTGTACTCCTCAACTTGAAGCTGAGATAAATTACGCATTTTAGTTTTCATGATATTTGCTCTTAAAATTGAGGAAGAAATTGTTTTCAACAAATCAGTCATTTTATTTAAACTTTATATTTCAATATATTTGAAACTTATATATTTGGCTTTTTTTCAAAATTTATATTTGATTCAGTATGAAATACGAAAAATAAATTTAATATGAAACAAACTTCCGGTAAAGTTCATGACAAATTGGTTTATCAAACGTATATATTAACAAGATAGTAAAACCACGCAATGCTTTGATTATAATACTCTTTTCAACATACCAGAAATAATTACTCAAGTTATGAGGATAATGGTTGTAGAATAAATCTCGGTCCTGTGGCCCGACCTTTGATCCCATTTCGATTATGTTCAACACAACCGGTTCGGTATACCTCCGAAGTAACATGATAAAGTTTTGTCGAAATGGAAGCATTTTTACGTAAGTTATGATGCATAAGGGCTATGGAAAATATTTCCGCTCCTGTGTCCTAACCTTTGACCCCATTGCGTCCATTTAAAATAGGATTCGTCCCCAAGTAGGCCACTGCAACATACTAACATTTCATCCAAATCGAAGACATTTTACGTAAGTTATGACGCATAATAGCGATGGAAGTGATTCCGCTCCTATGTCCTGACCTTTGACCCCATTTCGCCCATCTTCAATAGGGTTTGTGCCCAAGTGATCCCCTACCAAACACTAAAATTTAATCAAAATCGAGCTTTTTTTACGTTAGTTATGACGCATAAGAACTATGGAAGGGATCTCGCTCCTATGTCTTGACCTTTGACCCCATTTCGTTCAGTTTTAATAGGGTTCCTTCCCAGGTGATCCCCTTCCACATACTAAAGATTCATCGAAATCGAACGATTGTTACGCTAGTTATCGTGCGGACGGACATACGCACACAACGCGTGACGTAATGAGGCAGATGGGAATCGCGACCATCTCTCGCAAGAGTGTGACGTCATAAAACTTTAATGGGATCCACACACAAGGCGTGACGTAATGTGACAGATGGCGTGACAGCGCGCCAACGTGTCAAGTGCGAGATTGTGACGTTATAAGATCATCCCCAGGTGGTCACCTACCACATAATAAAATTTCATCGAAATCCATCCATTTTTATGCACGTTATGACGCATAAAGGCAATGAAATGCATTCCGCTCCTATGTCTTGACCTTTGACCGCACTTCAGCCATTTTCAAAAGGGTTTATTCCCAGGTGGGCCCCTTCAAAATACTAAAATTTCATCGACATCGAACCATATTTACTCTCGTTATGACACATAAGGGCAGTGGAATGGATCCCGCTCCTATGCCGTGACCTTTGACCCCATTTCGCCCATTTTCAAAAGGTTTCGTCCCCAGGTGGTCCTCTACCACATACTAAAATTTCATCGAAATCGAACCATTTTTACACGAATTATCGTGACGACAGACAGACAGACGGACGGACAACCAGATGGACAGACGGACGAACAAAGCTATAGCATATAGGCATCTTCAACTTATGGTTGGAAAGCGTAAAATACGCTAGCTGGTCTCAAGGCAGATGGCAAGGAAAACAAAGAAACCGCGGTAGAGTTTCAGCTTCGGTCGCAATCCTTGCGAAATGCAGTGAAGTTATTCAAAATGCGGGAGAAAAATGCTTCCTCTGCAAAATGTCGTGAGTAGTTCAAATATCAACATATCAGCAGATTCTATTCGGTCTTTTCTATTTCTGTGAAAACTAGTTCTTCCAAAATTCTGGCAGCGATCCGCACTCTACTAATGTTATTTTCTTAAACCTTAAAATATGTTCCTACAGCACTTGTTGTCTCAAACATGCATTCCCTACCTGCCTACCATATACGCCTTCTAAAGCATTCCATAAAAGGTGACGCAAGGTAAAATTACAGAGGCTACGGTGATTAGAGGCCCCCATTGAAATTTCAAATTTAAATCAGAGTGGGCAGAGACCTCAACGGCAACCTTCCAATGCCATAAATAACACCGTATCATCAATAAATTCGTGAATTCATTATTAAGTAACGCAAATATTGTAATAAAAGTGCTGCTAAATCAACAAAAAAATGTCAGATAGAAAAAAGTGTAAATTCTACTGAATCTATACCTTCTGAGCAACATGTAGAAAATGTTGTTCCCTTTACAAACGAGTGTAAGTTTACTAGACCGGAAAAATGCCATATTTCAAATGGGAATTGCGTGTTGCAATAAGAAAAAGAAAGCAAAGTCCTGACGAGTGATAAATGTAAGCCAAAATTTATAACTTCTTTTTCTTTCATATCCCATATTCTTGTGCAATGCTGGTAATTTATAAAAAATGTTTTGAAGTTGGAATAGCCCCGAATTAGGACAGGAGGACCAGCTGACATTTTGTCATTTTTATTGAAGACGGAGGACATTTCGAGTAAAAAGGGGACACAATAACTTTGTAACAAAAATAAATATGAATTCACAT
Organism: Macrothele yani; assembly: GCA_039090855.1. Classification (NCBI taxonomy): domain Eukaryota; kingdom Metazoa; phylum Arthropoda; class Arachnida; order Araneae; family Macrothelidae; genus Macrothele; species Macrothele yani. Next base: position 63,224,662 of record CM077034.1, read on the forward strand.
AACCTGCATTTAAATTTTACAGTTTGAGAGTTTATACGAGTAAAACTTTAAAAGAAGGAGAAAGATTTTAGTCTGCTTGACATTTTTACTTCCATTTTTATTGGAAGAGATTTTCTTCAGTAGATCAGGTATCTTTAACATATATTTATGAAATTCAGAGCATGACATTTCTTTCAATCGGTATTTTACCAGCAGTATGCCTATCACTGACTGATTACGAAACATGTTCCTTCCATCAGTTTGCTTAAATTATAAACAGAAAAAATTCACAGCAACGACTCGCAACATGCAAAACAAGCCGTATGAGCTCACTGCTTACACGATTGCACAACACGGAACCCTCCATATGCGAACGAAAGTTAGGCAGACAAATGACTTACTTGCACGGGAGGGTTTTCTCTGTGCCTTTGACTGACAAGAGACTGGCTGTATAAGGTAGATGCAGGATTGCAGGAATAAACTGTCCTGGGGAGAAGGGAGGTGCGAGGGGGGATCCAGAAATGAATTCGTACATTTTAGTAGTAGCTTTTTAGGATATGTGATTACAATAAAATAATTTGATCAAAATGCATTTAAATTATTCCTTATCAAAATAGCTGGACATTTAGGCTATGTCCCGAAATGCCTAAAGGACATGGTAGGAAAAGGAGGACATGTCCTCCAAAATCCGGACGTCTGGTAACACTGGGTGGGGAGTAACTACGCACGCTAACGTTCAATCGCACACGAGAAAGGCAAAACGTGTGCATAACGACAGAAATAAAAAATGAACTTAATTTTAGTTTTGCCAAAAATCCACGGCTTCTCAGCTGGAGTAAAATATCAGAAAGCAATAGTTCAGTAAACAACTCCTAAAGGCTCCCTCCCCGCTGCACCATACTAGAAGGAAGAACGAGCATTAGACCAGTACAGGAAATATAAAATAAAAATACGGGTTAAAGAAGACCTTAAAGATAATCCCGCTGGTCCCAATAACCGGAAAATATGAACAAAGACTCAGGAAATATCTGTTAGCCAATAAGTGTTTGATCATGTGGTTTGTCATCACATGTTTACAATCCTTAAGGCGGGGATTAAGGGGAGTACCAAAAACATTAGTCGAATATATTTTACAATTTCAGGGGTCGGATGTGACTTCTTTTTCGTTCTGATTCCCCGCAGTACTGAAAAAGTAATAAAAATATATTTAAAAGAAACGGCGTTAACTAGTGTACTTAACTTTGAATGTACAAAACTACAGAATACCCAATTCGAAAATATTTTACACTGCTATGTTAAAGACTTAAAATAGAAAGTTAAGCAGTCTTCTTCAGCGAAACATTTCATGAATTCGGTGAAACCATGAATATTCTGCTCAAGGAGTGGAGATCCCAGAGTAAAACAAGGACGAAGTACAGTGAACATCTTCCACGTAAGGTGAAGTTTACGTTGCCCTCCAAACTTTGCCCACCCTCATCCATCAGTGAGAAAGTGCGAACGCAGGGGAATGATTTCCCCACAGATTTCCTCTTAACTCAAGTTTTAATCTATTAGCTGCTGGAAGCACTCGCGTAAAACACAACCAAAAATAACAGAAATATTGATGTTTTAAGAAGATTGTGTGTGCAAAAAAGCCATGGAAATGGTTTATTAGATTTTCAAAACTGGTATTTACTATTTTATGTAAAGGATATGTCATTATACAGATACATACCAATAATCGAAAATTCTAAATTCTGTACGAACCTTGAAAACCGTCTTCGATTGCTGTTCCCTCAAAAGCTTTAGTCGCCCGTATGCAATTGAACCGAACCTTGAAAGACGTGAAAGACGAAACGCAGTATTTCCAACCGCCTTGACATTAGGAATGAACAGATGTTTAGCTAGGAAAGCTTTTAAGGAAAAATAATGAAACATTAGAGTTAGAGTGTATGCATTGCCTTTAGCTAAATGCTAAGTAGGGGAAAAGCTAGATACCACCTTAGCTGAAAAAATGCTCTCTGAAGCTCATACTAAAGTAGTATTGGTGTCAGTACTATCCTATGGTTAAGTGTTATTATTTTATATTGGGAAGTGATTTTCTTTGTATTTTACTGTATATTTTCTGTTTTGATCAAGTATCACTTATAATTGATTTTGTCTTATTATTATAGATGAATTGATTTTCTTTCTACCTTTCTTGTATGTAAATCTCACCTGTTTTTGCCTGTGTCTGTTAGAGCTAAAAAGCTGCCCTATGCAAAGCATGATGAAGAATCCGAAATCGCCAAAGGGTTATATTTGCTTGGGTCTGCTAAAGCTTTATAGCTGTCCTTTACAAAGCAAGTAGAATCCCGTTAGTGTCACCTCAAAGGAAAAGATTAGTACCTGAAGGGAACATTGGAATTATCAGAATGCGCCGGAAAGCAGAACAAGGTAGGGTCACTTCAAGCCACAAACAGCTTAAAAGTGATTTGCCGTTGGACAAACGTATAAGTCAGCCACCGGGCGAGAAGAGTGGAGCGTGAAAAGAAATCAACGTACGGGGCTCTAATACCCGGAATGCAATGCAACTCCTCCAAAAAGATGGTTCACCATGTACGCATCCACCACCCATCCGAAAGAAGGATACCCTCAATTAATGTAAGCAGTGGATGCATACATGGTGCTTTGTGAAACGAGACGTAATCTCTCTAACTCGTTTACTGAGCTGCTCGAGTCCACGCTCGATTCGTAATCGTACGAAGAACGTAAAGGAAACAACAATTACTTGGGAAAGCTTTTACACAAGCATTTTGACCGAAAAAGTTAATGCCTTTCCAAATATGTACTTACAAGAGCTTTTAGCCCATATTGTATACTAAGGTGACAATTCGAAAAAAAAAACAAGAAAATAAGGCGCTGAAGAACGGATTGATCTTAAGCATGTTGTGCAAACTAATTGCATTGGGCAGAGTAGTTCCTGGGGTAAATATTTTAATGAATCATTCACCAGAGCCGAAGAATATGTATATGATTCAATAAATATTACATATCTTCAAGCTAAAGGAAATCTAGCGATTAAGAAATTCAGTGCATTAACGCAACTGTGTGCCGAATTAGTCTGTTCTAAACGTTTGTATTTGGATGTAGACAGTGACACAAAATACGAAATTTACGATAGTGTACATGATATGTAGGAATCAATAGCAACCTATATTAGAGGAAATAAATAGCTCGTATGATATCACAGGCACGATGCATTTCGTTAATTATCGACGAATACTTAAAATGTTTCAGTCGATTAAAGACTTTTGTTCGAAATGGCCAGCCAAGCGTTCATTTTGACTCATAATGGAGCATTTGTCCTTTAATATAATAATTTGAATTTGAATTCAGCGGATAAATTACTGGTACAAGGAATAACATGAGTGGATTTCCAGAATGGAAACTTTCTTTAGGTAACATTAACCTAATCTAATGTAGGAAGCCGAGTTGTACATGTTGTATCTTTATTTTATACCTGATGCCCAGCTGTAGAAAAACTGACCATGAGGCTTTGACAAAGATTCAGTTAGAACTGTTTGTTCTCACATTCATAACACTTTCTTTCACTTTACCTAATCAAAAAATTTTATTTTTTCAGTCAGATATAGCAAGAGTATTTTAATTCATATTTATTCAAACATTTGCCTTATTACTTTAATGCAAAAACAATAAATTCAACTCTTAATTTATTTATACAGTACCTTCATCTGTTTCAATGTTCTTTATTGCATGCATATCGTAAATAAGGAGGATTTAACCTCTATTTTGTAAATAGATGTCTATTTACTTAGAAGAATAATTACTACACAACATGCTTTTTATCTTTATATAATTTGTTTTTCAAAATTAATACTACAAACTTATTTTGTATGCCGTGTTGAATGCATTTCATGACATGGTGAAATTATTTTTCAAAAGTGCATTTATAAAAGATAATTCTACCATATAATATAATATGTTCAGCAACACCGTTGATTTTGGTATTTCAGCGTTTTTAAAATTGCAAAAGTAAATGTTTCAAAATGATTTCTAAAATTAATTGTCTATTCTAAATAGAAAATTTTATTGCAGTAATTTAAATTTTCTGCAAAGATTATTCTGTTCTAATAAATTTCAGAGAATACAGAATGTTTCCTGAATTCACTAATTAATAATGAATGTTCCTTGGGAACCGTTCAATGTTATAATCAGCAACAACGCTTTTTTGTTTTATTTGAGGTTGAAAAATGAAATCAACTGTTTGACGGCTGTTTGCAATTCGTAATACCAATTAAAAAGGTCAGCAATGTATTGCCATCCATCGATACATATCATGTTCTCTTATTTCCTATACTGCGCTATTATCATGGTTAGTAACTTAAATCTAAAGAAAAATATTGCAAAATCCTTTTACCATTATGTCAAGCGCTAAGTATGTGGCTTTCAGCTGTTAAGTATATATTGAACATATTTATGAGACTGTTTGTAAACGAAGCAAAAGGTCGTCTGAAAGTTTCAATTAAGATTTATGAATCACATGTTTGTAATAGTTTTAGGATCACATATCGAAACACAACATTGTTTACAAAAATTGCGTTAGTAGCATTGTAATGATACTGCAATATGCTTGATACTAAAACTCATTTCAAAACTGTTGCTAATTCTTAAAGGAAAACAAGATTTTTACTTACGATAAATCAATGAGATACATACAAGTTTTTCAAGGTGTTATTTCACATACCCAAACTAGGTTATTAAATTTAGAAAATTTGTTAAGGCAAGGCAAGTTTTATAAGCAAAATTTTCTCCCGCAAAAATGTAGTACGAAAAACTGACGGAAAAGCTCATCATGTAAAATTCATTTAAGTCAGTAATTTTTCCTGCATTTATTTTAAAACGAACGAACGAACGGATCTCTTCCAATGACGTCTAGGCCGTCCCGGTGTCGCAGTGGTCTAAGCGATGGCCTCTGATCGTTCGTCCGAAAAGGGTGTGGGGTCGAATCCCGCTAAATTATGGATGTTGTGTTTGGCTGATGGCACTGGCACTCTCCCTTCCCTGGAAAAAGGGACCCAAAATTAGGAACGGGCGACTGCTTATAGCCAATTGAGTTGCTCACGGTGGTCGTTAAGCCTTCAATAATAAAAAAAGTTGACGTCTAGATATACATTTTCTCAGTTTATTATTTATCCAGCAGTGTAATTCCATTGTTTTTCAAAACCCCTTTAAAATCGTTTTAAATTCCAAATAGGACGGCTAACTATTAAATATTGATTAACAAGAAACAGGAATTGGGACATACATTTTAGCAAGGCGTGGAATGTGACAAAACAATTACAGAGAAAATGTTTTGGTTCAGCATAATATCATCCCTTGTTCACAAATTTCATGGTGTGCTACATGTACACTTCTGTGTGTTGAAAATGAATTACCAAATAAAACCTGAGATACTGAAATATATTTATAGGATGCATGATTTCTGACATTAGACACAAGAGATCAAAATTACAGACCTGTAAGTGATGTGGAACTTGCGATACTCAATATTTTGTAAGCCAGCCCAGAGAAGGGTTAACATCTCGAACAGGGCGTTAGAATTGACGGAAAGACGCTCTGGATGTGCCACTGAACCCACTTCATGATATCTCAATTCGTACCCAAAATTTCTTTTGTCGCCTGACGACACAGGCGACAAATGAGTAAATTTTTCACTTCTGCGACCACACATCGATGATTTTTCTGTTGAAAGATTACAGCGGGGACAGTCTAAAGATATATCAGCATTTCAGTCTCCACTTATTTCCGCGATGGACCGCAAGCTGATCAGGATTTCTTCAATGTGTTGGAAGAGGGAACTTAAATGAAATCAATCATGACTCCACACACGAACGCCAGGTGTCGGGCCCGTTTGACGGTGCGTAATAAATGCTTCTAACAACAGCTCACAGCGGTGTCTCCTTACAAGGCACGCCCAGAATGCGTAATTGGTTCAACCGCGACTCGTCGAAAGACACTATGCGATGTGATTCCTCATGCCAGTGTTTGCTTCTTCGCCCCACTGCAGCCACTGTCGTCTGTGTTTTAAGGACAAGGAATATCTAACTAACGTCAGTGAAGCCTCTTTGAAGCAAACTGCTTCGGACAGGCCTTTGAGGTGACACAGGCGTCACCCTCGGGACATCGTTTTTTGTTTCACCTGCATCAGGTGGTGCAGACAACGATTTTCCAGTGTGTTTGTCCAACTCTGAGCTTTACACATCACACTTAAGCATGTCACATCTTGATCTTCACACTGATGAATCTTTCGCTTAAGTGGGCTCGCGTTTTTTCCATCACAAGCTGCAATGTATCGAAAGGAAACACTTCTCAAAGTCCAACGCATCGGCCTTTTTCAAAGTCTACAGCTGTAGGTAGTGCTATCATGTTCTGCGGCTGAGAATACTCAGTTCCTACCATTCCCTAACAGCCAAAATCCTTGCGAATTGACTATGGAAACTGTACCTGTACATATATCTCCTGCGGTACAGCTACAAGGGCGTGGCTAGCACAAATCATTTGTACATGCTTTGCGGTTGTAATCACTTTCACCTCGGCACATTACCTACCCATCCTGAGAGTTTCATTCAGTTCCCACACGTTTTAACTGGTTATGAGTTTTCAAAAATAGTAGAGAATTTTTTAATCAGTTTGTGTACAGGTATTGCAGAAATGGCAATATACTTTATTTGATTAAAATGGCAGGGTCAGCTTTGCAACATCAACGAAGCAGAGTAAGTTGATTCTATAAGACCAAACTTTGCCTTCCACATTTGAATAAATTATACTCCTTGAATTGCAAAATAGGGCAGGTGACATATGCATATCTACCACACCCCTAGCATGACAACTCTTATGACAAAAAAAAACCACAACATTAGTAAGGCTCTCTTTTTTTCTCTGTGTGAATCACTGCTTATGATATAAAAAAGCTTTCTGTTCTCTGACCAGTTTCTAACGCATGTCTATTATTGGTCGAGAATAAAGAAAGAATATCAGTGCAATTTACATAATTGTATCCACAGAGAACTGCATTTTAAAAGAAGTTGTCGTACAGTATAATTATTTAAACGTCGCCGTGTTATATAAACGGAAGTAATATTAAATTTTAGTTTTGTATACACATTGCTTCTTGGGCATCAGATTTGTTCGTAATGTTTTTTCCTCTACCTTAGAAAGGTTTCCAAAATTATGGCAGCATATTTGATATTGCATCGTTTCATCGAATTTGAGTAATAATAAGAATGTTTTCTCTTCGTCTTCTGTCTTCTGGTTTCTTTTACTTAATATTCTGAGGGTCCTTAGTCACATCCAGGAGAAAGATATGAACGTTATGTTTGGAATCTTGATTCTGGTAGTCAGTGTCTGTATTGTAGATGCACCAATCATGAATGCTGAAAGTCGGTAAATCACTACAAATGATTACAGTCACAAAAGGCATAATACCATACCGAGTCATAGATTTTAATTCTAATGCAGTTTTAATAATTATCACAGCAGTCAGACAACTCTATATGGACTGCGTATTTACTGTTTCTCACGAAATATCAATCACATCTGAAAACTTTGAAATTTCATCGCCCAGAAGCGGAAATCGAACCCGCATCTCACGATTGCCGCTCGAGTATGCTATCCATTGCACCACTCAGGACGACGAAGTATCTGAGTGAAAAGACCGTCGGACTATCCTCCTACCGCATTCTTAATCGAAACAAGTTATGCTGCCATCTGGCGTTGTTAAGCAAATAACCAGTCGTTCGGGTACATAATGTGGACAAAATATCTTCCACGCTATGTATCTAATGCAGTGGTTCCGTTAAATTAAGAGGCTCAGACCTTCATTCCCCTTTTCGAATGATACACTTCTTTAAAAGCTAACGTGGATTGCAAAATGGGCTCATCGAGAATATTTGTTCACTTTCGAGCGACAATGGGCTTTCGATCAGTACCTGTTGTGGGAAAGGAAAGACATTATGAACATAAACATCATTACGAAATTCTTCCCACAGGAACATCATCAGAAAAGGTTCTGAGCGTTTTCATGATCTCTGTGAGTCCTTTCGGTTTAGAAATCCGAAAGTTTTCACTCTTTCACCCACCCAGTGAAGAAAACAGGTTTCAAGGAAATAATATACAAATCGACTTTCGTGAGCAGATAATATTATTTTCAGTGTAAGAAGATTTACGGTAAAATCTAACGGATCGCATTTTATACATCAAGAGAAACAATGCTTAATTCATCATGCATCTATCGTCCCAAATTTAAATTAAACATCACATTTTATGAACATTTATTATATAGGTTGCATTTTATTTATAGGTTGCAATGTAAAACCCAGCTGAGCCATTTTTAACAAAATATTGGAAAATCAAGCCAATCATCGACTATGCAGGAAAAGTACATTATTTTTAATTCAGATGCACCCGTTGGGACACGCAATGGAAATAATTCGAATTTCAGAACCAAATCTGTATGCATATTTCTTAGGAAAAATTAATCAAATTTGCGATTCAACATAATAATGAACAATCCATTCGAAGCAAGAAAGTTGCTGTTCAGTGAGAAAATAAAAGTTATGATACTACCTACTTGCTAAATTAGTTCCATAATGTTCAGTTAAAATTTTAAACCATGTAAGAAATCTCTATACATGTCTACCCTTTATAACTTTACGTACGTGGATTCACATTTTTGGTAATCAGTGTCTAATGTTCTGAATTTACAATATGGGAAGTAATTACATTGTACTTCTGAGTAATATATTTCAAATGATTACATATCCCATTTGAGTACCAGTAGGAAATTACTTACATGATGGCATTCTGCGTTATTGGATGCATCTTCTTTAACAGAAGATCGGAATGGTGAGTTAAATGCATCCAGAAAATAAAGAAACATCGCGCTTTCATAAAAAAAGCGAATTTCAAAATAGCAACTTGGAATAATGTCATGATAATTTTGCGGTATACTTATTTCAATCTTACTAACAAGTGGTGTGCTTACAACTTTAAGGCAGATAATTATTTACGAAAAAGATATTTTATGCGCAGTCTATCAGGTTTCAGGGAATGATCCCTTTCTGTTGTTAGCAGAAGAATAAAGCAAGAAAAGGTATCAACAAGATACAGATATATGAAACAATAATTTTCAACTAATAACTGCAAAGTATTTTGAAATCGTATTAAAGTCTGTATGTTCAAAATATTTCAATACAAGGCAGATGAATTTAATTTCCTGATTACAGCAAGTTCTAAATTTTTAATTTTTTCTAATAGATATCAAATAGAACTGTGGCAATGTATCTAGTTATTCGTTGGCAATTTTAAAGCTACCATATACAATTCAGTTAATTCCACACATATAATGAAATCGATTCGCAAAACGTTTAGCAGGTATACGCTGTAGTCACTGCCGGTTTACCTATGCATTTGAATAAAATGTTCTTAGAGAATTTGAACAAATTTTTCTCAGGGATAATTTCTCCAATCTGATAGAAATCTAATTTCAGGAGTAATAAGAAAACCAGGAGGTTTATTTCACAAGATGGAAAATCCGAAAATTTAAACTTTATAAGCACAGGAAATCTCGAATCGTTAATTAAGAGAATAAATATTTTACATGATTTAAATGGGCTTTTATTAGTATCAATGCTTTCTTAAAAGTGTTATTTCATTTAGGCATTTCTCTGACAAATCAATGCAAATACAGAAGAACGGACAGTATAAAAGGATATACTGTCCGTTCTTCTGTATTTGCCTTTTCTAGTTATGTTGACTGTTAGATATTTTGTGTTACATTACAATAATGGGAAAACAAACCTTGGCAAGTTGTTTTGTTACGAACAGTAATTTAATCATAACGTCAACGAGCAAATATTTTCATTACTACTCGTTATTGAAATTTTCGTTCTTACAAAACCTAATTTATTTATTTTGCACAATATATGCTTAAATCTTTAGATCTTTTCTTTCCGTTGAAATTACCCACTAAAAGAGCTTGGATAATTTCAACGGAAACGAAATAATAAAGGATATGCTCGTTGTGATAAAAATCTCAAAATACCGTTTTAGAATAATGTTTCAAACTCCAAAAAATCGGAAAGGGAAACAAGAAATAAATAAATTCCAAATCCTAAATATTTCTAACGTTCAAAGCAAATATAATGGATTGTCATATTGCATCGATATACAAACTAAGAAAAATGTGTACTATAGCGTCCTAAATTATTTCGTCGGAAAAATTTAACTGTGTGAGGAAATTGCGAAGTACAATTTTTTAAGCATGCAAAATAATGGGGAAAGGTGAAAAAATGTAGTATTTTTTATATAAAAGCAAATATTTTTTCCGAAGTATTTACCTGGGAGAGCGATGGTTTGTAAGAGTGCGTGCGGTGGGCCCAGGACGTCGGAGCGGCGACGGCTTCACGGCGGAGTCCAGTGAATGGAAGCTTCGTTGAGAAGGGCAAGTAACGGGCGGAAGAATACAGAAGGAAGCGGTTAAGGAGTACGTAGTCATCGAAGCGTCTTGTAGGAATTCGTCGGTTTCACGCAGCATTGTATTTTTTTAAAGGGTAATTTTGAGAAAGCGTAAGAAAAAATCGTCAGTCTCTACACTTCATCTCGTATTTCGGCAGGGCTTAAAATTTAATTATCCGCCACAATACAAGAAGCTGAAGTCCTTCCTGCCATAGTACGACATCTGAATTGAAGAAAATCGTTTATTTTTAAAAATATTCCTTTCACGAGGGAAAAATGTGAGCACGATGTACGTAACAACAGCACAACTACATATGAAGTGCTTGAAGAAATCACCTAGCCCTGCACATCTTCCAAACCATAACCAAAGCTTTTAGTACAACCAGAACCAAAACGTCTTCCTCAAAACTCCTGTCGTACACAAATTCATTAACATTACCCAAATCTTTCCATTCGGAGACATTGTGAATCTAATAATAACGCCATTCCGAACATATCTTTCGCAAAAATTAATAAAACATGTTTGAACTACTTCTACTTGCGCACGATTACACGACGCACACACACTTCCGAAAAATACACCCCACTCCTGTTGTATTCTTCCGCGAATTCACTACCTCCTCGTACTCCGCTCCGACGCACGGAAAATTCACGTGGTGCCCGTTAGCATCGCTTCAGATTCCTCACCAACTACTGCAAATCATAGTACTTGCAGGTTAATACTTCGGAAAATTTATTTCCTTTTATCTAAAAATGCTATATACCTTTCATCTAAATACTAATTTTGTATGCTCAAAACATTCTACGTTGCACTTTTCTCACACAGTTACGTTTTTCCGACGAAATAATTTAGGACGCTAAAGTACACATTTACCCAAACTACATTCAGGCTTACATTTATTTGTTTCTGGAATGAAACACATTTCGGTTGCAGAGTTTCTACGATATGTTTTTTGATTCCTGTTTATGTTAAATCGAAAACAAAACTGAATAAAAACAATATCAATTAAAACTGTTTTCATTATTATTACGAAATACTTCGCTATTCTCCAATGCATTCATTTTGTAGATACAATCTTAATGATGTAAGTAAATATTTGCAGTATTTAATTCGGAATATTCATTTAATATATTTTAATTTTTCATAAGTTTTTTAAATTATCTGAATTTACTATAGCTCAATAAAATGAAAATAGGTGAGTAACATTCAGTACTCTCAAAATGTGGTTTCCAAGTAGTTGTTTTTTTTATTTTTAAACATTATGGAAACCAATGAACTACAAATTACTATTTTTCCAAAAGCTATGATTTGACCTTTTATTGCTCTAAAATTCACGTTTCTCTCCCCAAATACATAATTTCATGGACACAAGATCAATTGCGAAAACCATTTTCATGCTATTTCTGATATTTTGTAACCCAAAGATTCAGCCCTCAAATAATAGGCGCATATTTTTGTTTAGAACACGCATCACGTTGTGTTCAAATCTAGAAGTGCGATAGAAACTACAAATATTATTGAGATACTGATCACGATGAAACCTTTTATTCATTGTCCATCATCGACAGAATTCATTGTTTCCTTTGGGTGGAATGAAAATGCAATAGCTTTATTTTTTATCTAAACATATTTTGTTACAATGTAATGAAAAGTTTTCAGGTCTTTTGCAAAAGACTGGATTGCGATTTTTGCCCCTACTACTGAATACTTTGTTAAGCCTAAGTCTGTTCCTATATAACGTAACCTGCACTTATATTTGCTTTGGTATCTGCACTTCTGTGATAACGATTGGAAATTATCATGCGCATTGCATGCTGTCTACTTTGGTGAAGAATTACTATCCAGCTAAAATACTGCACATTTCGCTCGATGGTAGGAAAATACACCTTTGAAGATTTTCAGGCTTGTAGGACTATGAGACAATCATCTCATTTAGTTCCCCCTTGGACGACGGCTAGATCCTTCTTCGTAATTATGTATGATCTGACTTATACTACTGCTCCCTATACAGCCTTACTGCTGCACATCTACGGCTCAGGTAGTGTGAGATTCGTCGAGACAACCAACTTGCTTTCTGAAGTTACACGATACCGACATTTGGAAGTGTGCTTATTACTTCGTAGTTTTTGTAGGACGTAAGTTTAATTCTTTCTATAAGGAATATACTGGAGGTGAAGACAACACAATCGATAACGCAGTAAGAATATTCGCAACGACTGTCTGACAGCTACTGTCTAAACTAGTTTGTGCGCGGTTGGAAAGCACTCGATATCCGATATTTTTTTCATTGGTAGTAAAATTTCAATCATTCCATTTCCGGAGAACGAATACTTTCGTACTCGCTTTCACGATTCGCTCAGGATTTTTATAGGAACGTTTCAATCTTTAATATCTGTCAGCGTATATTTTTTTCTGCAAAGAAATTATATTAATAATAGGTAGTGAAACAGACATGTAAGTCAGTACTTGCAATAATCATCACAAAAATTATCCCATTTCAATAAGTTATCTCAACCTGAATTTTAGTCGATTTTTGTTGTATCTATATATACAAATGTTCTCTATAATATCACAACACTGGGTAATTTCAAAACTCTACTGGAATGCACATAAGCAGAAATCACTGAACTTTTGCTCCACATGAATTGCATTTTTCGGTGCGAAAGCTTTGTACGCTCTTCAAGGTAGGAGTTTCAAGTGTGTTTTTCCCTCAGCAATTTGAAGATTCCAAGCTACAGTTAAAAGCGCTGTTGTTAAAGCCCATTGGGAGGAACTTTATATTATCAACCAAACGAATTCAAATTGTAATCAAAACCTTTGCATTTTCAGAAAATTCATGAACTATAAAGATCATGCATGTTGGAATCTAACTGAAAATGTACAAATAAAAAAGTCGTAAACATTTCACGATATGTCATTCAGAATGATGTGTATTTCTCAAAAATATACGCATCTATGGAGCAAACTTGCCGAGAAGCCGCAATTCTTAATTTCCGCTGTATGCGAATAGGTTAGTAATACCTTGAAAATGTCGCATCAGGTACAAAATTGTTACAAAAACGTTTTTGGCTAGACATATTATACACAGACATTTTTCGAATTATTAGATTTGTATAATTGGAGAAACATTGGTGTTCAATAAATGTGAAATTTCATTTGTTCTGCCAAATCACATTTCAAAAATATGTTGTTTCCATTTTCAATAAACAAGTGTAAGACCAGTGAAACAGTGCTCACTGAAATCGCGGCAAGGGATATGAAAATTGACATTAGTGGTTTTCCTGTCTAGCTGCAATTGTTGATTTTGTTCTTTATGAGCATATATTTAGAGAACGATCATAAATTTCACGAAAATATTATAAAAATCTTCTTAGACGGAGTATTACTTTCGACACTTAATTTTGACTCTTTGTCAATTTTTCTAATACGATTTTTTAATCGAGTTTTAAATATTCTCTACACCTCTCATATATATTCCGAAGCAAACCTAAGGAATCGCGTATATATTTTATATCGGTTATCTGTATATTCAATACGATAAACACTAGAACGAGATATTTCATAAATCAATCAGTTAATCAAATCTGTTTGATCCTTTCTCAACTAATCGAAATGACTTTGGAAGAACAGCAGCGCCACCGCGGAAGTTAATGTTCCGTGATCGTTTTCATAACTACTGGTAATGGTTGCTGCAAGGAAGCTATCAAGAAATAAAGGAAGCTGGTTCTCTTCCACCGCGCCGTTTTTATCGCTTTCCTAAAAGATATGGTTCTGAATGCTAGAGGAAAAAAATCCTTATAGATTTAATTTTGACAGGAATACCGAAACATCAGAAACTGGAAAATATGAAAACGAAATTGAGGCTCAAAATGTCTGAAGCTGTTCGTCACTTTCCAAGAAACAGAAACTGTCAGTGACAGTTTTATTTGATCCTTAAACTGCGACTCAAGCAAAACGATATAAACATAGTAAAGTGGTAAAGTAGATAATTACAGTAAGTTATTGAGAAATTAAATTACGTATATTTCCAAATTTGCTTTCGTTTAATAAATCAATTTCCAAATATTAATCGTTTCAGGTGTTGAAAGCAAAACTCCTTCATGAAATTTGAATTACTGAAATGTTCTATAGTAAATAAATTCTTCTCTTTTTGTAACTCAATGGACTAATTTTCCCAAATCTAATAGATTCATTACATTGTTTTGAAAGAAAGAAAAAAGAAGAATTTCAGAAACTGGTTTTCACCGCAGATCATTACTATTTATGATGGGAAAATATTTTCAGTTCCGAAAAACATTATTTTTGCCTTTGACGTTGCGCCGTAAAAAAACTTTGGTAACTGCTTCTGTGTGATTATCGCAGACATTGACGCTCTGTGGTATATCTTTATATTTTCTGCCAGGATACTGAAATTCACATTTGCACTACTAGGCACACTCGTAGAACAATGAGGAGTCCAATTTGGAAATTTATCTGGACATATATTTCGATGTGCTTGTAACACCAGATTTGCGTCTTTGTCTTTAAACATCCCGTTCGTTTTTTTAAAGAATTGCAAAGATATTTGTGCAATAATAATTTTTACATTGTTCAATTTCTATGTTCTCTGTCATTTTCAAACAAAATATTTACTCCATACGTAAATAGATTGCACTTGATAATTAAATTATAATTCATTGATAAGTGTCCGATAATATTTTAAGAGAATTGTAATTTAGTAGATATTTCCCAATTGCAATGCATACTGGTAAAAATGTTATTAAAATATTTCAGAACAAACGAAAACTAATATTAATTCCTTAGGTCTGTGTTCATACAGCTAATCACTAATGGTGTGGCCAGAGTCGAGAAAAGGATTTTTTACTAAGTAATAGGGTACAATTATATTATATTAGTAAAAAATTTATATTTCGTAAATATTTTAAGTCAATAAATCGGATTTCTAATATATTTTCACTAATTTTTGTATTGATGGTATTCCAGTCCTTGCTATTAATTGCTTTAGTATAATTTAAATACTGGCACATATGAATTTTAAGGGAAAATATTCAGAAGCAGTATTTTTATTTACTAAATTGCGCGATTTAGAGAACAAATTACTTGTAATAGTTGTTCTTCACTATAATCTTCGTTTTCTAAAATTGCGCATGCTACGCTATAGTTACACAGCTATTTTTGTAGCCTAGTAAGGCTGAATTCGAGAAAATGCCCTGTTTATCATTCCTAAAATGGCATTCCTAAAGAATTTGCCCAAAACGTTTTTTACACCCATCAGTGATAAGAAAACTGCTGTTTCTGATGAAATATTCTCCCTGTTCCTCTTCCTTTTTCAAGAGCTGCTCTTCTTCAGTTTACTTTTCTTTCGTAATCCACGGCTTTATGTGACTACAGATGTGCAACATACACTTTGAGGTCAAACAATATGCATGAAAATGAAATAAAAAGAATGAAATAGAACAAAATACACATAATAAGCATTATTGTATTAATGAACTAACGTTGCATTACATATGTGCGTTCATAAATTCGTTCTGGAACCCATAGGAGGAACAAAGAACATGAGCAGCGACTAAACCTATGTACTTCTTCCTCGAGTTCAGAACAGATAGGTACAGATCAGTCGAAGAGGAGATGGCTACAACCACTCTAGTTACACGCAAAAGAAACAGAGCTCAGTACTACAGCAGAGAATTACCACGCTTTCACGTCCAAAAATAAAGATTTGACATCAGTACAAAACAAAAATTATGGCACATTCAGTTCCGCGCAGGAAAGAACAGAAATTAGGAGCAGAAGTCAGGAACTCCATAATAAAACTGCACAACTAAAACTCCCAGGACTCGCCTCGTGAGATGTTCTCGAAAAACGGGCTCACCATTTCTCCAGACTCTTTAACCGTAAATACAGATGTGAAGAGGAAACGAGAACATTCATTGCTTAATGGGCATTAGCACCATGGTAACAATTTGCACCAAATGCTAGTTACGAAGCAGCGTTATGCCTGGACCCGCTTCCTTTTTCTTCACATCCAAACAAAATGAATAAGGTTTGATTGATATACAAGCCAGAACTCGTTAAACCCTTCACTAAAAAGAACTGGTGAGAAAGAACCGATTGTTCTTATCTTTCCAATCTCCAATTTCTATGCTCGTTACTTTTCATGAACTTTTGTTAAGGACATTGCTTTTCGTATAATTGTGTCTAGGCTTTAAAAAAGCAAATATATACCCAAGTATAAAGCGCATGAGCCGTAAGTGCTGTACTGTTATGTTTAGACTTACCTGTAGTTCATACCATACATGTCGCTCAAACACGCATACTTTCCATTACTGTGATAGGCATAACATACCGAATGATTTATTGAAAACTTAGAAACGATTTGTTTTCGCGCAATAAAGGAAATTTCGTTGCTTCTTTAATAGGGTTTGAATCTCTATTTTGGGTGAAACCTTAACATTTAGTTAGGAGGAAATATTTCCTTCAAATTTAACATTACTGTTGTAGACGAACACTAATTCGGTTAAACTATGAGGTACATTGTTTTTTTTTTCTTCATATGTGTGAAGCTATACCATAAGGAAATCGACTTGTCATAGAAATAGAAAGTGATTTAGTTTGGTTTTTCGTGAGGTTCAGGCCTTTCATTGGATTGTTGAGCTCATACTAAGAAATGAAATGAGTCTCTTCCGATTAAGGCAGATATTCCCGATCAGTAAAATTAGATGGTACAGCTTCCGAAGGGGAGTTTGATGTTTCGTAATTCAGTGCCCATTTTCATGGCGTTTGGGAATTAGTTAGGGATCATAGTTCTGAACAGGTCTCATGGCTGAAGAAAAATTCGGCAAAATTATAATGTACTTATTTTTCGAGAAAAATCCAGATTCGATCGTTAAACAGCAGTCAGGCGCTGCCACGCTACTCTAACTACGTAGGATTAGTACGCGAAAGGACCCCAACAGTTCTACGAATAAAGAGAAGTAGCTGCTTTTAGTTTTCACAAAGAAAACAAATGAAAACTCTGACCGACTGGAAATGAGTCACACAATGGGAGGAGCGCACTCGAACTTATCTATAACAACAACGTTAGGTGCAAGGGAAAAAATAAATCCATTTTCGACCTAAACGAACGTTAGGCGCTGAGGAAAAAAATGAATTCATTGCACTTCCTAAAACGAACGGTAATATTCGCAGTATTTTGAGTCGGGACAGCTTTATCTGTTATAAAATGTAATCAGTAATCAGTCGAAATTTAAGAACACGCCAATGCCAGGATACCGAAACACTTCCCCGGAGACTATTCAAAGAAATCATGGATAATTTGTATACTCAGATTTATCAAAGGCCCAAAGAATATCAAAACCTCGAATTTTGCACTTTGTTACTTTCAAGGACATTTGGGGTTAAGAAGGAAAAGTTTCTGGATTTGGCATTTCAGGTGTTATTTCAAACTTTCAACAAAAACATTAATCCAGTGCGTTTGAGAAACGAACTCACTGCTTTGGGTCTTCACTTGACAATAAAATACACGAACTGTGCTTGACATGTTACCATTTGGGGAGAATTGAAAATTTTGTCGACGTAAATGGAAGTCTCGAATTTATGTTTGAGGTAATTTAATAGATGCTAAACAGGGAGCCAGTATATAAATTAGTCGTTGCTTATACTAAATATATTGTGGTGTAAATTACCTTAATCATTCTTATATCTAAAAGTGTAACGCAATAGCGCTGAGGCTTTTTCTCTTTTTCATGTATAAACGATTTCTTAATATTTAATATTTTGCGTTCCTTTGATTAACAATTTAACATCGCAGATTTCCCTTTTTTGAAACCAGCATACGACACTGGTATAAAAACGAAATCGCCGGGAAAGTTTTACAAAAAGGTTTCCTCCTTATCTGAAGCATAATATGCTATTATATTTCATGAACTTATTTCCCTAAGGTTATATGCACTGCCGTCACAAACCCTGACATAAATAACTGCTTCCAATAAGTTAAAAATTTTGCGTTTATAAGTTCAGAGGACAAAATAATCTGAAAAAAATTAAATTAAGGATTCATACGCAAGTTTACCTTAATTTTGTGAGCAATAACACCTTTCACATCCTAACATT
Organism: Macrothele yani; assembly: GCA_039090855.1. Lineage (NCBI taxonomy): Eukaryota > Metazoa > Arthropoda > Arachnida > Araneae > Macrothelidae > Macrothele > Macrothele yani. The sequence continues at coordinate 63,243,254 of CM077034.1, forward strand.
TCCAATATACACTGGCGGAAAGTAAAAAAAAGAACACCAAGAAGGAGGCGTCTGATACCAACGAAATTTATACAGCATAATAACGGATTACAGAGGATAACGTGATCAAAACATTATGGCAAAATACAGCTGTATTTGCTGGTAAACTGAAAGATAACGTTTCCATTTAACAAGGTTAGTACGAGGTTTAACCGCTATGAACTGCGTCACAATGTGCAATTCTGGCATGGGGTCAGTCGTACAGATGTTGGATGTAAGTTTGGGGTATTGAGTTCCAAGCAGCCTCACAATGGACGCGTAAATCGGGGATGGTCGTGGCTGGCCGTGGACACCGGATAGGTCGTTGTCCCATAAAATCCCGCACGTGCTCAATGGGGGCCAAATCCGGTGAACGTGCAGGCCATGGAAGTTGTCTCACACGCTGAAGTGCTTGTTGCGTTGCACGTTCCGCGTGTGGGCGTACGTTATCTTGCTGGAAAACACCACGATGGTCCGACTTTACAAATGGCACAACAACGGGCTGAATAATGTTGTTGATGTAGGAGGTGCTGTTTAACGTACCGGGTACATACACTAGTTGTGTACGGGAGCGACAGCTGATCGCTTCCCACACCAGGAGACGAGGTGTAGGCCCTGTGTGTCGCTGGCGGATGCAAGAAGGGTGGAGACGCTACCCTGTGCGTCTGCGAATACGCATACGTCCATCGGAGGCTCCCAAGTAGAATCTGCTTTCATCGCTGAACACGACAGATCTCCATTGCGTTCTTCAGGTGGGCTGGAGTCAAAGGTGCACATGCCAGAGGCACACGTGCACCTAGTCCTGTATCCAGTAGATGGTTGTGGATTGTTTGCACAGACACCTCAGGTGCAAGGGCAGCTCGGATTTGCGTCGCATTGGATGTTCTGCTTGACAACGCCGCTCTCCTTATGCGTCGATCGGTCCGCTCACCTGGCCGTCTGTGACTCCCGGTTCCACGTCTTCTCGTGTGGGAACGTTCCTCGAACCATCTACGCCACCATCGTACCACCACTGATACTTCGCGTCCAATTCGCTCCGCAATACAACGATACAACCACCCGGCCTCGCGGAATCCGACTAGACGACCTCGCTCAAAGTTCGATAACTGCTGAAATTGTACACGTCTTCCATGTCCAGGCATTGCAGTTTCTTCAGGGTCTTCGCACGTGTCCGTACGCCTACGACTGATTACATTCGCTTCGCCGTACTCCTTAAATACCACCGACGATAATTTGCGTATTATGCCATGCTGTGGCGTAAGCGCTTACGGGTTGATCCCGAAATTAACATCACTCCTTCGTAAACGTGACCACATTCACATATGTAAATTTCATGATCGTCCGCCAATTCCTTCTTGGTGTTCTTTTTTCACTTTCCGCCAGTGTATGTAAAGTAATCCACAATGCTGCTAACCCGTACGTTTCCATGATTTAGTGATGTAGTCTAAAAACCTATAGCTATTTAATTACAAGGAAACAGTAAAAAAGAATCAATAAATATGTAAACACTCTCAATCAAATCCGTATAAAACATAATTATCTTCATCTCAAGTATGAACACTGCTGGCCACCCATAATGCAACACCAAGAAGGACACGAGATAGCAAAGCCAGATATACTGGACATATAACAACAGATACAAAGATGAATCGATTCAGCTTACAGGCCGGTGCGACTTGTGGAACACGCAGACATCAACAGTTCGTGTGTCCGTGTGTCCCCCATGGCTGGCAATAACAGACGCTACACGCTGCGTCATCGAACGAAAGAGGCTTTGGATGTGGGCTTGGCGTATGTCGGTCCAGACTGCTACCACACGTTGCTACAGTTCATCAGGCGTAGCCGCGGGTGGTGCTTGCCGGGCCACTTGGTAGCCGATCAGCGACCAGACGTGTTCGATGGGCGAAATATAAGGAGAACAGGCGGGCCTCGGCTGCAGTGACAGCTAGTGGGCCGTGAAGAATTGTTGCACGATGCGTGCCACGTGCGGGCGTGCATTGTCCTGTTGAAACGTTGCCGCTGGCAGGTCCTACAGGTGGGGGAGGACTACAGGCTCCAAAACGCCGGATCTGTAGCGGTGGCTATTGAGTTTACCGACGATGCGTACCAGAGGGGTGCGGGTGTCATATCCAATCGAACTCTAAATCATAACGCCAGGCGACGGACTGGTATGGCGTTGCATAATACAGGCGCCATACAGTATCTCGCCGAGGTGTCGCCACACGCGGATCGACCCTCGTGGTGTTGCAGGCAGAAACAGGATTAGTCGTAGAAGACAATGTCGTGCCATTCCGTAGTCCAGGTGCGGCGTTGAACGGCGTTGAACGGTACGATAAACCGCTGTCGCGATAAGCCACTATTCGTCCTCTGTCGAACTCCGAAACAAGCTGGAATGACTGCAGTATTCTGCGACGAGGCATCAGGAAGTTTTCCACGCACAGGTCCGGCAGCACAACACAATTCCACTACTTACACCCGGCCTTCTGTGCACCCTTCTTATAGTTCTTCTCGGTGGCGTGCCGAGCGCCCACCATTTGCATATGCCCTGCAATGCTAATCGTTTGGATATCTTCTCGCGGCGACGCATGCCGCAAATTTAAGGCCAATCGGATGCTTCCCTCTTGGTGTTGCATTTTGGGTGGAAAGCAGTGTATTAATTAAAATAAAATAAATACTACTTAAACCTTTTCAGGAAGTTCCCCGCTGGTTTTATTACATTCCAAACATTCCAGTACGAACATTTCGAAGACACAATACTTTTCTTACAGCTAAAGGAAATCTGAAAAACAGTTTTCCCACACAACATAAAGAAGCGGAAAACAACTGAACTATATTTTGAGAGTATAAGATAATTAGCAGCATTTAATCTTTATATTCTGATATACCTGTAATTCTTCGATTCAATTGATTTTCAATAACATTTTTAATGAATCCTGCGGGAGAGTGTTCTCAGTATGTAACATTAGGAGGGTTACTCAATTTCGTAACGTCATCACATCCCAAATTTTATAAAATTCATCAACTCTAGATACAAAACCTTTTTGTAGCAAATCATTGGGGGTATCCACTTATTCCCATATACCAAAGAAAGAAGAACAAAATGGAGTCACACAAAGTATCGTTGAATAAATTTGACATAATTATCCATAGAGTTTGGGTGACACACACGTTTGAAATTTCCTGTCAGTAATAATTTTCGTACTAAGAATCTGTGCAGTTTGTTGCTGCATACGCTGCAGTTTGTGTTATGCAAATTAACGTTAAACAACAGAATATCCCCTTTACATACTATTCAATTGACATGTTACTAATACATTTTTGTATGAATGACACAATTCGAAACTTGCAGTTATTTTTTTCATAAAAGGAATTTTTTAAACATTATTGAAAATTAATGTTCCCCTTTTACCCAAATTTCGAAAAAAACGTTTCGTCTTTAAGTAGGCTCAAAAAATAGATATTTACTTTTCCAGTAATGTACATCATGCTGTCAATTTCACTACACTCGAGGTGATTGATGCACGTGCCAGTGACTGCACTCAAAATCTTTTTCTACTGTACGTATTTGATATGCTGGCGAAGAAGACGAGGTTTACTGAGCGTGGTCCAGCAGACAGGACAGAAAAAACCTTAAGCCATACACTCATAAGTCTCAAGCTTCCAATACTGGTTGGACTCCAAAAACATTACAACGATATTGGGGAAATAACCCAGTTTAAAGTGGGTTACTCGCTGGTTAATAAAATAAAGATATTTGCAAATATATTAAGAAAAAGTGGAATTTACAAAATAGTATCTTTATCTATTCCAAGTCATAGCAGAAATTAAAACTTTGTGTCAGAAATAAATTGCTATAATTGGACATTAGGAAAATACAAAATGTCATTTTCTAATCACAAGAAAATTTAAAACTTTAACTAATAAGTAAAAATGAGGCATGCGTTCAGACGATCTGAATTCCGAAACACTACCAAAATATTAAGTACCCTCAAAATCAAATAAATCAACCTTATGCTAAATATAATATGTATTTAACTGTTACAACAAAATATAATGTTTATTGTTAAAATGTGATGAATCATTTTTTGGTCATTTTCTGGCGTTGAACATACAGGGCTTTATAAAAAAACGAAAAAACGAAAACACACACTATTACTGGAATATACTCAATGTGCAACATGCGAAGCTCAGGAATGACGTTACACGATGTGATATACACAATGGGATCAATACGGTTCTGGCTGTCACGTAGCCGTGTTATAATGAATTAGCTTTGTTTATCTTTTTGCTAAGCTAATTATTATGAATGAATAATGCTCTAAGCTTCAAAATGATGAATTCCCAAAAGGGTGTTGTTACTCGTTAATTATGAACTTAAACAAAGTCTCAACGCTGGTTATTTATATTAAGTAATCAAAGTCATAAACCTAACAGCCAGACAGAGGTCTGACAAAACTAAGAATTGAAAAAGACTGAACTTACAAAACAACTTGTTTATTATGATGACTCCTGGTCAACTAAGGCACTCATATATCACTACTACATAACAACACACTGCAACGCAACGCAACAACACAACCAACAACACCAACCACCCTCAACTCCAACGCAACAACACAACACACTACACTTCTCGATGAACGCGCCTATATACGAGCTACCACCACGTCATGACTTACACTCATTGCCAGATCTCATTCAGCGGGTGAAATAATATTCCGTTCAGTAGGAAGATAATTTACATAGGAAAATAAAATAACCAGAGATAGTAAAATCAAAAGGAAAGTGAATATAGAGTATACGTTACAGTGTCTCATTTGCAGGTGAAACATCTGTTGTACTCTCAAGAGGAGGGATGAATTTACCGGCTATTATCTTTGAATCTATTTATTTTTCTTATGCAGGTCTCTTTTTCTGCTTTAATAAGGTCGACACTTCGGATGGCTAACATCATGAATTCCATTAAAGCAAAATGGTGTCGCATTTAATTAAAATAAGAAAAACGTTACTATAACAAACAAAAAATCACCGAGTTCTGTGCCACTGGAAATTTGTTTGATTGGTGGTTTAATCACCACCGGGAGGAACTCAGTGGACTGCAGACGCCTGTTTTTAATTTATGTCCACTGGTTCCAGGGGAGGGAGAGATCCAGCGCCGTTAGAAAAACATAACATGCATGCCTCACCGAGATTCGAACCCGGACCGATTTCGGATGATTGATCAGGGGCGGCAGCCATTGGATTGAAATACCTCCTATTTCGGACGCAGTTGACAATGGCAGAACTAGAATTCATACGACAGTCTAAACTTAAACAGAGAACAGGTTACTCGCAACACACCAAAACTAAAATTTTGCTTACCGATACTGTACATTTCAGCAATATTTCGTAAAATACTTGCATTTTCCTTAAATTATTTTACCGCCTTAAATTACATTTGTTAGAGGCCGTTATAACACACTTTTCGTGAATTGTTTCACGTAGCATTTCTTTTTAACTTTAAAAATGATAGGAAAGTTAGAGCATTAAAGTTCGGCAAGTGCATTAGGTAATTTCAAGTCCAATGATGAGACTATAAATAATATAAGCGAATGATGTGAAAACCAGTAGAAATGCTTTTGTGCAAAATATTTCGAGAACAAAATAAAACTTTTGGCATGAACCAGAAATACGGAATAGGAAAATAAATTTAGAAATGTTATTTGCGCCGTTTCTAACATTTGGTTGGCTAAAAATGTGTTCTTCAGTAACCTTGGAAAAGAGAAGGATGCTTCTTTTTATCATACAAACAAATAAGTAGATTTAGTTTATTTCGTTGTTGGGCAAATAGAAGTCATCGCTCTTTACACGTTCATAAGTGAAACACGGAAAAATTCTCATCGTCCGCCACCGGTAATCGACCCCAAAATAAAAATTTTTGCGTGACTCACTTATAAACGTGGAAAGAGCGATGACTTCTATTTGATGTTCCTGGTCCACCTCAACAGTGTATTCATCATTCGTTGTTGCTAATGACGAAAGGAATATGCCCGCCCCGGTGGCGCAGTGGTCTAAGGCGATGGCCTCTGATCATTCGTCCGAAAGGGGTCCGGGTTCAAATCCCGGTGAGGCATGGATGTTGTGTTTGTCTTATGGCACTGGCTGTCTCCCTTCCCTGGAACCAGTGGCCCTAAATTAGGGACGGGCGACTGCTTATAGCCCATTGAGTTGCTCACGGGGGTCGTTAAGCCTCCAATAAAAAAAAAAGAAAAGAAAAAGCAAAATGCTTTTGCCCGGAAGTGAGAATATTATACCACTATAAACACATATTCACGGTACTGAACGGTTAAATCCTACTGCACGGGATCCAGAAATTTATTGTTTTTTCATGTCTGCAGATGAACTACCACTGGAGTGTATGAAGAAGTTCCAAGGAGTAAACTGCCCATAATTTATGTACACTGGTCTCCTGGAGAAGAATCTCAACAGCGTAAAACAAAAACACCAGCAATGCTTTATCCGGATTTAAATCTAAACCCAACTGGAACAATGCCTGACTCAAACATATTCTAGTAAATGGTGTAAACCTTGAGAAGCAAATAAAAACTAATCAAACTATTTGCTTTCACGGGGAAAAATTTCAGGAATGTACAAAATAAAAAAAGGGTGATACAGAGCTTTACTTTATTTTTCAAATATACAAAATCATTTAGATTTATTCACTTCTTTTGTAATCTTTGCTTCGTAAAAATAGAATTCCGGTTTCTGAGATTGGAAAACCAGTACTGGACGTGAAGTGGCCATCATCAACGGCAACATGCTAGATACAACGGAGTCACAAGCCCTTCTCTGTTCGCGACATGTCACATCTTGTAAAGGCTAGAGTGACTGAAAGGTTTATTCTATTTTGCCTAAATAGTTTGTTCTGTCAATATCCAATAACTTCAGGGACGTGGCTGTTCTTTTACTTCGTTTATAGTGCCATTGTTCTCCTTTCGGCGAAATTAAAATGTATTTCTTCAAAATCGTTTTCCTATGTTCTCAATAAGCTACATACCAAGCATTGTCGCGTTATCTCAATTTCTCATTTTCCTGGACATCCGAGAAGGACGCTTATTTTATAACCACCCATTACTTTTCAAAGCAGTCCGCGTTTTTGAATTAATTCCTGTCATTGCTTAGGAGCAATGTACAGAAATTATGTTAAGCCAGTCAGCGAATCAATCACTTCCTTCCTATCATTCACAGTCTAATCTTGATGATCTTCGGCCCATTTCATGCGTTGTTGGCGAAGACCTGCAGTGAGCATAGGGAAATGGATGTCTCTTCAGCTACGCAGGCCCATGCGCAGAAGGCTGCGGTAAATTGTGTTGTGTGACACATTGCGGTGATCACCATTGTTGCAGATGCGTGTGATTTGTCACACTTTGGCCCTTTGTTCACTGAGAACATTGCGTGCCGCCCCGGTGCCGCAGTGGTCTAAGGGATGGCCTCTGATCATTCGTCCGAAAGGGATCCGTGTTCGAATCCCGATGAGGCATAGATGTTGTGTTTGTCTTACGGCACTGGCTCTCTCCCTTCTTTGAAACCAGTGACCCTAAATTAGGGACGGGCGACTGCTTATAGCCCATTGAGTTGCTCACGGTGGTCGTTAAACCTACAATAAAAAAAAAGAACATTGCGTTCTACTCTGGCACCAAATAGCTGCGGACGACAGACGGCTGGATGACCGTTCTTCTTTTGGCCATTTATACTCCACTTTTAGTACGTACTCACTACAGTCGCACGTCGACAACCCACAAACCGAATCCCGGTGAGCCGTCTCGGTCACGATCACGTTTACGTGATCGTAGTTCCGAGGCCCCGTACGATCGCAATTTATTCTATATCAAACTCCAAACTCCGATGAACCGGCAGCTTTTCACATTCAGACTGCGAATACTTTACCAACCGAAAGCCGGTCCTCGTTTTGCATCTATACTGTTCTGTGAACTTCGCTTGTGCCACAGTTCGGCCACCAGGCGCGCTTATGTCTCTAGGCCGGGGTGGTCATAGTGTAATCGCTTACCGATATATAAAGCTATGCAAGGCAATTCGGAAAAATATCACTGAAGAAAAGGGAATTAATTTGTGAACACTTGGCTTAAAAATTTAGTTCAACTACTAACGCAAAGTTGACTGCAATGGAGTTATTTTGATGATTAACATATCGAGTGTTACATTCTGAAATAAAAAGAAAGGGACAATTATTCTAGTATTTACTTTGGGAAAAGCATAATTGATTCAGGCGAAAGTCAAAATGATAGCATAGCTACGGTTTCTGAGAATATAATTTTACAATGTAGTATTTGTTAAAGACTTTTGCTTTAAAAAAACTGATTTCTTTTAAAATATGCAACATATGGACTTACCTGAATGTTTCATAATATCTTATCACTATGCTGTATGTATGTTATCTACAAGAATTTGTGTCGTTCTTCACGTGAAAAAACGGTATTAATTTAGCTCACTTATAGACGTAATGATATTAACAGAAAAGATAGGTGCTTATATATCATTTTACCAAAATATTTGATAATTCACCTCTCACACATTACAATGTGTTTCTCGATCAAAGCATTAAGTTAAACATTAGCTCGCTCTAAAATTGAATTTTAAAGTATGAGTGCCAAATTGAATACGCTAGGTTGTCTAAACATCAAAATACAGAACGGGTTATTTCTTGATGCAATATCCATGAGACGTTTGAATTTGTATTTGGTATTGAACTTCTTTCAGTACCCATCCAATGATTTAGTCTGCACAGCCAAAATGCTGGCTGGCTTGGTAGAGATGAATTGATATCCCTCAAAGATATTAAAGTAAAGGCATTACGTGAGCAATCCTGCTACGATCCGAAGGGTCTTCATCCGGACAGGATCAGTCAAGGGACCGGCCGGACTACGCCGCTCCTACGGAACCACTACTCCAAATATTTATATAACTCACGTACCAGCACACATATATTAAATTGCATGCCCATGCACGAAGTACTTGAGTGTAAGTCAATATTAGTTCTGGATTGTTTATGTCGCTATAACTCAATAAACGAGTTTTTGATATTAGAACATCTTATTATTCGCTATATTTTTCATTTGCAGTTTGGTTTGATATATTGAAAAATTCTCTATTTAATGTCGAAATACATAATAATTATTAAAATGCTCCAATATTTCCCTAAAATATATAAAAGTACCATTTCTAAACCAAGATTTCATGGACAACCGTATTGCTAAAAGAGTTTCATGAGGGATGTAGTAGCTCCGTTGACGCAACGGTCTAAGCGTTGGGTTCTGATCATTCGTACGATTTGAGTCTCGGTTCGAATTATTGTGAAGTATAGATGTTTTGCTTGTCTTAAAGTCATGGCTCTCTCCCTTCCCTGGAACTAGTGGCCCTAAATCGGGGACGTTCGATTTCTCATTGCCCGTTCGGTTGTTCCAGGTAGTCCTTAAACCTCCCAATGATAAAAAAAGAAAAATGGCAAAGGTAGATAAATTTATATGTGAGCATAAGTAATATCCGGAACCTAAAATAGCCCTGTTTTGAAAGTACATATAAAGATCCAGTTGTATGAAATCAGATCAGTTAGGGGATATTACTTCAATTCACATTTCTTTTCAGCGGACTGTGCTTAGTTGTATCGAAAAACTGCCATGGGTATCAAACAATGTGAAAAATGTTGCGTCGTGACGAAGCGAATTGTAAGGGGAAAATGCACGTTATCCATTTATATCTGAATGGTCTATTACTGGGTTTCTCAGCCTGTTGCATGGTTTCTATCAAGGCTGTGACATATTTTACCATGTGTTTTGAAATTGAGCATAATCTAAAATATTTTCAAATGCACGCAACTTAAAAATTCATATCAGACAAAGAACGATATAATTTCGTGATTTCATGCAACGCAATCGCGGACACGTTCAAACATATACTGTTTTTATACACTGCTGGACAATTGCTAAGGACGGATCATAAACTGCTATATAGCGCATAAAAAAGTAAGTGTGGTTGGATGCCAGGTGAAATAAAATAATGTCAGAATGCCAGGACATTACAAGAAAGACAATTTATTGTGCTCTGAAATCCAGAAGGCTTTGGAACGTGTTCAAGGGACAAACAGGCCATTTTGTGCAGAATACGTAAACGTGAAAAAAATGCAATTACCGTCCGCAGGCGTTCCGGCGTAAGATGTCAATACGGGATATGGCCACCATGGAGGGCGATGCAAGATTCCACACGTCGTGTCATGCTTTGCACAACATTATCAAGCAGCTGTTGGGGTAATTTATCCAATTCCTCTGTCAGTGCACGGATGAGGGTGTCCTTGTTTATTGGAGGGCATTGGCGACCAGCAAGACTCCTCCCCAAAGCATCCCACACATTTTCAATGGGATTCAGATCTGGAGAACGTGCTGGCCATACGAGGCGTTGAATATCCTCGCTCTCAAGACACTCCTGGACAGCGACTTTTCGATGACATGTTGCGTTGTCGTCCATGAAAATGAATCTATCACCGACAGCACCACGGAACATGCGAACATGAGGTAGCAGAACATCATTAATGTATAGTTGGCCAGCCATAGTCCCAGTTGGAAGCACATAGAAGGACGTACGACCATTGATCATGATGCCAGCCCATACCATGACACTACATGTCGGATATCGGTCCCTTTCCTGTATGTTTGTTGGACAATATGCAGTACCACTATCACGCGAGATCAGTTGTCGTCGACAATCAGACGATAGACTGTATCTACTCTCATCTGAGAAGAGGACAGCAGACCAGTCGTTATCAGTCCAATTGCGATGTTGATGGCACCATTGCAAACGGGCGGTACGGTGACGACTGGACAATGGGGTGCACACAACAGGACGGCGGGCGTATAGTCCTCCTTCATGCAAACGTCTGGCGACAGTTTTTCGGGAGATCCACTTGCCAGTAGCAGCCATAAACTGATTTGCTACCTCACTAGCTGTGCTGCGCCGGTGTCTTTTTGTTGATAGCACTATGTACCGATCTTCTGCAGGTGTCGTACTGCAAACACGACCTCCCCCAGTGACGTTTGCTACACTCTCCATTTGTTTGAAATGATTTCCAAAGCCTTGAAACAACACTGTGGCTGACGTCGAACTCCCTGGCAACATGTGTTATTTTTTGCCCTTCCTCAATCTTGCCAATAATACGGCCACGCGTAAAATCATCTAGGTGATGTCGGGAGGACATACTGAAACTTGCAAGTTCGTCAATTGATTCTTTCCCTTTCAACTTTGCGTTTGAACAACAACGGTCAACACGCGTCAAATCCTTTATATCTCTTATCAGCGCTATGACGTCACGAACAAGTTCGGCAATCCAAAATTTGCATACGCACAACACGCCTTACTGTATCCCGCACTTATGCTAATTTCCACATTTTCCTGCCTTCCATTTTATGGTTGCTATCGTTGCTATTGTCATCCGTCCTTAGCAATTGTCCGGCAGTGTAATAACTAATATATATATATATATATATATATAGAGAGAGAGAGAGAGAGAGAGAGATTTCCTTCCGTGTATTCGACATGTTTCAATGTTGTGCTAAACCAACTTTTTTCGAGCAACAAAAAGCGCACGAGACAAACGTATTTAATGAAGTTGGTTCCCGGAGAAAAATCCGAAAGCATGTGATACCCTCCATTTTTTTCCAGTAACAATATATTCAAATGCATTTTTCAAACAGCTTTCCTAACGAAAGTTAGGTCAAGGAAAAGAAAACTGAAAACAAAAAATTAGTTCAAATTTTCGAATTTCCATGGGGTATAAATTATATGTTTTGTTGTTCATTTCACAAGAATTAAATCTGTCACGATAGGTGATTTCTTGATCTAGACTAGAAACCCGTCTTTGCATGAGCCATAGCATAAATTTACAATGATGTTTTACATAAAATAAATAGGCAGAAATCAATTTCATATACTCCAAGGGCTAATAAGCTGAGGTTACAAGTGGAAAATTTATTGGTTTAAAAGTTCTACCTTTCAGGTGCTCCAAATTTTAATGGTTATTAATGCGTACGATATTTATAACTTCATGGGAAGTCAAAGAAGATACCGATTTATAACATTTTTCTAAAAGTTGTATTTGTATATCCGCAGAGTGATTCAAATTACTTTGAAAAATGTGAAATGTTAAACGGTAGCCATGTATGAATCTGAATTGCACTGAAATATCGATCCCAACCACTTAAACAGTATACGTGCAGTTTAGCTAACGTCTATATAAGCATGAGATTATTAAGACTAGTTTGCAAATCATAACTGAGTTAAAGCGTCGGACAAATTCGATTGAGAATACTTATGAAAAACTCACGTGATGTCATCTTTCGCTCAATGACTCAGCTTTGTAATCAATTGAAGTTGTTGTATAAAAAGGTAAATCTTGCGGTTGAATTACGAGCAAAGATCTTAGAAACAAGTAATTTAAGCTCCGGTAAATAACGCCATAACGAAATATATGCAGAATTACAGGGAGTATCTATTCCTGAAAGAAAAGTACTGTTGTGTATTTGTTCTTTCTTATCCTAGTGAAAATTTATCATGAGGAAATCATGTTGTTGTTGCCGAAACTTATCACTTCTAATTGAAATAATTGATAACAACAAATAATGTTTGTTATGTATTGAGTAGACTTTGACCGCTGGATGAAATACCTAATGGAATGTTTTCCCTGTGGTTCTTTGCGCTCTTTACTAGACTATGTCGTCTATGTAATGTTCTTTCAATATAGGTTTCTTTTAATTATTAAAATTTGTCAAGTTGTGTTTCACAAATTATATGAAAAAATGAACACACTTAAACTGCGTGAAAATTTTTGCTACGTGTCTATGATTATGCAACTGAGATACACTGATGCAAAGAAATGAAATTCAACATTACTTAAAATATCCATTAAAGACAATAACAGGACGTCTTGTTTTAGTTATAATAAAAATTCTTGCTACAGGAACCTCGTCGATGCCTTTTCCCAAGCATGTTATTTGAATACCTAACCTATAGTTTCTTTTGAAACACGTGAGTTGGGTCAAGGATATAAAGGAAACAACTAAATATTTCTAGAAGATGCGCCATCCTGCGGCAGAAAATAAATTATATCCTTGTACATATCTCAGAAACCAACTTACAAATTACCTTCCGCTGAAACGGTGATCGATCTCTCATTTTTGAATTTCTTCCGAACGTGCCTGTTCTTTATATCTTAGTGCTATACGACACACGAAAATATGTTCGCAAGCGTGTATAGCACAGAAATAAAGGTCATCAGGAAATTTGCGCTGGATAAACTACTGCGAGCTTGAGCGATTCAAAGAACCTTCGAATCCCTGAGAAGGGTTAGTTGTAAATCACCAATATGTAGCACTTATTGATCATATCCTAAAAGAAAGAGATCAACACTTGATAAAGGTTAAGAAAACAAAGTATTTAATTAATTTTAGTGTTGCTGACTATAACAATATTCCGCCAAAGATTCGTGTGTGAAGCTTGATTTGGAAAACTGATGGGGATCTAGTCATTAGTAAAGTGTTTTAGTGATTGCTAGGCGTTCGTACAATATCAAGCTGTTTTAAGTTTTAATAATAAATCCGTCGATTTAGCGAATAACAATTAGTATGAATATATATATCTTTAATTTATATTGAAATATATACTTTTAATTTAATGTGAATTAAAAGCATGCTTAGTATTTTAATGGATAGTTGTGTACGTTACTTCCGAACAAAAGATCGTAGCTTTCGAAACACAACCTAATTCAGTGTGTCGAACGGATGTCTACTGTTATGTCTTGTTACGAAGCATGATGGGGAAAAAGAGAACGTCACGTAGAAAAGAAGTGTTACCGATTTTCCGAGAAAAATTTTTTCTGAGCATGGAGACCACGAAAGCGAATTGCTCTTGTTGTGCTTATTTTGTGTGTATCTGTAGGCGTGTTTAAGTTTCTTTTAGAAAACCACGAATATGAGTAATTTTAGTTGCACCTGAACGTGTGAAACCCAGACATAGGTTTTTAGATCCTGCAGAAAGATCCTGTTTCTTTGTTTCAGTTTAGCTAGACAATACACATGAAGATATGTGATATTTCCATTATATTTCGTTATTGCTAAAGCTATATATAAAATAAATATCGTCCGTGCAATTATTTCCATCACATTCGCACATGCGCAGTTGTGTTGTATGAGCAGATAGGCGCTGGCGCTATTTTTCTAGGTTATGTTTCTGAAATTGACACTCCATTGATCGTTGTAAACTGCATCCGCGGCTGGAAGGTTCTCAACAATTGCCGGTCTTGCCAAAACCAGTTGACTCCATCCTCCTGATTGGTGCATGTATTCATTACGGTCATAGGGAATACATGTGTTCAAACTGGGATAACATCAAACCCACTTTTTTTACCATCCAATTTGGCTTTCTGCCCACAAACAGGCAATGCACATTAAATTTCAAATGTCCAGCTGTTTGGGTTCGGAGCGTATCGTAGGTGTAGTACTCATATGTAGCTGTTTCAGCCCTTTCAAATGCAATAATGCAGACTGTCCTTCTTGAGTTCGTATATCACTTCCTCTTAATTAATTTGCATTGTTTATTCCCTCACTTCCTTTCCTTCGTAATGTCACTGTTTGCTCATCAGCTAGGTTCTTGTCACAAAGGACACATTTTTTCAATTAAATGGTTACCAATCATAATAACATCAGCTCACAACTATCTGAAAGAAAATTACAATACAAAATAAAAAAATAAAAAATATAAAAACATAAATACAGAATAACAAAACAAAATTACAATGATAATGAAAACAACCCAACTAACATATCAAATACTTTTCCTTAAGCTTGTTACCAAAGAACAGTTGTTTAAGCAGCCTATACTTCAACTTATTAACATTCCTAGTTCACACACCTTCCATTTGATACTTATTTGAAGAAAATCGGAGTCATACAGCATTAATTACGAGCATTTAACAGATAACAGTAAATCCAAGATTGCGGCCTATTATATTGCTTTCGACTGCTAAGTTTTTCCAAGACTTTTGACATGTTGTTTAGGATGGTTATCTGAGTCTAAAAAAAGTTACTTCATTTTTATTACAATTAGTTTGAAGCTTTCTTTTAAAATGACTGGACTAGTATGCATGTGCGGAGTCCGGTTTGTGACAAGGTTTCTGAATGCGAGAAATATCAGACCAAATGAGATGCATCGGCAAATTTGCGAAATATAAAGAAAAATCACAATGAATTCAGGAATGGTGCTTAAGTTGTTTCGAATTTTTAATAAAGGATAACAAAGCGTTCATGACGAATTGCGCAGCGGCAAGCCTCTCCTGGTTACCGAAGATTTGGTATAGAGCGAAAACAAAAACATCAGGAGAACCGACGCTGCATAGTTTCTGAACTTCCAGAACATTTCTCTGAAGTTTCGAAATCACAACTGCACGAAATCATTGTACAAACGCTTCACAACCGCAAAGTGTGTGCATGATGGTTGCGAAAGCTGTTGACGGAAGAACCCAAAACCAAGTGTCTACTTTGGATATTGTGGGGCAGTACGCGGAGGAAGGCGACGATTTTTTAATTCGTATAGCGACCGGAGATGCGACTTTGGTTTCTCACATCACACTAGAATCAAAACAGCAATCCTCAAAATTGGAACACTTCATAGCGTTTCGATAACTACTTTGTCCTGAAGGCGACGTTTCAGTGGTGACAGATTTCTATATGAATGCATCCAGAAACTTTTGTCACGATATGACAAATGCCTTGACGTCCACTTGAAATTTGTTGAAAAAAATTAAGGTATGTAGTATCTAACGCACATTGAAAATTAAATATGAATATTTTTTTATTTATCTTCAAACGGTACTTCATGAATGGCCCGAGTACGTATCACCACGCATTGCCAAAAGAATTTTCAAGAGAGGAAATTTTTCTTGGTAACTTTCTTAGAAAATATTATTTACGTTGTAAATCGTTTCTTGCATATTCTGTTGTACCTCTTGTTTCAGACTGTGGTCACTGTGTAAGTTGTGGTCTGTTTCACATTGCAATATGATATTTCGACCGAGCTTGTATATACAGACAGTTGAAATCAGTGTTATGAATTTCAGAATGGATATGTGATATAAAATTTTAGAATAATACAGTACCTAATTGATTTTAATTTCACGGAAGTCAATGTACATAAATTCATGGAAATTAATGTACCTACTGAGAATCGTTTTAAAAATGATATATTCCCAAAGGAGCTTTTTCATTAATAGCGTTTCATATGAAATTATTTTAAAAAACATGCGATGAATGTAATATATGTGGAAGTGAAAAATCATTTTAAGATAGCCACTTGCAGTATATTGCTCATAAAATACTGTATATCAAAAAATGAAAGTCAAAGTTTCACATAAACTTTTCAACAAATTCGGTGTTGCGTTTTGCCTTTAACTAGGCTTTCTGGAAAGAGTGATGCTGGGGGACTTCACTCTGTTCTGGATTTCATGACGTACCTTTATCTTAGAAAACAGGGCTTAACGTTACGGTGTGCTATTGTCAATCAGGACTGTGTTCAACATATTGCTTACTACGTCGCTTTCCAGTGGCTTTATGGTACGTGGGCGCCTTTTGCTAGCCTGTATGTTAATATTGTGTCCACGACCAAAGATCTTTCAAGAAAAGAAAAATATATGTACTGTTATTTAGTCCTCGCCGTCTGTTATTGCTCCCGCAATAACTTGTGCTTTTTTAATCACTTCTGTGTTCATGACACAGCCCTTAGAAGTCATTATTTTTACTGCTCGAAAAAGCATCATTAAGATATATTTGACAAGTTTTATTTATACGCTTTCAAATGAAAACTTGCCACCGGTATTTTGAAATAGTCGGCAAAAAATGAAGGTGAATATCCCTAGATTCAACCATTGAGAGATGGCAATCAACTTTTATACGAAAGGAGAAATATTTCCGGAAAGTCGAAAAATTTTCAGACAGTTATTTCCTTTCTTTGAAGTTTTCGCCTTTGTTAAGGTACTTACTGAGTACACGCTTTCAAAGCTTCGAACGCTTTATTTAGGCCCCAAAATGGGGTTCACCCTCTATTTATTACAATAATTGCAATTTAGAAATTTCCGGATGCGTAATATTGCCTCATTTACCACATGAGAAAGGTGCTTCTTCCAAGTTGTGAAGAATGATTGTTTAATTTTGCGATCTACACGTTGTTGTGCAATCGGAAATGAATGATTCGGCTTCAGTCCTACAAAACATATACAATATGAGTTAATGTTCGTAGCGATACAGCAAATATGGCGAAACTCGAACATTGTCACTACTGTAACATTTGAAGTCAACAAGTTAGCATGCATTGTGCGCATCCAGCATTGTTACTTTACGCATCACAGTTTCCCACATTTTGATCAGCTCTCTGTTAGAAAAAAAATAAATACAATAAAAGGATCATCTCAGTGTATTTATCCCTCTCACTGCTGAATTTAGTATGAGTGAAATCTTTATTTTAGGAACAGTTTCTATTCGTAGATTTACCTGCCGACAAAGAATGTAAAGCAATCATTGAAGAATAGACGGGGGAGTCACCAAGCAGCTGCTCCCATGCTGGGAAAATTGATTCCCAGATATTTTTCGCTATACAACATAATATAACTTAATTTTTTTCCACAAGAATGTGATTTGATTTCATGATAGGGCGTTAACATCAGCAACAACAGTGTTCTTAAATCCTAGGTTAGTTTGAGCTAAAACCACTTTATACATGGAACATGTTACACTTTCTGCATGAAGAAATATGCATTTAGTCGAAACATTTTTGCCTCCTACAGTCCCCTACATGAATTTATGACGAAGTTAAAGACTTATGATAGTTTTATTATTGATTTTAGATCATTGTTTAATGCTGGCAGTAAAGTTGATATTATTTGCTTCAGAGTAATAATTATTAATAATAATTATCCATAGAAAGCAAAATGCCATTTGGTAACCAATAAAGAATCCTTAAATCCCAAACTTTGAAACTTAAAGTTTGAAAGTACACCAATAATCACTGAAATCACGAGACCTCACTGTAATGCGCGACGCAGTATATAAAGATAGAGGTATCAAGTACATTGAAGTCATATGAGACACAAATCAAACAAAATGTCGAATCAACAACTCTAATTACATACATTCGCAAACAAAAGTTAAGCCTAATTAAAGCAATGCCAATAGCACCAAACACAAATAAAAACTCTAGAACGGTAAGTATAGTCAATAAAAATTAAAAATAATTTGGCCTCACAATTATGTCTAAGAACGCTAATGCGAATACGAAGTAAAAGTTTCAGAATGTCTAACTCAGACCCACAAAGAATAAAAAGAAGAGTAACACAAACCAAGACAAAAACATAAAGCCAAAATTTCAAACCAAGAAGATGGTTGTCTTAATTAGGGGAATCCAACCCTCAGTGACCTTTCAGAAAGGGCAATGGCAGAATTCTAAAAAAATCAGCCCTTGTATTCCCAAGGTCACAAAAAATTTTGAAACAAAATAAAAAAAAGGAATTCCAGTTGTTATTGAAACGAACACTGCAAACGGCAAGCAAATAAATAAAACATTCAAAGTTAAAAGAACTGCGAGAATAAAGCTAATTCCGAACTCCAACTTATCCCTTCGAGCAATCCAGCTACACCAAATCCGTCCGTTCCTCGACATGAACTGAACAACTGAATGACTAGTACATTATGAGTGAAAACAAATCAGCGGTTAACGAAGACACCAGCAGAAGATAAGAAAAAAATCAAAAATTTCAGATGTCGTCTATACGACGCATACTGTTCATAAGAAATATTCACAGAAGAATATTTAACATTGTCAAGTCTTTTGTTAGCTATATTCAAAAAGTATATCACATTTTTTTCAAAATAGTGTTTTGATGAACTGCTGTTCAAAAATTGACTCATAATCCTGTATAGAAAACCAAAAGGTTAATCATTATATACCAGTGTGTTGTATAAGAACTTGATATTTCTTATAATAACAGGGGCAGTGTTACAAACTCTCATGAATCCGAGATATTCAGTGATTATGTGATTCATGTGCACAGTTTTTGAAATATTTGAATCCCAGTTAACTAAATACACTGGCGGAAAGTGAAAAAAGAACAACAAGAAGGAGACGTCTGATACCAACGAAATTTATACAGCGTAATAACGGAATACAGAAGATGCTGGAAAACACCACGATGGACCGACCTTACAAATGGCACAACAACGGGCTGAATGATGTTGTTGATGTAGAAGGTGCTGTTTAACGTACCCGGTACAAACACTAGTTGTGTACGGGAGTGATAGCTGATCGCTCCCCACACCAGTAGACCAGGTTTAGGCCCTGTGGGTCGCTAACGGATGCAAGAAGGGTGGAGACGCTACCCTGTGCGTCTGCGAACACGCATACGGCCATCGGAGGCTCCCAAGCAGAATCAGCTTTCATCGCTGAACACGACAGATCTCCATTGCGTTCTCCACTGCAGACGTTGGCGACACCACTGCAGCCGGTCCTGACGGTAGGCTGGAGTCTGAGGTGCATATGCCAGAGGCACACGTGCACGTAGTCCTGCATCCAGTAGACGGTTGCGGATTGTTCGCACAGTCACCTCGGGTGCAACGGCAGCTCGGATTTGCGTCGCAGTAGATGTTCTGTTTGTAAACACCGCTCTTCTTATGCGTCGATCGGTCCGCTCATCAGTTCGTCTGTGACTCCCGGTTCCACGTCTTCTCGTGTGGGAATGTTCCGCGGACCATCTACGCCACCATCGTACCACCACTGATACTTCCCGTCCAATTCGCTCCGGAATACGACGATACGACCACCTGGCCTCGCGGAGTCCGACTAGACGACCTCGGTCAAAGTCCGATAACTGCTGAAATCGTACCCGTCTTCCATGTCCAGGCATTGCAGCTTCTTCAGGGTCTTCGCACGTGTATGTACGCCGACGACTGATTACATTTACTTCGCTGTACTCCTTAAATACCACCGACGATAATTTGCATATTATGCCGTGCTGTGGCGTAAGCGCTTACCGGTTGGTCCCGAAATTAACATCACACCTACGTACGCTCAACCCCATTAACATATGTAAATTTCATGATCGTCCGACAATTCCTTCTTGGTGTTCTTTTTTAACTTTCCGCCAGTGTATTATCTGTGGATTTCATTCTGGTTTCCGTGGTTTTTACTGATGATATATTTTCCAGGAACTGATTGCGTTATTGTGTATGGTGTGCGTTGACTTGATGCACACATTGCCTATGACTCCTTGCAAAACTCTCCTTAGTGGAAAACTCGTTCAACAACTTTGCTTTCCTAGGACGGATACTTATTCACAGGTCAGTACTATATTGGTGGACTTAGATATTTCAGCAAACCGAGGACATTGATTCGCCTCGTTCAGTAAAACTTCTTCACAAGAAGATCGCCCATTTGAAATTAACATTTGATACTATACCTTTCTCGCCAGGTAGCACTGTGTTGAATTCAGTGGTTTCTCTAAGTGGTGTCGACGATCTAAGTTTGTCGATGGGTTTCTCTCAACCAGACCCGCAAGTGATGATTTCTAAGAGCCAGTCTTACAATATTTTAACAACTTTCAGTAATCTTTCATCGACTTTGTTTATTTTGAGTTCTTCAGGACCGTTTGGGATCTTCCATTCGTTTCTGAGCTAATTTTTGTTCTACGAAAAAAATATATTTATCCATTCAGATCATATTGTGTGATTTTTGGTAACTTCGGCATACAAAAACTTACTGTTTTCTATACATAATTCGAGACTGACTTTATCCTCCCTTTCCTTGATTTATTATTAAAACGCGACGCCATCAACCACAATGCCATTACATCTGTATACCGAAAGCCTTCGTCTACTACTTTTATGATAACGGCATTCCCAAGACATCCTCTAAGTCAAAAATTGTATTCGATTCGTATAATGTTAAACCGGGCCAAATCGCATTCTTCGACATCAGATTTATACAACAGTGAAATAGCAAAAATAAAGAATTCCTCTGTTGCCTTCTTCTATTCCCAACCCTTAGTGAACAAAGTACTGCAACAAATGCAGGAGCGAACGTCTTGTACCTTGAATAGAAATTACAGATCACGTAAACATTTTGTGGGATCTGTACCCTACGTCCCGCCAATAACTAACGTCTTGAAAAACATTTGTGGGCCTTAAGGTCTGAGCTTTGGGAAATAGACCCACAACATCTGATCTTTAGTCATAAATGACAGGAATCCAATCCAGATGCAGGACAGACATGGAGTTTATGTAACCCCACTGAAAGTGATCGAACTCAGAAAAGAAAGTCGAAATATACATATATAGGATCGAAGACCCGTAATCTTAAAATTCGCCTGGTGGAGCATAAATATGACATAAAATCCAGATCCACAAACACAAAATTCGCCTACTTCGTGAAGAAGCGTTTCAACCTTTGTAGGACGAAACAATCATACTAACTACTCCACAGTCAAAAATCTTAATTCTCTTTAAAGAAAGTCTGCAAATCTTTGCCGATCAGCAATAGTGTTGCAATGACGATTTCCCGTGTGTCGGGCCAAACCCTTGGATGTATTTACTTCAGAGTGACTTACCAAAATTCTGACATTAATACAACAAATGCTATCATATTGCTATAAATTGTGTCACGGTGATTCACCAATAGTGCGCATGCTCTTCATGACAATATATTTCTTATCCCTCTTTCGATGTATTTAACATACTGCTCATGTAATATGACCCATACCTGATGAAGAGTCCGATACGGATTCGAAAGTTCTTGTGTAATTTTAACTTTTACGTAAAGTTCTTTTAACTATGGGGATTTTATATTAAAGTATTTTTACCTTGAAATATCGTGTTGAGACGGTAGGAGTACACCCAGTTGAGAACAAATTAACGCAGAGAGAACTCTCGTAAGAGAGTTGATAGTTCCACGCGAAAAAAAAGCATCAAATATTATTTTTTTTTAAACATTTTCCGAAACTCAAATTTAATATCTCTATCCTAATACCAAAAATAAACATTAACAAAAACCATAATAAAAAAATCGAACTCGCATGATAATTGTAGCAACTGATGATTACCCGAGATTGGATTGTTGTCTGTTATGCACCTCTCCATCACTTTTTGCTCTGATATTTCTTTGGGGGATATTCGGGTCCTCACGTAATTCAGTTATAGAAAAGCCTTGAGTTCGATTTGATAGCACTAGGTAGACTGCGACACTCTGAAACACACACACTCGATTTGCATTTTAACGGAGTATTCTCGGGAATATCGCAAATAGCATCGGCTTAGCTATTATACTTCACCTAACATAAGTTTGGTACGGTACTAATATAATTGAACAAATACAGAACTGTGCACCGCCGTGCCATCGCACAAATTAATTTGCAATTCAAAACAAACAAACAAAAAACAGGCTTGATAGCGTTTTTCTTTCAGAGAGGCATAACTCTTCGGGGACCCCGGCAGGTCCGTGGCTGTATTGTTTCCAGAACAACAAAATGCTACTTTTAAAGTGTTTTCGGTAGGAGCCGCATTATAGCACGGCTCATCTAGAATTTGTTTCCTTGGAAGAAATATATGCCGCTTCCATTTGTAACGTATTTAAGATGTGAACTTTTATGTGATATTCACCTGAAAAGCGTTAAAACATCGAATATAGACTCCGTAAACATCTTTAGTAGCATGCGACTTGCACTGATGTTCAACACGTGACGCCATCTATGACAGCCTTAGGAAGTAAACACAGTACAGCGGTCACGAATGTCGGAAAGCAAGCAGTTAGTTTTAACTTCTCAATTTAATTTTTAAAAATGTATGACACCAATCAAAAAATTTATTTTTACTCGATAAATTGCATTGTGATTTTTGGGTATCGTTAGTTACGACCGTGATTTATTTAGATGTAAGGACAGTTAAAATACCCCGAATAACTTATTAACTATTTGGAGGTCGCTCTCAGATTTACAGAAGCCATTTGAGAGCAGGAAATATGTATCTTAAATATTATCACTGACGGTATAAGTTTAATTAAGTTCGAAACTTAAATTTTTATGTCCAATGCCCGTCAATATACTGAAATTTCACATCAACACACCGCAGCATTCGGAACCTCTATTGGTGAAAACAGTTCGCTAGCTCATATATTGTGATCCTTTTAAGAAGCTAGGTGATTTTCTTCTTCACGGCTCAAACTGACTCAAAAAACGTGTACTCGCAGCCCCGATGGCTCAGTGGTCTAAACGCAGGCTTCTGACCTTTCGTCGGAGTTTGTCTTGCGTCACTGGTTCTCTCCCTTCCCTTGAACCAGTGGCCTAAAATTTTCGACGGGCGACTGCTTATAGCGCACTGAATTGCTCATGGTGGTCGTTAAACCTCGAATCCAAAAGAAAAAAACGGGTAGCACTGCTGACACACTTGATCTCAAAAGAAAGGAAAAGATCACTTATGGCGAATCTGTCAAGTAAGTAGGATGTTCAAACATTGTGATAAGTTTTATGTTAGAAACTGCATCACTGCTAGCGCTAAATGAACTGGCGCAGTTATCCAGTAAACAACGGAAACTTTTTTCACAATTCTGTGGTTTTTATTTTGATTCACGCTTTTGAATTCACTAGAACTTGTTTGTAGTCATGCCGAAAGCCTAGTTTTCCGAATTAGGTTTACTTTGGCATGTTCTCTTTGGCAAAAAACGAAAATGTGTATTTAAAAGATGTCCGGTCGTTCGGCAACAAATGCCTGAAACGAACGACAGAGCCCCAATCTTTCTCCTTTTTCGAAGTCTCGTGGTCAAACCTGTTTCGATACACTTGTACACTGTGCACACTTTCAACATATCTTATATGGTTCTGTTTTCCATGAATGAAGGTATGTTTTTACCAAATAGTATATTACTGTACTTATTCACGATTTTATTAACACGAACTTGGGTGAACATGCTAGCGGAACACACTGAATTTACAAATAAATGAGTCACACAGCACCTTTATCAGTCCCTGAAAGGTCATAGCAAAAGAACTACCCATTAAAGTAGTT
Source organism: Macrothele yani (assembly GCA_039090855.1). Taxonomy (NCBI): domain Eukaryota; kingdom Metazoa; phylum Arthropoda; class Arachnida; order Araneae; family Macrothelidae; genus Macrothele; species Macrothele yani. Next base: position 63,267,406 of record CM077034.1, read on the forward strand.
TTCAGGATTCTGAAAAAAAAACATTTACTCGGAGAATCAGTTGGTCGCAAACTAAACAGTTTTATCCAAAGTTATTTGTTGTCAATAATATTTTTGCTGACCGACACCACGCTTAACACGCTTGTGAGCAGATTTTTATGTGTTTCTGTGGAGAACGTCTCCCACAGAACAGGTGCCATGAAGCTACGCGTTCAATTCTTAAGGAACTGTTACTAAAGTTCCTTAAGAATCGATCATCTAGAGTTTCTATTGAATTAAAGAACGTTGAAATGTTGGTTCGGAGTGTAACGAAGATTACTTACACAACTAAACATAAATTCTGAGGTCTAAAATGGATTGAGAGTTGCCAGTGCGAAGAAGGTTGTTAAAAAGAAGCGAGTTTTGGACTTGTCGTGTATCGTACCGCACTATTTGCTCGTACTTGCTCACTCGCAGCTTCAAACTTCAAAGGAATCAGCTTACCAAAAATGTTTTGCAGATTTCTTTTAAACTTAATCATACGCCAAGAAGTTTCCGATTCAGAGTGTATCGCACGGCACTGTTTGCTATTATCTGCTCACTCACAACTTTAAACTTCAAAGGAACCTGCTTACCAATATTGGTTTGTGGATTTATATTACACTTAATCACATGTCAAGAAGTTTCCGACTCGGCATGTATCGTACCCCACTATTTTCTAGCACCTGCGCAATCAACACTTTAAATTTCAAAGGAATTAGCTTACCAAAAATATTTTGTGGATTTCTTTTAAACTTAATCGCATGCAAAGAACTTCCCAATTTGATGTGTATCATTCCGCACTATTTTTCAGGAGTTTCTCAATTGCAACTTTAAACTTTAGGGGAAGTAGCTTACCAAAAATAATTTTTTGGATATCTTTTAAACTTAATCTTGTGCAAAATATTTCCCGCCTTGGCGTATATCTTTCCTCATTATTCTTTAGTACCTGTTCACTCGCAACCTTAAACTTCAAAGGAATTAGCTAACCAAAAATATTTTGTGGATTTCTTTAAAACATAATGTGATGCAAAAAAGATCCCGACTTGGCGTGTATCTTTCCGCACTATTTCCTAGTGCTAGTTTACTCGAAACTTTAAACTTTAAAGGAAGAAGCTTACCAAAAATATCTTATGGATTTCTTTAAAATTTTATCTGATGCATAGAAGTTCCAACTTGACGTGTATCGTTCCGTGCTATTTCCTTGTACCTACTCACTCGCAGCTTTTAACTTCAAGTGCATTAGCTTCCCAGAAATATTTTGTGAATTTACTTTAAACGTAATAAGATGCAAAGAAGTTCCCAAAGAGGAATCACATAGAAATCTAAAAGATAAGTATGACAGAGTACGTGTTTACAAAGCTCTCGGTTTTTTCCTCATTGAACGTCTTAGCAACTCTGTTAAGCCTCCCACAGATATTTGCCGTATCATCACTAGCTTGCCCTCTTATTAAAATTTTCTAACGTCCGGGGCACGTGAAATCCAACGCTATGCTTACACTTTCCAATATTATCAGCGATCATCGCTAAGCGAGTATTAGGTTTGTATACCACTCCGGTTGAGGAAGTTCATTTCTAGTTTTCTTTTCTTTTCACAGAATCTTAAATCCTTTCTGCCTTGTAATTTATTCGCTTCATACTGTACTTAGTGAAACACATTTAGTCATCATAAAAGTCCAGATTAAATTTACGAAATGCGATCAGTATGAAAAACATAACGAAAAAGGTATAAGGTTACCAGAAGGCTGTGCACTAACGAAAAGTGCTTCAAACTATATATTTGACTTTCCAAATGTATACGATATGTATACAAAATTTAAAATCTAGACTTAGACGGCTTTACAGGTTTCACCAGTTAACCGGATTTTACGTTTCAAATAGGTTGGAAATCTCACGTTTGGACTAAACATTACCGTAAATTAAGACGTGAAGACAGGTAAAAATAGGGATTGGAAACACCACACATATATTACATATGTTATAATATGAGCACTCCACCGAACAGATGCTCAGACGAGCGAACATGATAAAATATCCTTAAAAAATTATTATGTTCAGATCAACAGCATTAATCACATAATATACTTAATTTTTCAAATTTATTGCTGACGATAATACTTCACAGCACACGTTTTGGTGTTTCAAAAGTTAGACCTATTCTTGTATATATTTCGAGAAGTGCTTCCAAAATGGCATCAGTTTTTCCCTGTCAGCCATAGTTTTGGATTTAGGTATAGCCACATTATATGTTGATTGAGCTGGTTTTGCGTGAAAATTAAGATACCACATAATCCCGTGATCTTCAATTTTTCATAATCTGTAGGCAATATTGATGCAATTAATATTACATGCAATTAAAACAACCACCTGTTACTAAATCAGTTTATTTCAACCCAAGAACATACGATACGATCATATTATTCAACATATATAAGAATCTTTTCTTATAGGACTTTAGGACTTTCTAGAGTGAGATCTACCGAGACCTTTCAACTGAAGGTTTCACAGCAGTCTGCCTTAGTGTAGGCATCCCAAATTTCCTCATATTGTCCTCTTCCTCGTTTTTATGTCCTGGTGAAATCTTTCTCCTTTCTGTTCGCTTAAATCAGCAAATTTTTGTGGAAAGCGATCTACGTCGTGGTTTGCAGCAGGTCTCATTATCACCTACCACGGACGGATCACTAAGGCGACTATATCACCCTTTTGGCGGACCATGTGCATTCAATGGCGTAAACATTGCTTCCGTCAGAGGATTGCACCTTTAAAGATGATAATGCCCCAATTCACAGAAGTCGAACTGTTCAATCATGGTATGAGGAACATGAGGATGAAGTTGCACACCTTCCCTGGCCTGCACAATCACGGGATTTAAAAATCATTGAGCTCCTATGGTCTGTGTTGGAAAATAGAGCGTGATCCCGTTGACCTCACAGATTTCGCAAATTCAGATAATTGTCGGGTCACCCACACTCTTACTGTTATGCGCAATCGACATCATGCATTTTAGAAAATAACTATATCGGTTAAGCTGCCATCTACAGTTCCTGAGTCTTTTGTAATCAAGCAGAGAAACCTTTGTTTGGTAAAACAGGTTAATTTTGGATGATAACCGTTTTCGCAATTTCCATTGTATCGAACAGTTAAAAAGTTTGAAGCACCATACGTGTAGCTGCTATTTCAGGAAATCCTCGATTGTCTTACTCCCGTACACTTACCCAACCTCAGAGGGAGATATCAATGAAATGAGTGAGTCATCAGGACATGGAACAGATGGTTTCTCTGCGGTTTCACTTTCCATAAATGTACCGCGGATTCAGGATAAGAATGCATGCAGGTATACCTGTGAAGAAGAACATATGCAGGAATTTTTTGCAGAGAACACCCTAAACAGGAGGCATTTATTTTGTTTCGCATTTGGTCCATCTAAGATGGTGTAAAATGAGAAATGGTTGTTAAAGATTTTATGGAAGATAGAAGCTCACATTTCTTGCCATATCTTGCAGAAGGTGAGTCGAAGGTTTTGCTATATTTGCATAAACGCATGTGCTGTTACGGGTATGTGACGTGTTTAAACTAGTTCAAGTCGCGCACTGCAGTCAGTCGAAAGGGATATAAAGTGGTAGTCGTTGTTGTGAACAGCATTGCATGCCGTCTTTCCGTCTGTAGTTGGGACGCCTAAAAGATGAACAGCCACAACCGGCTAATTAGAGAACTTTTGCTTTACGAGTTTGAAATCGGCCATAACGTTACTCAAGCAAGACGAAACATCTGCCATACGAAAAGGGAAAGTTCCGTGGATTACAGCATCGCAACCAGATAAAGAAATTTCGCTCAGTTGACAGAAACCTCGACGATTAGTCAAGTTCGGGTAGGACGCAAACTGTGGATTTGAAAGCAGTGCGCCGGGCCGCAGAGGCGAATCCGACAACCAGCACTCGGTTATTATTTGATAAGCAGAAGGTATCATATTCCACCCTGGTTCGTCACCTTCAGGATCTAGGCAAGGTCTAGAGGAGCTGCTGCATTGTCCCTCATGAACTGCCGCTGACTGAAGCAAACCGCCAAGTGAAGGTGTGCACGAAACACCTAGAAAACCCGCGCGATGTACGTTTCATCATAAGAAGTTTTACGTGAGATGAAACGTGGGTCAAGTTCTAAATTCCTAACACGCAACTGCAGTGGTTGAGCTCGGGCCAGCTTCCAGAACCTACTGCTAAACATGGACGCTGCGAGTACCAAGTGGTGCCCTGTATCTGGTAGAATATTCAGGAAATAATTCATAACGAATTTGTTCCAGACGGCCAGACCGTCAACGACAAAGTCCACTCTAAGCAGCTGGAGCACATGTATGCCGGTTTGGAGGAGAAGTAACCGGCGCTGGGGAAGCGAGAACGCTCTCTTCTACTGCAGGACAACACTCGGCCTCATACCGTGAGAACGACCAGGGTAAATCTCCAGGAACTTGATGGCAAAAAACTGATGCCACGCATAGCATATAGTCCGGATTTTGCCCAATCGGAATATTTCTTCTTCAGATCCATGTCCGACTTTTTCGCGGGATGTACCTGAACAACCAGAATGAGGTGGTAGCTAGGGTGAAGGAGTTCTTCGCCTTGAAGGACAAGAACTGGTGGCAGCACAGAATCGATGATCTCAGATACAGATGGCTAAATACGATGCAACATGATGGCTTATACTTTGAATGTTATTCAGCTTTTGTCGTTAAGCAACGTACACTGCTGGACAATTGCTAAGGACGGATCATAAACGGCTATATAGCGCATAAAAAAGTAAGTGTGGTTGGATGCCAAGTGAAATAAAATAATGTCAGAATGCCAGGACATTACAAGAAAGACAATTTATTGTGCTCTGAAATCCAGAAGGCTTTGGAACGTGTTCAAGGGACAAACAGGCCATTTTGTGCAGAATACGTAAACGTGAAAAAAATGCAATTACCGTCCGCAGGCGTTCCGGCGTAAGATGTCAATACGGGATATGGCCACCATGGAAGGCGATGCAAGATTCCACACGTCGTGTCATGCTTTGCACAAAATTATCAAGCAGCTGTTGGGGTAATTTATCCCATTCCTCTGTCAGTGCACGGATGAGGGTGTCCTTGTTTATTGGAGGGCATTGACGACCAGCAAGACTCCTCCCCAAAGTATCCCACACATTTTCAATGGGATTCAGATCTGAAGAACGTGCTGGCCATACGAGGCGTTAAATTTCCTCGCTCTCAAGACACTCCTGGACAGCGACTGTTCGATGACATGTTGCGTTGTCGTCCATGAAAATGAATCCATCACCGACAGCACCACGGAACATGTGAACATGAGGTAGCAGAACATCATTAATGTATCGTTGGCCAGTCATAGTCCCAGTTGGAAGCTCATAGAGGGACGTACAGCCATTGATCATGATGCCAGCCCATACCATGACACTACATGTCGGATATCGGTCCCTTCCCTGTATGTTTGCTGGACAACATGCAGTACCACTATCACGCCAGATCAGTTGTCGTCGACAATCAGACGATAGACTGTATCTACTATCATCTGAGAAGAGGACAGCAGACCACTCGTTATCAGTCCAAATGCGATGTTGATGGCACCATTGCAAACGGGCGGTACGGTGACGTCTGGACAATGGGATGCACACAACAGGACGGCAGGCGTATAGTCCTCCTTCATGCAAACGTCTGGCGACAGTTTTTCGGGAGATCCGCTTGCCAGTAGCAGCCATAAACTGATTTGCTACCTCACTAGCTGTGCTGCGCCGGTGTTTTTTGTTGATAGCACTATGTACCGATCTTCTGTAGGTGTCGTACTACGAACACGACCTCCCCCGTGACATTTGCTACACACTCCATTTGTTTGAAATGATTTTCAAAGCTTTGAAACAACACTGTGGTTAACGTCGAACTCCCTGGCAACATTTGTTATTTTTCGCCCTTTATCAATCTTGCCAATTATACGGCCACCGTAAAATCATCTAGGTGATGTCGGGAAGACATACTGAAAATTGCAAGTTTGTCAATTGATTCTTTCCCTTTCACCATTGCGTTTGAACAACAACGGTCAATACGCGTCAAATCCTTTATATCTCTTATCAGCGCTATGACGTCACGAACAAGTTCGGCAATCCAAAATTTGCATACGCACAACACGGCTTACTGTATCCCGCACTTATGCTAATTTCCACATTTTCCTGCCTTCCATTTTATGGTTGCTATCGTTGCTATTGTCATCCGTCCTTAGCAATTGTCCGGCAGTGTATGACGTCATAAGGTCATCTAAATATTTCAAACCAACTCACCCTCTATAGATTGACTCCCACTATTGTATATATATACCACAGGCATATATATGCAAATATATATACAATAGTGGGATTGACTCCCACTATTGTATATATATGGGATGCACACAACAGGACGTTACGTATATTTTATTTCCATCCTTCATCATTGGATTATTCCCTTTCATAGATATATTTTCCATTGCCGCAAAACGTTTACCAGTTCTGAATGTACGTCGTAGGGATTCATTACTTAAATCAAGAAACCCATATTCACGCGGGATGATGCGCGGTCTCTATCAGCGCACCAAGTGAGGCAATTTAACATATCAAAGTTTGTCTCTGATCTTCAGTTGAGCAAGCGTAGTAAACACCAAATCCTTTCCGATCTCAAGATGTGACCGATCTCAAATCCTTTCCGATCTCAAGATGTGACACACATTGAATCCTGGTTATAATACTAGATAAGTGCGACGTATATGTATCTAATACGCAGCTATTTCCATCTCGTAAAAGTCACCGGTTCCCTTAGGTATGTGTAATTCCGTATTAGGAACTATACCAATTCCGCCCTCAGTGCTGTAATATTGATTAATTTAAAGAGAAGTGTTATGCATGATTTGATCCACTGTTTTGGAAACAGCACGCAGTAAAAATTATCATCTGACTATATTTGAAATTTATTACTATCAAATAATTTTCCTCAAACTAATTGAATATGCGAGATACAGAACATCAAATAAATTTTCGATATTCTCACCATGAAAAATATTTGCAATCTTGGCTGCACTAGCAACTCAAAGCGTGTCTTACTGTGAGTATAAATGCATCAGCTCTCAAGTATGTCCTGTTTGCACTGGTTCTACTTTGAAGAAGAATTGCGTTCCATTGCTGCTTGTGTCACAGATCAACACGTAATTTTACAGTATTTTGTTTTTATTTCTTTTGAAATCAAAATAATTATCCTGCTCAAAAACTGCGCATTTATTTATTAATCTACGAAATACAGTTTTGGCCTGGTTTGTAATACTTTAATCTTCGGAATAACTGTAGGTGCAAGGTCCCGTTGGTATTTGGGCGTTCGATTGACTTCGGTTGTTAATGGCCATTGTTTACCAGACATGTCACATTTGCTTTTTGAGCTTCATTCCTTCGTGCACTGTAGGTATTTTCGGGTTTTAGTTGCGGGTTATTTGGTATAGCGTTAAAATTACTAAGATCTGAATGAATGAAATAAACTCTTAATTTGAATTCAGACTTCCATGCACATTAGATTGTTTTAGATATTTCTTGAAAGCGACTTCAATTAAACTGCAACACGTCCAACCCTTTTAAAAACTGCTTATTATTACGCGAATTATCAGTGAATCTTTGCCTAAGTTTGACAAAATAGAATATTTTGATCACGATTCTTCGTATATCACGCTTAAAATCTGGTGTTGACGAACAGGCATATTTCGCCTACGTTTGAAAACAAAACATCCTAAAAGTGGAGTGAGAACACTCTCGGGATGTCACGTTCGATCCACGGTTCCATTGGGTTACGTTACCTTCGTTCGACCCGTAGGTTACGTACAAGAGATAGCTGGAAAACACCAGAAATACCAATCCTACATTGAATTAATAACTTTACTAAATAAAATACGAGCAGAAATGTTTTTCAATTTCAGAAATTTATATTGTTGTTAAAACGTTCTGCTGTGATCTTCATTCGACAAGTAAGAATCTTTATGATCCCCAAAGTTTTACATCTCTGATTGAATACGTTATTTCATCATGTAATGAAGCTCAAAAATGCAAATATGACAGTATTATACTGGAAAAATAAAAATCTAGATTTACATGATACACTTTTTATATCCTTGGTCATGCTTTCTTTTTTAATACACGTTTAGTCAGTTGGTGTGTTTTAAAAATGTGTAGAACCTATGGATTCGATGTCAAATATAACCATTTTGTAAGCTGCGTTTTGCTGTGTGTAGGATGATGATTTGCTGACCTGCAGAGTTAATCGAAGGCATCTGTAGCTCCGTTTTGATATAAGAAATGCTCGCTAACATTATGGTCGACGAAGGGCGTAAAGGTGAACCACGTGGCCGGCGAAGCCGAGCCATATCAACAGGTCACCGATAGGGCAAGGTCAGCGCCGGGGTCTTCGTGCATGCGTACCGCGGAAGTGGGGAGACGAGTATGTCTCTTAAAGAGGATCTGTTAGTCAGTCTGCTTTCGTCCAACGGAGAGAGTAGTTCTCCGGTAAAAGGGGAGGCGAAGCGTTTGCCTTTTTTTGGTGAGCAGAGGAACGCTCCGAGGACGGAGGTCCGACGCCCTGGTTGAGTTTAGCGAACATCTATCCTAGAAGAGATCGGCTGCAGCGATACAGGTCCCAGTGAGGACTCCCGCTGGCGTAGTAGATAGTGAATTTGATCTTAGCACAGGTTAAGATTGAAACGTATTGACAAAGGAGAACAGTTAGTCTACTATTCATAATAGTCGCAAAGATATAGATCTACCTAACAGTAGGTAGATAATTTTTTGAACGTCAACGCCGAGAGAAAATTTCTTCGGAAGTGGTTATCCTAGCTTTCATGTTCACGTCACTGTTCAGGTCTAGTCCTTAGGGAAACCTGATGTTAGAGAACGAGTAATCCAACGCCTTCAGGAACCCAACTGATTGTGTAATAAATGTTTGTGTTTTTAATAGTAACTCCTCTTGATATCTTTATATCTTGGTGTTAGTATTATTCTGTCCGTTCAGCTGTTTCGACTCGCCTTCTCGAATCACAGATTCCATATTAAAGGGGGAAGACTTCGTTTGTTCGCTCGAATATAGTTTGAGGAGTGTTTCAGAGAAACACAAACACTTCCTTGTGTCTGTGAGAAGCCCTTTAGTGTGGACGCGTCAGATCCATAAGTAGGAGGCGGAGTCACGACTCGTGACCAGTACCTTCGCTCTCACAGCACAGTAAATATGGCACAGTCGTCGGTAGAATAGAACGAACGAACTTTGAGGAGAGAGACAGGCTGATAAGAATTGGAGGAGAAATTCGAGTAAGATAGGTAGGAGAAATATCCCTGTACCCACAGGTGAAAAAGAAGGTACCGACAGAACCTTATCCGACAACGGGCGGCTAGAAGAGGTCCGCAATCAGGACGCTTCTCGCACGCTGTGGTGGACGAATGACCCAGTCCAACGAAGGAGACCTCCAACCGAGACGAAGAGAGGACGGAGATCGTGAGGAGAACTCGTACCCAGAGTGCCTCACAGTGCTACAGGACTTATTTGTGCAAAAAAAAACTAACTCAAACCAAAGTAAAGTGTCCGGCCATACCAGGACACAGAATGAAGCAGAAGGGAGCTCGAATCGCTTCAGTGGGTAAGTACCACTTTGGAACCGCAATTTTATTTCCTGGGCATTACCTGTAGTATTTTAGCCACCTAAAGCTAATAGAATTAGCGTTAGGGTGCGGTCAGTTAGAGACCATAGGTTCCAAAATATTATCATTTGTTGATGTGCAAAGTGTATTTATGTGTATAAGTTCGAGGTTATTAGTTTAGTTAGGAAATTAATTGTGTCTTATTATTACATGTTGAAATAAGCATGTAGGAATGTTAGGGGTGAATAGTCTAACCAGTTTGAGAGCATAGGCTGATATCGAAAATGTGAGTGTATTTTTATATGTACATTGATTGTTATGAGTATTATATATGAATATGGCATAAAATATGGATCAGCTTTTGGACGGGCAAAGGGTTAGGAATACGAAGAACAGAGTGTAGAGAGAAGTGAAGGGGAAATTGATAAAGAGCTAAATAGCAGCTCAGATTCTAACCAAGAGGTACAAATTAACCAAAGAAAGATGGAAGGGGATACCGCTAGGTTGAAATTCGAATTTAAATTTCGTATGCTCGAATTGAAGGAAAAGAAAGCGGAGAGGGAATTGCAGTAAAATGAAAGCAGAAAGGGAATTGCAAGAAAAAATAGCGGAAAGGAAATGGGAGGAAAAACAAGAAGAAAGAGAACTGAAAAAAATCGAACTGGAAGCCGAACGGGCAGAGAGGATTCCTCAGCTGCAATTAGCTGATAGGAAGAAAGAAAGGGACTTCAAGCTGAGTAAAATGCAATTATCCTTAGAAAGTCCGGCTCCGGCGAAGAAAGGGAACGATCAGGGGCGCCTAGCCGGTTATATAAGAATCATATAGAGGACAATTCCAAAGATTCCCTCTAACCCCGAGGAAATCCTAGATTTCTTCGATTTCATAGAGAGGGCTTTTCTGTTACATGTTGTTCCAGAAGAGATGCAGGGACGGCTAGTCGTGGCTTTATTTAACGCCGAATGCGTGAACCAATTGTTCAGACGGCTATCCTTGGAGTAGTATGACTGCTACCGCACCGTTAAAGAAGCTATTTCAGCGGAGTGCCACTTGACCCCCGATAGCTATCCTAAACAGTTTGAGACAATGAAGAGAAATAAAGGGAAAAGCTTCCAGCAGTTAGCAGGTCGTATTAGACGAGCGCTCAAATACTACGTGGAAAAGAGCAGCGTATCAGATTTCCAGCAAAAAAATGAATTTATTAATTTGCGGTAAATTTATTAATTTGCGGTAAATTGCTGCAGAGGGGTGCCGTAGGAAAATTGGTTCTAGCGGGAGAACTGGGAGAGCTATGTGACCTTTACGAGACTCATGTAGAAGCTATGGAGTTGGGAGAAAGGAGACCCAAAAGCAATTATGCTGCGGGCCCTAACTTTAAGGGAAGCCTGCGTAATACGGGAGGAACAACCCAGGTAAAGGCAGAAAATCAGCCGAATAATGGGCTACACCAGAAAGGGAAATTCCCAGCAACCGTATCAAGGTTCCAAAATAAGGGGGCAATTAATAGACCACCAGGGAACTCCAGTTTTGATCAGGGCGTGATCTGTTTTCTTTGCGGTAAGGCGGGACACCAACGGGTGAATTGCCTGGTGAGAGTTACTCAGGGCACGATAACAAGGGATCAACAGGCAATTGGAGAAATGATGGGAATAGAAGAATAAGTCGGGTAACGAATAGAGAGGAGAAAAGGGAATTAACAGATGAAGGGGGCGTCGAGACGAAACCCGAAAAGGAATCCATGAAGTTAATTGCAAAAATGGGAAGGATACTGGGATCCGAGAGTAGCCAATGCGAAATAATGGAGATACAATTAAGGATAGAAACAGAGAAAGAAATTCGGGCCGGAATTATCGTTAGTAGCAGGGCCGATTGTTGTTGTGTAAAAGAGGGTAAGTTAGGGAAAGAAGGTGAGTAGGAGATCGGGCGGATTAATTTAACTGAATTTGACGGGAGAACTGTCAACTTTCCCATAAAACAACTGCAATTAGATTAATAGACCCAGATTTGGAAAAAGCAGGGAAAGAGGTAATGGGTATGACGGAAACAATTTGTGCGATCATACCCCAGCTCAGAAAACGATGCGTTAATTACGCCGTTATATTACGCTAAGATGAAGGAAGCTAGGCAAGGGAGTCTCAAATGGATATTTTCAACACAGGGGCGTTTACAATTTCAGGAGAGGAGGACGGCAAAGACGATTTACAGGAAAGAAAAAAATCTTACGGTGATAGATCAAAAGGAAACCCAAAACATTTTCGTCGCAAAAGGGGAGCGGACGGAAGTAGCATCGAAAGACCCGTTTTCGCCCCAGGCACCAGAGAGAGAGGGTATCGATATAGGCGGGGCATCCAAGGAGCGCGCGACCGACAGCCAATCAGATCCGGGTACGGAAACGTCGCAGTTAACGGCGCATGAGCCGAGCTCTTGCCGAGATGGAAGCCCCATAGTCGGGGAACTTTACGGCTCAGACTACGGAATTTTTAAGGATCCTCAGACGCACGACGAGACGCTGAAGGAAGCTTTTATTCAAGCCATAGAGGGGAAGGGTGGATTTATTTTGGAGGATGGGCTACTACATCACCGAGAGGAAGGTTTAGGGCAACCAGTCAACCAGCTAGTTGTGCTGGAAGGTAGGAGAATGGAAGTAATTAGGTTGGCGTACGACTCAGTGTTTTCGGCTCATTTATGCCACAAGAAGATCTTAGAGCGGATACGGTACTCTTTTCATTTGCCATCCGTCAAGAAAGACGTTAGGAAATACTGTGATGATTGATAAGCTTGAAAACTTAGGAGGTCCTTCACACGGAAGGACCGGGTACCCATAACAACAGTTAGGAGGCCAGCGTTTCCCTTTCAAGAGGGAATAGTAGAACTTATTGGACACATAGGCGCATCCGCGTCGGCGTCCCAATACCTTCAGGAGTGGAAGGAGATAGTAGAGAAGTTGACACAGCAAGCAAAGGGAAGTAGCCGAGTAGCAACCGCGACGGTACGCCTCGTACTACAAACGACGGCGGAGGCAAAGTACCTTCGAAGTAGGAGACCAATTCATAGCACTCATCCCCGACTCTAAGAATAAAATTTTTGCGAGATGGACGGGTCCAGAATTCGTTTTAGAGAAGCGAGGGAGCAATAGCTACGTCATCGATTTGGGTCTGGGACACAAGCGCCACGTGCACGTGGGAACGTTGAGAGAGTACCGGCCCAGGATCAACGCCGTAGGGGTCATCTTTGAAGCGGATGAGGATTTCGGGCAAATACAGGAAAGGCGAACGAGGAGGACGGAGGAAGAGAGGACGTGTCCGACGAACGTACGAGTAGGAAGCCCAAAGATAACACGGGAGCAATTACAGGAGCTACATGATTTAGCTAGTGGTATGGACAAATATTTCTCCGGAGAGGTAAGAGCCACTACGAAAGGGGAGCACATAATTAGCGTTAAACCGGGAAGTTTACCACGTGTGCAGCATTTGAGATTCGTGATAAGGAGACTGGAGGAAGCCGGGTTTACGGGCAACCTAAAGAAATGTTGTTTCGCCCGGGTGAGCGTCCTTTATTTAGGGCCTGTAGTAGGGTCTGGGTGCCACAGGCCAGATCCCGAGAAACTTCAGGCAGTACGGGATTTAGAGCCACCCAAGGCAAAAAGGGAGGTACGGAGATTTCTCGCACTTTGTAGTTACTACAGGGACTTTGTGCCCAAATTTGCAGAAATAGCGAAACTGCTAAGCGATCTGACCGGAAAGAAGGCGTCAGAGAATGTTGTTTGGACACCAGAACTGGAAGATGCGTTCACAGTTCTAAAGGGGTTATTATGTACGGCACCCATAATGTTTACCCCACACTTTAATAAACCGTTCGTATTACACACGGACGCCAGCGCCTACGCAGTAGCGTGTCGTTTGGGGCAAAGAGATGAGAGGAGGAAAGTCCGACCAGAAGCGTACGCCAGTAAAAAAACTTACTAGCCCTCAAGGAAGCTGAGCGGCGAGCCATAAAGAATCCTGCGTGATAGTGTGGGCGTTACAAAAGTTTGAGGGTGGATCTTTGGACAACAGATTGAGATTATGTCTGACCACAGCCCTCTAACTTATTTGACAAGCGCGGCTTCACAGAGTTCAAAGCTACAGAGGTGGAGCTTAGCCATCGCCCAGTTCAACTTGACCATATCACATATCGCAGGAAATTAATTCCCCATGCAGATGCACTCTCACGTTTAGCTTTCAGTGAAGAAGGAGGAGGGCTTCGCAACTTAGATAACTGAAAGGGGGAGTAATCAACACTCAGGTAGTAACCGGGCGAGGTTTTTGGTGGTATTGCCCAGTGTATATATGTGTATGTGGGTGTCGCAACAGAAAATTGTGGGCGTGTCTACCTAAGGAGACGACGTAGAGAAATTACCGAGTGAACTTTACTTATTTTGTTTAAGACTGTACATGTAAAATACGACATCCCACATGTTTCGTCTCGGAAGTAGGGGTCTGTAAGAACGGACATATTAACTATGTTAATTTATAAGAATGCTGAACACTATGTTACTTTTGCGTGGAGAAAAATACATTACAAGCCGGAAAAGGCGACAGAAGGTTCGCAAACATTTTTATTTTTCAGATGTCGAGAGCCTCAAACAAGGAACTTTAGTTTCTCCCGCCTTAGAAAAGGTGAAGGCCTTTTCGACGAACTGATAACATCTTCAATGATACCGCGACTTTCGCTGTACATTGTCAGCGTCGATTAGGAGCCTAAAAGTCTTGAAAACAGCCATCTACCTTTGTGCAAATATAAAAATGTATATTTTGTTAGTGTAAGAATATACTTCGGCGGTAGGATTACTTTCTCAAAGGGGGCACTTACTAATGGACAGATCTGACAGAACCGCAGAGACAGGAGGGGTAGGTTTAAAACCCTTCAGCGAGGAACGCCGAGCCAACGCCTAGGGTGTGGTCGGCGAAGAGCGTAAAAAGTGAACCACGTGGTCGGAAAAGCCGAGCCGCATCAACAGGTAACCGAGAGAGTAAGGTCAGTGCCGAGGTCTTCGCGCATGCGTACCGCGGAGGATTCGAGACGAGCATGTCTCTTGAAGATGATCTGTTAGTCAGTCTGCTTTCGTCCAACGGAGAGAGTGGTTCTCTGGTAAAAGGAGACGCGAAACGTTTGCCTTTTTTTTTGGTGAGCAGGGAAACGCTCCGAGAACGGAGGTCCAACGCTCTGGCTGAGTTTAGCGAGCATCTATACTAGAAGATATAGAGTGCTCGGCTGTAGAGCTACAGGTCCAAGTCAGGACTGCCGCTGGCGTAGTAGATATTTTTCTGCAGTGATTTCGATCTTAGCACTGACTAAGATCGAAACGTATTGACAAAGAAGAATAGTTAGACTACTATTCATAATAGCCGCAGAGATATAGATCTCCCTAACAGTAGGTAGATTATTTTTAGAAAGTCAACGCCGAGAGAGAATTTCTTCTGAAGTGGTTATCCTAGCTTTCGTGTTCACGCAATTGTTCAGGTGTAGTCCTTAGGAAAACCTGATGTTAGAGAAAGAGTAATCCACCTCCGTCAGGAACCTAACTGATTGTGTAATAAATGTTTGTGTTTTTAATAGTAACTCCTCTTGATATCATTATATCTTGGTGTGAGTATTATTCTGTCCGTTCAGCTGTTTCGACTCGCCTTCCTGAATCACAGATTCCATAATAAAGTGGGGAAGGCTTCGTTTGTTCGCTCGAATATAGTTTGGGGAGTGTTTCAGAGAAACACAAACACTTCCTTGTGTCTGTGAGAAGCACTTTAGTGTGGACGCGTCAGATCCATAAGTAGGAGGCGCAGTCACGACACGTGGCCAGTACCTACGCTCTCACAGTGGGCATCAAGTAATTTTGCTTCCTATAGTTCCAATGGAAAAACTTCTGTACACAATTTCTTATCAATTAATGCGTTCCCAAGTATGAACATTTCACCTTTCATTACAATAGCTCAATATTTTAACTTGGAATACTTAATATTTTCTAAAAAATAACCATAATTATATTAAAAATCAAACAAAAGTCTTCGCTCTTTCCACGTTTATAAGTGAGTAACGGAAAAAATAATCATTGGCCGCCACCGAGAAACGAACCCAGGGTCTTCCAGTTACGCGTCGAATATGCTTCCACTACACCACAGCGGCCTCGAATTCCTGCAGATTTACACGCTTTTCCGTGACTCACTTATAAATTTGGAAAGAGGAAGACCTTTGTTTGATGGTCCTGGTCCACGTCAAATGTCTGTACTAATATTAAAAATCAATAACATTTCCTTTGTTGGTGTGGAAACCAGAAAAACGAATGCGCGACCTGAACTTTGATGACTTCAGTAGACAAAAAAATGTTGGATTGCATAATTATGGTTACGTTTTAGAAAATATTAGGTATTCCAAATTATAAAATGAAGTTAATATAATCGAT
The DNA here is from genome assembly GCA_039090855.1 of Macrothele yani. NCBI lineage: Eukaryota > Metazoa > Arthropoda > Arachnida > Araneae > Macrothelidae > Macrothele > Macrothele yani. The sequence continues at coordinate 63,283,512 of CM077034.1, forward strand.
GTTCAAATTTTCTTCCTTGGGAACGCATTGATTGTGAATAAAATGTGTACAGAAGTTTTTATTGGAAGTATAGGAAGCCAAAGTACTTGACGTCCACCTTAATCCCATCCCTAACTTTAAGGTGTTAATATCATTTCATATAATTTACCATATCTATAAGATACTAACCAGTGTGAAATTCAATATGAAAACATTTCTATTTCTGATATTGCCAAACCATGAAGGACTACTGGTATTTATATAACTTAAAACTAAGAGGATGTGTAAAACTGGTTATGGTACGCAAATTATTAAAATATCAGTAAAATGCGCATGAGGTTTCATCTGAAATGCCATGTTTGGCTAAAAAGGGCTGATTCAAATGAGATGTTGCATTCAGTGAAGAACTGAATTTTGCACGCAGAAGATGTTTCGCTTGTCACACTATGTCATGTCCCGGAAGAAAGGGACATTATGAACAAAAGACATACTTCGAGCAAAGGAAGGGTTGTTCAGATAAGAGAAGCTGGAATTATCTACCGAGAAATTAACACTCGTACACGACGAAACGCCAATACTGTTATGCGAATGTGGCAACAGTGGACTGATAAAGCTCGGAAGCACAAATTAAAAACAAGAAAGATGACACCGAATTTTTGGGTGTAATAAGCACGTCCTTTGAATCTCTTCTGACGGAAATTAAATTTATCAAAGCTATTCAAAGTCAATGGAACTGGTATGGAAAACAATAGTATCTGACGGAAGAAAGGAGTTTTTCAATCGGGTTTTAAATCCCTCATATATTGCTGTAAACGGAATCGCGAGCTTACGACCTTTGGTTGCAGACTTGTACGTTAAGAAAAACATGAATTTATATGAGAACCATTTCGCACCGGAAACCTCTCCAACATAGAAATAATTTTTCAAATCGGACTCTTAGAAACAGAGATATCGACAAAAATAAGACGTGACTTTACGTCCCCTTGGGGTAAAATCATGCATTATTTTAGGAAGAAAGTATTTTTAAAAGGTTTATCCATATGAGCACTATCGGTGCAAAAAAAAAATGTTTTTCGAGTTTTCAGTAACCCAGATTTTGCTACAAATACATGAGCCACAGAAATTAACACCCACTGGTGGCCAAACCATTCTCTACCAAACATTAGAAAGTATGTGAAAAATATTTTCTATCAGGTCTTGTATGCGATACAGGAAGAATGTTTCACATCGGTGTTTTAGAAGCAGAAATAACACAGAAACGCAATTTTCCTTAGTGCCCCCTAGCGGAAAGTCTATGATTTACTTGAAAATTTTGCATTTTTAGAAAAACATTTTGCATCGGAAACACTATCCAACAAAGAAGAAATTTTTCAAATCGGACTTCTACAAGTAGAGATATTGACGAAAATAAGATATATATCTACGCCCCTGGCGTAGAAATCATGCATTATTTTAAGAAGAAAATATTTCTAAACGGTTTGTCGACATGAGTATTATCGGTCTACAAACGACGTTTTTCTCAATCGATATTTTAGAAACTCATATTTTGCTGCAAATACATCTAAAGCGGAAAATAATATTTACGCCCTCTGGTGGCCAAACAATTGTTTCACAAAAATTTAGAAATTATATGCAAACGATTTCTCATCAGGAGCTTTATCCGGTGCAGAAAGAATGTTTCAAATCGGAGATTTAGAAGCAGAGATATAGGGGGAAGCAATTTACCTCTACGCACCCAACGGAAAGTCTATGAATTATTTGACAATTTTGGCATTATATGAAAAACATGTTACACTAAAAAAACAATCCAACAAAGAAGAAATTTTTCAAATCGGACTTTTAGAAGTACAGATATTGACGAAAATAAGATAAATATCTACGCCCCCTGGTGAAGAAACTGTGGAATATTTTAAGAAGAAAATATTCCGAAAAGGTTTATCGATGGGAGTGGCATCAGTCCATGACAGAATGTTTCCAATCGATATTTTAGAAGCTCACATTTTATGGTAAATATATCAGAAGCAAAAATTAACACTTACGCCCCTTGGTGGCCAAAGTATTCCCTACCAAAGATTCTAAATTCTATGCAAAAGATTTTATATCAAGAGGTGTATCCGGTGATGAAAACATTTTTCAAATCGCAGTTTTAGAAGAAGAGCTATCAGAGAAAATGTAATTTACTTTTACGCCCCCTAGTGGAAAATCTATACGTAATTTGAAAACCTAACTATATCTAAATTACTCTTCGACATAAATGGAATCGAAAGATATAAAATTTGTTTCAATCGGATGTTTAGAAGCAAATATGTAGATTAAAACGTATTTTTGAATTCGACATCCTCTGCATTTACGGCCTCTAGCGACGAAACCGTTGATCGTAAAAAAAACAAAATAAAGGATCACCATTAGCATATTTCAAGCTTCCCAATGAAAGAATAATTTTTCAAATCGGACTAATGGTTCTAGAGATATCGTGGGTACAGGCGTATGAACGGACGTACAGACGGACGGACGAACAAACCGATAACATAAGCACGATATTTTTTTTACAAAAGACGTGTTAAAAAATTCGGGAAATGGAGTGCAGAATCTCTAGACTACTTCAGATGACGGACAGCTCTATCGCATGGCAGTGGTGTTAGCACAGCAGTGGGGCACTGTTACATATCCTTTGACACTCTACAACCGACGCCTTAGGCTGCATTGGGACCTCGAACACAGGCCGTAGCGAGCTGAATTGGTAACAGCTCGTATCATCTGACCAGCTACGGTTCAACTTCATGCACTCTGATGATCGCAAACGTGTTCATTGGGGTGAACGGCACATTCAAGCGAGGATTTTGCACCTTAGTAACGCCCTAAGGCCAAACGCCATATATTGCGGCGCCTTGCAGTCAATTCACAATCTTGCCTGAACCAAATTAAAGGAACCCTCAATAACCAGCGACACATCAGGGATGTTTTAGAGACAGAGGTGAGTTTCAGAGTTGTTCTCGCAATATATTTCAGCAGGACAATGCTTGGCCATATGTGATCCCAGAAATCGCAGTCACTTCTGTGCACGGCAGATACCTTTTCTAATTTGGCCTGAACGTTCGCCGGATATCTCTCCAGTCGGTTATGTCTGAGACATTGTAGTTAAACGACCTTCCTTTCAAGCTCCTCCAACAGTCACCACAAATGAAATCTGGTCTCACATAGAGCCATCCTGAAGCACAATATCAAAAACCCTGATACATGATGGCATTTATATAGTTATAGCTTACACTGATAACGTTTTTATAACTCTACATATGCAATGAGTAAACTCCTGGGAAATGACTTATATGTGATATAGAGGGTGATCAGAATTGGCCGCACAATAAACCTACCGGACAATTCCTTGTGGAGAGAGAAGCCGAAAACCGTTGTCCGTTGTCCGATCGGATGTCGCATTCCGGAGATATATGCGCCGAAAGTTCGTTACGTCACATACGGTAATAATACAGATATTAGAAATAACCTAACCAAGCACTTGGACAGAAAACATATAATTTATTGGTGTGTACCACCACAACACAAATGATAAAACACGTGGATTCGTGTCAGATTACAACATATGCTCAAAATGACCACCTCAAATATGCGGAACATTCGGCAGCCCGTCGAGGAACAGACATCTGCACGCGTTGCAGCATAGCATGGGTTACAATAGTGAGGTCCGCGTGTAAGGTGGCCACTAGGTCATGCAGGCTGTTGACAGGCTGTCGTTATACCAGTTCCTTTAGATGAACTCAGAGGAAGAAGTCCAATGGGATAAAGATCCGGTGATCTAGCGGGCCATGCTACAAGACCACCACGGCTAAGCCATCGACCAGGATATTCCGTATCTAGCCACTGGCAATCATTTGTAGCGTAATGCGCATGTGCTCCATCATGCTGGAACCATAATTTGCTGAGAACATCCAACGGTACGTTTTCCAGTAAGTCCGGCAGAACATCATGTAGGAAAACTATGTAGTTGGCAATTGTAACACATTGGGGAAGAAGACTTGGTTCCACTAGGATATCGCCCACAATACCACACCAAATATTATACACCACCGGACCAGGTGAGCGTGTTCACGTGTTGCGTGAGGATTGTCCAATGCCCAAACATGACTATTATGGGTGTTGCAGATACCGTGCCGTGTAAACCTTGCTTTATCAGCTTACAAGATCTGGCTGATGAAACTATTATCGGCAGCATGTTGCTGTGTCAGCTACTCACAGTACGCCCGTCTTCGAGGTTTATCCTGTGGTAATAGGCCTTGCACCCATGTGATGTGATATGGATGCAGGTCTTCGTCGTGTACAACGGCAAGTACGGTACATTGGTGAACACCGAATGGTCGCTCGATCGTTGGCCTCTCCCTTATAAACTCTAGTATGGCGTTCTCGAGGAATGGTGTTCTCACAGAGTGTCCTGCGCCACTGTCTACCCTTGGATTGGTGCGAAATTGCCTGCTCCGCGCGTTCGAGCGTCAACCCGCCTTATAACCTGATCATCCGGGTGCCGTCGTACTGGGTATAGCTCGCTATAGGCCCTTGCTGCATGCATTGCTAAACCATGGCATTCCCCCCAACAAGAGATACTTGTGACAATACCCTCTCAAACCGTACGACATATCGCTACCCAAGCTATTGTCAAATGTACAGACGCAATATGAGCTTATCTGCTACCGTCGCCAACCCTTTTTATCCCTACCTGCGGAACGCCCAGGCGTACAACTGATGGTTTCACGCCACTATTTCCTTCGAATTTGCGTACCCACACCGTGCCACATTTTTAAATGTTGATTTCTTTTTTTATTTATTTTAATTTTAATTTCAGGTTTAACGACCACCGTGAGGAAAACAGTGTGCTATAAGTAGTTCGCCGTCCTGGATTTAGGACCAATGGTTCCAGGGGAGGGCGAGAGTCAGTGCTGTAGGACAAACACAACATATATGCTTAACCAGGATTCGAACCCCGATCCCTTTCGGAAAATTGATCAGAAGCCATCGCCTTGGACCACTGCGCCACCGGGTCGGCTTGATTGCCTTGTGGTACGTGCGTCTGTATAACTATCCACGTCGCTCTTTAACGAACATGTTCATTACCGGATGTGACGTCACGAAACTTTCGGCGCGTGTTTCTCCGGAATGCGACGTCCGATCGGGCGACGGACAACGGTTTTGACTTCTTTCTCCACGAGGAATCGTCTGGTAGGTTTATTGTGCAGTTGATTCTGATCAGCCTGTATATTTCATTTGAATAGCGCGATTCTTTCTTGGCGTTGCAATTTCCACCAAGCGTAATATATAAATTGCGGAATATATCTTTCCAATTTAAAAGAAATATATACCATGGGAATATATTAAATAAATGAATGTAAAGTAACTCCCTTTACCTAAAATATTTCAAAATACCTTTATAATTTTATTAACATGTGCATGTGTTTCTGTATGTAAGTACACTGCGTATGTGGGAAAAATTACTCCATATATTTTTGAATCCAACATCTCCACATGTAATATATTCTAATAAATTTTTAATATCTAGCCGAAGAAGACGCGATATTTATCTGAGAAGCAAATAACTTAGTGTAAACTCCCTTTTGCGTAAATAAAGCAATCCCTTTGCTAGGCATTATTGTTTCTAATGAAACGAGATTATTTGAGAAAACTACATTTTATCCGGCACGTTACCAGCATTATAAAACTACGCCTATTTTATATGCGGTGCTATCAATTTCTAATTTATATTTTTAAAAATCTATAATATAAAAAATAATTATTAATATGTACATGAGTAAAATCGTGTTTCCAAAAAAATGAGGCAAATGCCGTCGAAGGTTCTTCTACCTGAATCATAACTGTCCTTTTTCGCCAAGTGTAGGGCCAAGGAACATGAATTACATGTGCAGAGGGAATGCAGTAGAACAGCTCGCTTGGAATTCACACTTCAGTTTCCTTAATTTTTGAAAATGTATGTCTTAGTTTTTTATCAGAATGATTTAGAAACTGCAGAGCAGCAGAATGAACTTTTATTCTAAATTTTATTACTCATAATTAATGAAAACCACGCCATTGCCCGAGTGGTCACAGGAATGCATTCCAAAGGAATTAGTTTATATAAAAATATCTTAACAATGAAATGCGTTTTTGTTTATCTGTCTAAAGAACTGGACCTCGCACTTTAGTTGCGCCTGTGGATTCAAATTCACAGTGATGATCAATAATGTTTTGCAATATTGGAAGGGCGGGTTCTGTCTTAAACGCGGAGAGAGCAAGGAAATTTAAATGAAGTATTTTCCAACTTAAATAAATTTCTTGAATGAACAGCTCGATAATTATTATAAAACGGAGTCTATCGCTACATTACGTTATCATTATACACAACCCATGCCTCCGAGTGCCCCAGTTTACAATCTAACTGAAAATGGGTTCGTGTGAGAGGCAGGTTGTGTTTCTGTTGAAATCAGGCTGGGAGTCAAGTGTCACTGCTGCGTCGGCTTAAAACGACACAGCCCACCGATTTTGTTCGGTGGTTCCACAGTGTTTTAGCTGTAAGAAAGCCCTCGATCCACTCAAATGCAGGAACGGTCACGTGTTCTGCCACATCATCTTCAATTTATTTAGAGCAATCTACTTTTAAATAAAAGTTACCTGAAGAACTCATAAGTGAGTATCTAGTATATCACCGTGGAGCGGTTGAGCCATTATGAGCTTTGAAGAAACAATTACCGTTTTCGTTTGGATTAAAACAATGCAAAATTCTAGCAGTGGTGTAGAGGGATAAAAAAATATTCCATCGTCTGTTATGATATTAGTTAATAGGGAATTCAGTTTTCCATATATATTAAATTCAGTGTATTAAATTTCAAATGGCAATGATCAGTGTTTTTATTTTTGTGGTTAAAATCTATAACATGGCGGAAGGTGTAAGATTGTTCACAATCAATCACCAAATCAATGGTGAAATATAGCGCAAATGGGCTAATAAATTGAACCAAAGTTGCGAAACTTATTTAAATCGAATAACATGAGGACATTTTGGTGTGTCGGCTATTTATGATTTCTCATTATTCATGATTTCTCTTTGCAACATAACTTAATGGAGCATTCTCGGGATCAAATTTATGTATCATTTTACACTGCTATTTACAGTGAGGTTTTTACTTAACTTCGGGCAATCATTCTAAATATTGGCACGATTTGAAACTTCATATGATGATATGTTTATCTCGAAATAAAAGTGTAAAATAAATATATTTAGCAGGCATTTTACCATTTAATAAATAAACATGAATCACTCTTGAGATTCATTTTGGAATCGTTAAAAGTTGGTTTCAGGTTTTTAACTAATGAAATGTTTTCAAAATATTATATATTCTTCTGCAGTTAAATCTATGTGTACAAGTCAAGCGCGAAAAAGAAAACATACATTTGATTTCACGTTGAAGATTACATGAAGAAATTCGTAAATTTGTTTTGCAGGTATAACACGTGAAACCTGTAACTCAGGTGTGTAAAGCTGCAAAATTTATTGTGAAACATTGATTTGTTGTAAAATAATATGAACAAATGTTTGACCCCTGCATTCAAAATATATTGCATGACTGAGAGTGAGCTGTGCTCACCAAATGGACGTAAAAACAAGATTTAGTGCTAATTTGGAAATAGCAATTAATATTAAAAATATATAGCTTTTTTTCCTATTTTATTACTAACAGTTATCATTGGAGGTATTAATAATTATTTTTATTATGATAATTTACAGTTTTGAAAGTAAAGAAAGCAATAAATATGCTGTTTCCTCACCGCTCGTGAGTATTAAATAGTTCTTATTACACTGCTGGACAATTGCTAAGGACGGATCATAAACGGCTATATAGCGCATAAAAACGTAAGTGTGGTTGGATGCCAAAGTGAAGTAAAATAATGTCAGAATGCCAGGACATTACAAGAAAGACAATTCATTGGGCTCTGAAATCCAGAAGGCTTTGGAACGTGTTCACGGGACAAACAGGCCATTTTGTGCAGAATACGTAAACTAGAGAAAAATGCAATTACCGTCCTCTGGCCTTCCGGCGTAAGATGTCAATACGGGATATGGCCACCATGGAGGGCGATGCAAGATTCCACACGTCGTGTCATGCTTTGCACAACATTATCAAGCAGCTGTTGGGGTAATTTATCCCATTCCTCTGTCAGTGCACGGATGAGGGTGTCCTTGTTTATTGGAGGGCATTGGCGACCAGCAAGACTCCTCCCCAAAGCATCCCACACATTTTCAATGGGATTTTGATCTGGAGAACGTGCTGGCCATACGAGGCGTTGAATATCCTCGCTCTCAAGACACTCCTGGACAGCGACTGTTTAATGACATGTTGCGTTGTCGTCCATGAAAATAAATTTATCACCGACAGCACCACGGAACATGCGAACATGAGGTAGCAGAACATCATTAATTCATCGTTGACCAGTCATAGTCCCAGTTGAAAGCACATAAATGGACGTACGGCAGTTGAACATGATGCCAGCCCATACCATGGCACTACATGTCGGATATCTGTCCCTTTTACAGTATGTTTGCTGGACAATATGCAGTACCACTATCACGCCAGATCAGTTGTTGTCGACAATCAGACGGTAGACTGTATCTACTCTCATCTGAGGAGAGGACAGCAGACCAGTCGTTATCAGTCCAATTGCGATGTTGATGGCACCATTGCAAACGGGCGGTACGGTTACGACTGGACAATAGGATGCACATAACAGGACGGCGGGCGTATAGTCCTCCTTCATGCAAACGTCTGGCGACAGTTTTTCGGGAGATCCGCTTGCCAGTAGCAGCCATAATCATATTTGCTACCACACTAGCTGTGCTGCGCCGGTGTCTTTTTGTTGATAGCACTATGTACCGATCTTCTGCAGGTGTCGTACTGCGAACACGACCTCCCCCGTGACGTTTGCTACACTCTCCATTTGTTTGAAATGATTTCCAAAGCCTTGACACAACACTGTGGCTGACGTCGAACTCCCTGGCAACATCTGTTATTTTTCGCCCTTCTTCAATCTTGCTAATAATACGGCCACACGTAAAATCATCTAGGTGATGTCGGGAAGACATACTGAAAGTTGCAAGTTCGTCAATTGATTCTTTCCCTTTCAAATTTGCGTTTGAACAACAGCGGTCAATACGCGTCAAATCCTTTATATCTCTTATCAGCGCTATGACGTCACGAACAAGTTCGGCAATCCAAAATTTGCATACGCACAACACGTCTTACTGTATCCCGCACTTATACTAATTTCCACATTTTCCTGCCTTCCATTTTATGGTTGCTATCGTTGCTATTGTCATCCGTCCTTTATCAGATTCATCGGAAATAATTAACATAACATAGAATAATTTGCACAGTTTTTCTAATTTCGCTTTATCCTCATCATAGCAGTAAATATATTATGCGTCAGAAATTCAGTGGTACGTTTACACATATGTTTTATTAGATTGATCATTATTTTAATGTAAATCGAATTTGGCGTGAAGTAATTTTTGTCGTGTTCATTTCCAGGAGTGAATTGCCGTATTAAAATATATGAAATTTCATAGTTCAAGATATTGTTTTAAAATCTGTATTACAGCATGTACGTCAAAAGCTTGGACAGCCTGAACTTCGGTAGTAACACTATTTCCCTCTACCACTGTTTTTACGTGAATTCAAAATACAAAATTTTATGAAACTGGAATTGTAAATGAGATATAAATAAAATGGCAATGTATTCGAGTAGCATATCACGGATGAAAATTCTTCGCACAACCAATTTCTGAGTTTTAAATTAATCAGCTGGAAGCATATTCGTTTCTTGAACATAATGGTATTTTAGGCTAGTCACCTAATTTAAATATCCCAGTCGAACTGGTACCCGAAAAGGTTATTCCATTCTAGAGAGTATGTAGTATATTTGTGGTGAGAGCAGGTTGAAAGTGTTTCTGTGTTTAAGGTAGTTTAAGTTTATTTTACTCGTATATTACCATGATATGTGCTATGTACGTATATCTCGTTCATGTAAAAAGCAACAGTCATTTTTTCTGCAACGAAAATATATAGGAATAATCGAAATTATTCGAATGCCTCATATCAGTTCATTATTTTTATGCGTGGATCATGCCTATTAAGTAATTAGTTTCAGAAATAAATAAACACGTTAACTTTCTCTAAATTCTTTTGTCTTACGTACAATTCAGCAACCACTTCGAAGATAGTTTTATATAGAAAAGTTTTAACAAAAATTTAGTGCAATATTTTAATATTTTTACAAACGCAGAGAGAGAGAGATACACATTCCTGTAATTAAACGTACACCAAATTTCTAGAAACAGTTTTTCACGCACCACATCAAGAATTGAATATCACAGTTTGATCACAGAGATTTTTCCAAAACCATATTTGACAATTTTAAGGCAACTGGATAACCTATCAAACTTAAACATATTTCGATGACAATAGCAGACCCAGGCTCTCGGACATAAAATTCATTAATACTATGAGATCACGGATAGATCGCAATTATGGTATTCAGCAATTCTTATGATATTTTGCGCAAGGATTCGACGCACCGATCTGAGAAGGAAACACGCTCAACTTTTAAATTTATGCAATTAATATTTAGAAAGTACAATAATGATTTGCTATAAAGATTCCACGAACCTTTAGTTAGAACCGCGAAACTTTAGAAATAGCTACAGTGCGTGCTTCTATGCAGACGATCCACATTTGGTGCAATTGCGCATGAAGCACACCCTGTGGTGGCGCTGCAAGCACGAACCGGAAGCCTTATAAACAGGCGTGTAGTCGATGCCCCATGAAAGCGAAAAGCACCGGTCGAAGCAATCACGATACAGAGTGATAAGAATGCCGTACAGATGCCACACATGTTGATTTACTCAACTTACAGACTTTGTGAGAGGCCTGATCATCGAGATGAAAACGGCAGGATTGTCGGGGCGCCGTATAGCCAGCCTCGTGGATCGTTGTGCCCATACCGTCCGACTTCGTTGGGAGCAGTGGACACATGATGGCACTCCCACACGGCGGAGCGGCTCCAGACGTACTAGGGGGTCCACAAGTAGAGAGGTGCCCACGAACCATTTCCCGACACTTTGCAAAAGCGAATCGGCGATCAGGGCGCACTTTAGGTGTGCTTCCATTAACACCAACACATCGTCGGCTCCGTATGCAGTGGTTACAGGCCAGAGAGACGTGGAACACCACGGACTGGCGACGTATGGTGTTTAGCGCTAAGTGCCACTTAGATTTGGGGACAGATAATCATCGTGTCCGATTGTGCGGGTGCTCTGTTCAGCAGCACAATCCCAACCTCCCTATCGACCGCCGCACCTCCCCCACAGCAGGCATTATGGTCGGGGGTGTCATAGTTTAGGATAGCCGTTCAGATCTAGTAGAGGTACGTGGATCATTGACGGGCCAGCGGTATGTGTATGAGTTCAACGGATTCATCCTCTCCCATTGTTGGCCTAGATTCGAGGTGCGCTATACCAGCAGGGTAATGCCGCCCGGTACACATCTCGTGTTGGCCAGAACTTCCTACGTCATGTTCAGACAATTCCATCACCTGCCCTCTCACTGGATATGTCCCCTATCGAGCATGTGTGGGACCACTTGAAACGTCAATTCCCGTCTTGTCGCTCTATTCGGGATTTGGAGCAAACCCTCCAACTCATGTATGCCATTCGGCTGCAGGACAACATCAGAAGTCTCTTCGCCTCCATGTGGCATCGTATTACAGTAGGTACCACCGCACGAACCGGTGCGAAACAGGTTTTGAAGATGAGCATACTGCGTGCAACAGATCCTTTTGTATTTGTCCTGAAGCTCTGTTTTTTGTCATCATATGTATCACTCATCTGTATCATTACGTCCATAAAATTTAAGTTCAATCCGATGCTTCCTTCTTGGTGAGCAAATTTCATGGTCCGTGAATGTGCATCGCGTAAAATCAAACAATTTACACAACAAACTTTAAGCAGTAAAATAAAGAAAAATATTTCGTGCTGCTTTGTACTGTCACTTATTACGCATTGAGAAATTATTCGCTTTGTAATTATATTCTTAAACTTGTTTAGCGCCCATGAAACCCCGTTCCCAGGAAACTGAAAAAGGCAAAAATTGCTCAAATACTCGAAATATTAACGTAAAATTGGCCAAAATATGAAACTGGAGTTTTAGTTAAATCCAAGAAAATTTAATGTAAAATACAAATATCTGTCAACACATCATCTGTTGTACATAAAGATTTGCAGATGACTTGATATCAAAATATGCTCTCAATTCCTCAAGTTGATCACTTGCTTCTTTCCCTCCGTAATGACCTCACATGGTATTGAGTCTTGCTGTACTTTGTTTCAGCAGACGCTTGGCAGTTACAGATGAATATACATCAACCGCAATTGTAGTTTCACAGACATTGGTGGGCGGCTGCTGTTTTGTCAGAGGGAAAGGCTTCAGCTGACAGAGCAGTCACCATCCCAAGATACTGAATAGGATCAAATCGCAAATAACTGAACAGCATTAAAACCTTCACTTACGCATGTCACATATCCATGGTCCTCTAGCTTTAGAGCATAAAATGTCGTACCCGGAATGACACGACTTGCTTTACTGCTCGAGGGTTATCCTCTGAAACGCAAATCCTTGTGACTCAGCAGCGTCACTATCAGGTCGAAAGCAGTGTACATACATGTCCCTTCTTTTCACCCAGGCGTGTAACTTGTCAGGTTTAAAAAAAACGTTGGAGCCGAAGTGGATTCGCCTATTGTGTTTAAACGTAGACCTACATATACCCTGTCTGGCGTATATGATAAAACCGTGAATAAAATACACACTGGATGTTTGTAATGCTGTATGTTTATTTTGTCAGTGGTATTACATTTGCGGTTCGGAATCATCGTTAGAATAATCTTTATTCTCAATGCTAATATTATTATCTGCAGTTGCTACTGTGCTTGAAGTCGATGTTGCTGAGTTTTAAGTCGATGGGCTGTGAGTTATGGCAAACAGTGGAGGATTATACGATAAGTAAGGTACAAGGTTGACTATACGGAACAGTTGTACGAAGAATGTGAATATCGCATGGATAGTCGTGCTGCCCAGCGTTGTGTGTTGAGCTGGATCAGTCACTAGGTTAATCTGGAAATCTGAGTGCATAACTCGATAAGTCTAAGGTCTTTGGAATCCATATGACCGTGCATTCGCTCCGCAGGGTTGCTCGCGACGGGCTCAATTTGATGCGCTCGTTTGGCATCGCCATAGCGTTTGTAGCTCTCGGAGTTGGTAGTTCGAATTTTCATGGGTCCCCGAATTTCATGTTCTCTCAGTACTTGCATTTACTACATTTCCGTGGCAATTTTATGTTTTTCTCCGTTAATTCTACAAATTTGCTAAAAACATTATAATAAAGTACAGTTACATTACCGTCTACTCTTATTGTTGACAGTCGCAATTGTAATATTTTCCATTCTCACGATTAGTCCATTACATTAAGATCAATCGCGTTCCAAAATTAATTTTCAATCACTTTTACTTCAGAAGTATTGAAGACGAAAACAAAAGAATACTCGTGGCGCAGAGCACGAAAATCACCATCTAATTCGGTGCGCTATTACGAACTGACATTCGTCTGCGGGCCCCACCACTTATAACTGTCACTAAATTTCGGCAATGCGCTATGAAAAGATACTAACGCTGTTGCCACATAACCCCGGCGTTCTTGCTAGTTGAAATCGGTCACAAAATTATTTCGCTTCCACCGCTAATCTCTATCGTACCGTAAGACGTAGTTCTATGTCAAAATACATCATAATTGTTTTTAGTTGCAGCTTTGTTTTCACTCCGTCCTAACGGAATCGCCGTGAAGTTTGAATATACTTTAACGTCAATTGCGGTATCCTGTCTTAACAGATCTGCGGTATCCTGTCTTGTGGACTTCACTCTTATATTATTTTAATCATGCGTCCACAATCAGGGATATTTTCCTGTTTAAGGAATTAAAACATAGGGAAATTAACTCCGACTTGCCTTCAAGTGTTTGGCGGGATCAAAGCTTTCTTCGTAAATTTTTAAGTTCATCTTCCAAATGAATATAAAACTTTACGAGATATTTTCATTATTATTATTTTTTCTAAGAAGAAATTCTAGAAACAAATATTCAAATTACCTTCGCATATTCCACAGACGTTCTAGGCCCGTTAATTCGGCAGATATTTACCACAACTTCTCATTTACTTATTCTTGTAATAACTTGTCAAAAGACAGGACAATGTACGTGGCCGCAAGTGAGTTCAATCGTGTTTTCAATTAAAAAAAAAATAGTTTGATGTAAAATTCTTAGAACGTGTCTGTCCGAATTGTAGAGCAACATAAATATAAAAGCTAATTGATTCGCAAATACAATTTATACGGTATCTTCGATGTACAAAATGAGCAGAATTTAAACGAATGATAGAAAACGTTTTCACAAAGTAAAACGTTTTAGAAATGAACTTGTAAATGGTAATACAGTAAAAACAGATATAAGTTCATTAGTAGGTTAAGCATTAGAGATTTCAGAAGATGGCCTGAATGACCGAAAAGAAGTTTCTTCCTAATGTTTATTTTTTTGTAAGCAATCACTCACTGTACATGAATGGTGCACGGTAATATGCAGCAACTCGTATATATCCTAGTCATGTTTCTTAAATTTATTATAAAACTTCAAGTTAAACTGTGCACACTACCATTAATTGCTGATAGCAAATGGAAATTAACTAACGACCAAATCCGTAGTTCACCTGGTATGATGCATTTATTACTAATATGAAGAATTATTTCGGTGTCTAAAAAGCACCAGCATACAAGAGGCTCTAACGGGATCTGTCAATGCAGATGTTTGGAATATTATCCGGAAATAACCAAGCAGAGTAATAAAAAATGCATTTTTTTTATACAAGATGCAAAAATGATATTTTTTAATTCAGTGCGTAAAAATATGACTTCAACCTTTCGCTTTATCTTTTAATCTTGATGTTGGATGTTGTCCTAAACACAATATAATTTTGTGAAAACATTTTTTATTTCTGCCAAACTGATGATGCACTTTTATTAGCGTATTGCATGTGGCACAACGATACTGATAAATAATAAGGGACATTAAATTTTTTAAAATTGTTCGCATACAGTCACAGCTATTTACTTAGAGATAAACACATCTTATTTCGGTCCAGATTAGCTTGCCTGTTAGAATACCTTTATGGATGTGAAATCTTCCACAAAGGTAATTGTTTCTCTAGAACAAAATCTTTTGCACGTCCCTTCGTACAGTATGAAGTTTTGGAGTCCTCAAAGAGTACTGGCACAGAGTTTCCCAGTAAACTATATTTGTACAACACTGTTATTACAATTAGCATTCCTACTTAACAACTGGAACACTAATTCAAATAAATCAAAAATTTAAACACTCGGAAGCTCTCTTTTTTGATTCATTAGGATAACTTCTTACGTGATTCACATCATTTCCCAGGATTTTAAGAATTCCGTTACGTTGGCAATGTAAGATTTACGTCACTTCATGATTATAAAAAATGATTAAGAAGGAAATAGAAAAACCTGTCGCACCCAGAATTTCTTTCGTCAGTCGGCGTAGGAGGATTTTAGAAACATTTTCTAAACCAAAGGCAATGCTTAATTTTGGATCGTTATACATTTGTCACATGTAAATTAACTCAAAAAATCGTTTACTCAAACTTTTCATAACCCCAAGGATATTGATTTAGTTATTTTGTTAGGTTCCCACGTGCCCAGGTAGACAGTTTTCAAAAGATGAGTGTGTCAGATTGGAGTTTGATTTTTGGACCTACTTTACTTAAAATATGCCAGCAATCTTGAATGAACTGGTGTGGTGAATGCTTTCTGGAATCCGGTTCTTGCCTTGTGGTTCAGGTGCGCTGTACAAACCCTACTTACATAATTCATTCTTGACTACGTTAGGAACGGTGACGCCCGTTTCGGCGGCAGAATATACCTAGTTTTTAATTCATTGAGTTTTGTGTTTCTCAAATCTCAAGTTATCAAGTATGCCAAGAAAACAGTATGAAAGTAACGTGATATGAAACAAACTGTGGCCAAAAACTTTGGGACAGGTGTAATATTTTATTTCTCTCAAACGTAAGATAAAATACAAATCTCTGTCAACATCAACATTCGGAGAAGAATGTAATTGAACAAAAATCACATTGGTTGAGCAAAAAGGAAAATGTTCTATGTAATATGAGCAAAAAGGAAAATGTTCTATGTAATATGAGCAAAAGGGAAAATGTTCTATGTAATTTTATTTCTCTCAAACGTAAGGTAAAATACAAATCTCTGTCAACATCAACATTCGGAGAAGAATGTAATTGAACAAAGATCACATTGGTTGAGCAAAAAGGAAAATGTTCTATGTAATATGACCAAAAAGAAAAATGTTCTATGTAATTTTATTTCTCTCAAACGTAAGGTAAAATACAAATCTCTGTCAACATCAACATTCGGAGAAGAATGTAATTGAACAAAGATCACATTGGTTGAGCAAAAAGGAAAATGTTCTATGTAATATGACTTTAGAACCAGATGTGTATATTTAATCCGCAATCCTCGTAATTCTTCATTCCGTTTCAAAAATAACGCTGCACCGACTTCTTTCGATCATGTTATAATAGTTTGTTCCTGAATAACAATTATAAAAACAATCTAAATGAGTTTGTGTTCGTAATTACGAAAAAAAATGTTTAGTACGTGCTTCCCTTCGAAAAAATTGCTTAATAACTACTTTTAGTCACCTATGTCAAAACTGTGAAAGACAGTTTAAGTAAAGACGTGGGCAAATGCTCTTTGTCTCTAATGACGAGGATTTATTGCAAAAGAGTAGAAAAATATTGTTGCGTCCTTTGGGCCTTAGTTGTCAGGATGCACAATCATTTCCGGACTGCGTTTCGAATCACTGGATCCGCAAATACCTCGTTAGCCATTTAGCCGACACAGTACACCAATAAACCAATGGAGGCACACTATAACAATTAAAACAGGGATTTGATAGATACATGTATAAATTACACCGGATTCTTCATCTAATTAAGAACGTTATAGTTTCCGGCCAGCTTTAGCCCTCTTCGGTGATTCATAAAATATGTCCTAACGAAAAGTCTGTTCTTTCACAATGGGCCGCAAAAAAAAGTATTCGTTAAAAAAGTACTTACATAGGTCCTTGAGTATCCACAGTATGGATGACACAAACAACACAAACACTCACTCGCTTCACTAATATGTCGGCACTACTGGTAGTCTGATTTTAACTTCCATCACCGCTCATTCTTTGCTGTGGCTAAAACGATGTCGTTCCCCGGTCACTGGAGATACGTAATCAGACACACACACACAAGATTTTTCTCCTCTACTCGACACGAAGAGGCTCTGCCGGGGGGGGGGTCTTCCATGGTTCCTGGTGTCAGGAGTTTCACCTCTCCGCTCTCTCTCTCTCTCTCTCTCTCTCTTTCTCTCTATCTCTCTCTTTAGTTGAGCAAGGATATTCCCTAATTATTCTGTCTCTGTCGGCCTTCCACCTGAAATCGCTCCTTACGACAGGTGTCGATGCTTCGGCGAGATGATGAAAGTTTCCAGGCAGATCTGGTGCTTATTATTCATCAGCTTATGCTTTCAGCTGGATTTTCTTCTTATGCTCAAAATTGTAAGAGCACGCAGACGGACGGCAAACATTTTATAGCACAAGGAAAAATCGAGGCCCAGTTCTCTCGGATATCAAACGGGATCTGTCTTCAACAACAATCTCCCCTCTCCAAGAAATTGGTAAGCAGTGAATTCCAACACTTGAAACCGCGACATTTGTTATAAACCGCTCTTCAAGTCTAAGAGTTTTCCCGTTGTTTAGAGCGCGGCACAGACAAAAGCTTCAAACGCTTTTGCCGTCCAAACATTTTTTCAGTCATGGGAAATAGCTTTTAAATTCTGACCCGCCCATTTCCGTAAATGGGCTCTTTGTTCTCGTGGCAAACACCTGCATTTCGCCACTTGAATTCAAAGTGCTAGAAGATCTTTTCTTAATATACCGCCCATCGCAAGTGTTTAAATTATAACTCTCTGTTAATTAAAACCCCCAATCAAGTTTCAATTACCGTTAATTAGCAACGCCTCTGGCCAAATAATTATGCGAGGGGGTGGATCGTCACATCGCCCCTTCTTAAAATGCAACTCGCCCCGAGTGCATATAAGCAACCTGGGATTCGCAGCGATTCCACCACCCGGAACTGTCTATCCTAGATAAGAACTCATCAGTACCCCTCTTCCTTGGTGCCTATCATCGTTTCTACCCTTACTAAAAACAATCGCCTTGAATTGGTCTTTGGAGTTCTCCGGGCACATCCCCCTTTTCTAACGAATCTCAGGGAACGCCAGCATACCATGCATACCTATATAAAAATTTACACTGCCACGGCCCAAGGCAGTACACAAACACGACACTACATAATTAATTTACATTACACAGTTCCACTACCACGGCCCAAGGCAGTACACAAACACGACACTACATAATTAATTTACATTACACAGTTCCACTAGTACGGCAAACGACATTGCAATATTAAAATATTTCCACCAATAGAACGCAACACCGAGTACACTATACAAAATCATTACAACCAACAAACTCATTCCATGTTCTCAGGCTCTCCGCTTCTCAACCTTTCACATCAACAAGTCAACCAACGGGAAAGTAACCAATCACCTGAGACACTCACCCTTCAAATGTTTATGATTCGGTATTTCCTGCCCTATACGGTCTAAGCCTATCGAGGTGTATAACTCTAACTGGTCTATTATTGTACTGAACCTTGTAAAGAACATCGTTTATTCTTTTCTTTACTACATAAGGACCTTCCCACGGGCGCTGCAATTTGGGTGACTTTCCCTTTCGCCTACGTGGGTTATAGAGCCAAACTAAGTCTTCCTCCTTAAACATTTTCTCTGCAGCCTCCACGTCATATCTGGTCTTCATTCGTTCAGTAGCTATCCGAATATTCCTCCTAGCAAAACTATGTACTTTCTTCAATCTCCTGGTAAGCTGTGTGACATACGTGCTAGAATCCTGGGCAATTGGTTCCGGCCTTCTAAACACCAAATCACAGGGGAGACGTAATTCTCACCCATACAACATCGTACTCGGGGTATTCCCTGTGGTTTCATGCACCGCAGCTCGGTACGCCAACAAAAATAGCGGAGCAAGCCTGTCAAATCTTTCTGGTTATCACTAACAAATAATGAAAGCTGCTATCCCAAGGTGCGTATGAACCTTTCACACATTCCGTCACTCTGAGGAGGAAGTGGCGTGGTTGGAGTCTTTTTAATGCCGAGTAAATTACACATTTCTTGGAACACTTCAGACTCAAAGTTCCACCCCTGGTCGGAATGCAATTCAAGAAGAACCCCATGAGAGCTCACCAGTCTACTGACAAGAATTTCGGCAACAACAACTGCTTCCTGATTTTCCATAGGAAAGACCTCTGGCCATTTGGTGAAAAAATCCATGAACACCAATAAATATTTGTTGCCATCCTCCGACTTCGGAAACGGTCCCATTACATCTATGGCTACCCTTTCGAACGGTGCCCCCACATTATACACTTGCATTCGGCCGCGACATCGTGTCATTGGGCCCTTCTTGGACGCGCATAAGTGACACTGTCGGCATCAATCCTGTACATCCTTCCTACAATTTACCCAGTAAATTCGTTCCCGGACTTTCGCGAAGTTTTTCTGACACTAAAATGTCCATCAGTCGGGCTATCATGCATTTGTTTCAAAGCATCTTTCACCAAAGATCTTGGAACCACCAGTTGAATTTGTCGCGAATCATTCCTAGAATTTTCCAATTCTCTATACAAAATTCCATCTCTAACCACAAGAGAATCCCATTGCGCCCAATAACTTTTCAAAATATGTCCGTAAGCTGCAACAGTCGTCCATGTAGGACGGTCGGAAGACTCTTGCTTCCATCGGACCAGACGTCCAACATCTTTGTCCGCTTCCTGCTTTTTTGCATCTCATCCGGACTCAACGGATCTCGTACAGTCGGGGTCGGGGGAATAATCGCCTGGCGCACTGCTTGGGTACCCGGCTGCAGATCATTGCTCTCTGCGAGTAGGCAGGATTTGCATTGCGGCGGACAGGGTCTTCTTGACATAGCATCCGCATTCTTATGTGCATTCCCATTCCGATGTTGTACCTGGAAATCATAAGTTTGTAAACGTTCTATCCACCTGGCTACCTGTCCCTCCGGATTTCTAAAATTAAACAACCAACTCAAAGCGCCATGATCGGTTCGCAACAAGAATTTTCTACCGCACAAATAATAATGGAAATGTTCTTTAACTTTTATCATAGCCAATAATTCTTTTCTAGTAACACAGTAGTTCCGTTCCGGCTTAGAAAGAGATTTATTAAAGTACGCTATGACTTTTTCCTGTTCATTCTGAACCTGAGATAAAACTCCACCTACTCCAGTTTCACTAGCATCGACATCCAGGATGAATGATAATTCCGCTTTGGGATAAGCCAATACCGGCGCTGATATCAGAGCTTCCTTGTCGCGAAGGCTCGTTGACACTCTTCATTCCACTCAAAGGGAACTTTCGCCTCAGTTAACCGATGCAATGGTCGGGCTATCAGCGAAAAACCTCTGATAAATTTCCGGTAATAGGAACATAACCCAAGGAAACTTCTCACCTCCTGAACATTAGTCGGCGGTGGCCATTCTTTGACTACCACACTCTTTTCAGGGTCTGTCCCTATGTCATCTGCAGAAATTACATGTCCGAGGTACTTAACTTCCTTTTGCAAAAATCTACATTTTCTCGGATTCAATTTTAATCCAGCTTAACGGAGCCTAGTGAAAACGACTCTCAAATTATTCAAATGCTTAGCAAAAGTAGAACCACATACAATTATGTCATCCAGATAAACCATGCAAATAGCAAACGGTAAACTTCGAAGAACGTTTTCCATTAAACGTTCAAATGTGGCGGGTGCATTGCACAGTCCAAAGGGCATTACCCGAAATTGCCACAAACCGTTACCTGTCGTGAAGGCAGTTTTCTCTTTATTATCTGGATGCATACCCACCTGCCAATGTCCACTTTTTAGATCGAGCGTGCAGAACCACTCAGATCCAGCCAAATGATCCAAAGTGTCATCTATCCTAGGTACTGGATATGAATCCTTACGAGTTACTTCATTGAATTTCCTGTAGTCTTAACAAAATCTAGTCGTACCGTCAGGCTTAGAGACTAAAACAACAGGAGATGCCCCTCGGGCTAAATGAAGGTTCTATAACTCCTTGCTTCTCCATATTTCTTAACATCTCTTCCACTTCTGCTCGTTTAGCTAAAGGTAAACGTCTAGGCGGCTGCTTAATTAGAGCACTATTTTCCGTATCTATTGTATGGAAAACGACATTAGTTCGTCCATAATCATCCTCACCTGCGGAAAAAACATCGGCAAATTCGCATATCATCTCGGTCCACTCTCCAAACTGACACGTACTCAGGTTCGCCGTGCCTTTCCTTCCGAGGTCACGCAGATGCTCCGGCACCTCACCGCTCCCTCCCAAGCGCGAGTCGGGTGGGATCCTCACGCTGCTGCTATGCGCCAAAATTACAGGTATCAAGGAGCAAAGTTCTAACCTTTCCTTTATCTTCACATCGACGTCACCCAGGTTAACTATTCTTACGGGGCTGCAATGTGCTGTTTTTACAAGCGCTCTCGCTACAAGTACATATTTCGGTAACGGGCAAATTTCGGACTTTTCGCATACTGCGATTGGAAATTCTAGTGAAAGCTCAGGCAAACATCCTGCCAGAATTGATTCACTTTTGCTGGTAAAACACACTTTTCTTTTGCGAGAACTGTGACCCTTTGCGACTACAGGTGCATATGTTGACTCCTCATGAGAACCATTTCCTCATTTTCCGTCTTCAGGGTTCCATTCTTAAGGTCCAAAACATATCCGTTCTCAATAAGGAAATCCAGACCCAGGATGCATTCTTCAACGATATCAGCAATCACTGCCGTGTGTCTGCAGCATCCATTTCCAATTCGTATATCGACGCCTGCGGTTCCAAGAGCAACTAAGCCATCACCATTCACAGTTTGAAACTCAACCCGTTGCTCACTCTTCAAACAATCTGCATGTTCCTTAATTTGCTCGAAAACATCCGGACGGAGTAATGTAATATCCGCCCCAGTATCCAGCACAAATTGGCATTTAGTTTTATTTATCATCCCCTCAACTCTTAAACCTCTGTAATCCATAGAAAGACATGTGACGTGCGCTTTCACCGTGCGGGGCTGCTTTTGCTGCGTCAGTTCTCGCCCATCGAAACTGACCTCTGAGGGTTTCCCGAAGCCTGCTCCTTCGACTTTTTTTCCTCTCTCAACCGTTTTCTACATTCAAACCTGCGATGCCCTCTTAATCTACAATACCAGCACTCCATGTTTCTAGACGGCGTATCACTTCTTCCCCGGCCAGGAGACGTAACAGAACGATGTTTAAAATATCTGCGAAGGGGATCCAAAAGCTCCTCGAGTTTAGTTTCGACTGATGCATTGATATAAATTTCTGCTACAGTTGCCATACGAACTGTTTTTCTAGAACTCCTAGAATGGCGCGAAGAGTCAAATTTCATTGCATGCAAGACGGCTGACTTAAGTGAGTCACAATCCTCCATTCGCACTGAATGCTGAATGTCTGGATCAGAAATCGCTTCCGCAAAATGTTGCTGCGCCATCGTGTCCTGTATTTCCGACGTACATTGCCCATACGCAAGCCTTGTCATCCGATCGATGTCGGTCGCGAGCTCTTGAAGTGACTCGTTGAGCTCTTGCCTGCGATTTTTCAACTTAAGAACACGGAGTGGCTTTAAATGTTCCTCCCCAAATCTGAGTTCCAGGACAGCGACGAGACAGGAATATTTTAAACGGCTCTCTTCCGACAAAGTTTGTAGGACATCAGCAGCTTCATCGCTTAATGATGCTACAAGCGCGCATGCTTTCTCCCTTTCGCTCCAGCCGTTCACACTCGAAACCATTTCGAACTGGATCCTGTATACTCCCCAGCTAGTCTTTCCGTCAAACGCGCATGGTTTAATTCGGGTCGGCCTACTCAAAGCTTCGCTCATCATCCCCGGTGACTTAAATTCCGACGAACTTATTTTTGCCTCACAATGTTGTACCTTTTCTCAATATCCCTATGAAATTTAGTTTGTTCTAACTTAGTACCATTAAATTTCCCAGAAAGTTTTCCTTTACATTTCTACATTGAGTCTCGCACAAGTTTCGAACGCTCTCTAAATTTTGGGTACATTGTTCTATTTGGTCTACGCACTTTGCCTGTCCAATTTCTAACTGATCGATACGCAAGTTGGTATCTTCTATTCTTTTATCAAATTTTTCCTCATACCCCCCAATTCTAGCTATCAGCTGATTTATGCTGTCCGTCTGCTGCTCAAGACTTTCTTTCTTCTGTCGTAAGCTTTGTTCAAAACTTTCTTGTTGTTGTTTGAGCTGCTGCTCAAAACTTTCTTTGGAAGTTTTCAGTCCATTTCTGAGTTCATCTTTCAGTTCATCTAATATTTTTGTAATCCCTTCCATTTTTGAAACTTTGTGCTCAACTTATTATGCAAGTTGCAAATGTTGGCTTAAATACTGTGCTCCGATTGTACTTTGTTTCTGAGGTATAAAATACGGATCCCACTGCTGATCACCACTTTTCTTGCGACCCTTTGGGCCTTAGATATCAGGATGCCAAATTAATTCCGGACTGCGATTCGAATCACTGGATCTGCCAATACCTCGTTAGCCAATTAGCCGACACAATACACCAATAAACCAAGGGAGGCACACTATAATAATTTAAAACAGGGATTTAATAAATACATGCATAAATTACACCGATTTCTTCATTAAATAGAAAGGCTATAATTTCCGGCCAGCTTTGGCCCTCTTCGGTGTTTCAGAAAATATGTCCTAACGAAAAGTCTGTTCGTTCACAATGGACCGCAAATAAAAGTTTTTAAAATGTACTTACATGGGTCCTTGAATATCCACAGTATGGTAGACACCTAGAAAATAACACAACACTCACTCACATTCACTAATATGTTGGCACTACGGGTAGCCCTTTTTCCTTGTTGGATGAGGCCGCGTTGCTTACGGTCTTTTGGTCAAAACGACGTCATCCCTAGTCCCTGAACGCACGTACTCAGACACACGCACAAAAGTTCTCTCCCCGCTTTCTTTGCGAAGAAGCTCTGCAGGGGGCTCGGCTCCTCCGTGGTTCCTGATGCTGGCGTCTCTCTCTCTCTCTCTCTCTCTCTCTCAGGATGAGCGAGGATATTTCGTAATTGTTATGTCTGTCTGCATTTCACCTGAAATGGCTCCTTACGACAGGTATCGATAGTCCGGCAAGGTGAAGAAAGTTCCCAGGCAGATCTGTTGTTGTTTAGTCCTCAGCTTATGTTTTTCAGCTGGCTTCACTTCTTATGCTCAGAATTGCAAAAGCACGCAGACGGACGGCAACCATTTACTAGCACGCGGAAAAATCGAGCCCCAGTTCTGTCGGATGTCAAACGGGATCTGTCTTCAACAACAATCTCCCCTCTCCAAGAAATTGGTAATCGGTGAATTCCAACACTTGAAACCGCGACATTTATTATAAACCGCTCTTCAAGTCTAAGAGCTTTCCCATTGCTTAGCGCGCGGCACAGAGAAAAGCTTAAAACGCTTTTGCCGTCCAAACATTTTTGAGTAATGGGAAATAGCTTTTAAACTCTGACCCGCCCCATTTCCGTTTTTGGGCTCTTTGTTCTCGTGGCAAACACCTGCAAGTCGCCACTTGAATTCAAAGTGCTAGAAGATCTTTTCTTAATATACCGCCCCTCGCAAGTGTATAAATTATAACTTTCCGTTAATTAAAACCACCTATCAAGTTTCAATTACCGTTAATTAACCACGCCTCTTGCCAATTAATTATGCATGGGGGATCGTCACAATATGCTTATTCGAAATGTTTGTACACATGCAATGACAATTCTGAATTTACACGTGTGGCAGAATAGTATGTTTTGAATTTTGAAGGAAGTGTGTTACACAGAACGCAAAGCAAGGATAATAAAATTATAACCCCTTAATTTACACTAATGCAAATCTTAGAATGAATGCGTAGGTAGTTCATGGGTTATAAAACTGTTTCTGAATTACAATATACTTGATTAAGAAATGACAAAGCTTCGAATTTTTAATGACTACATTAGATCATTATAATTATGGGCTGTGCTGAAAATGTTTCATTTGGAAGGAAGAGATTAAATTATATTCCCAAAATACATAAGAAAATTGCTTATGCTATTTGCAGTACAATGATAAAAGTAGAACTGAACGAAGAAAAAGGTAAATGTTTTTATAAAACAATAATCTATGGAAGAGCTGCAAATGCTATATAACGCGAAATAAAAAAAAAACCTTTTAATGTGCACAAAACCTGGATAGCTAATGAGTGTAACGTACGGAAAGGCACTATGAACCCTGATTACATTATTCCCCAAAGTAGGTCGGGTTCATTTAAGGAAAAACCCCAAGAAAGAGCATAGTTTGGAATGTGTGGTTCAAACTGTCAAACATGGGAGTGTATATGTCGCGTTTTATGTGGCTATATCTTGGTTCGTTACTAGCCCCAGTATTTCTCTGTTTGAACAAATTACTGACAATAAGAACTTGGACATTTTATGTTGTCAGGTGCACCATATAGTCCAAATGTTGTTTTCCAACAGTGTGGTCAATTTTCAGGGTGACAACGAACCCGTACACGCAGCTAAGGGAGTTGAACTTAGGCATTTGTCCTGGCCTGCTCAATGATAGGATTTGAGTATTACCAAACGTCTGTGGACAGTTCTGGAGAGCAGAGTGAGAAGCAGATCCCTTCCTGCAACATCTCTTAAGCGATTGGCATATATTTCTGATACACGAATGGTACGATATTCCACTAAATATTATTCAAAAGCTGTATGAATCTGTTCCGGAAAGGTTGGAAACTGAGTTAAAGGCAAAGGGTTGTTCAACACCAAATTATTAAAGTGATATCATCCATTTACCTGGTGATCATATTAGTTTGGACAACTCCTGTTCATAATGACAAGAAATGGAGCAAAACAAAAGACACTACTGATTATTATCTTGCAGAGGTTGATGCAAGTCAAAGTAGTACATTAAGAACAGATACTAAAAATAACACAACACTGTTACTAATATATTTAGTGCAATAATTGTATTGTCTACAAATACAGGAAGCAATCTATTGTTGCAGTAGTTTTCGGACTAAAACCTACTTTACAAAAACAGGAAGAAACTATTTGGTATTTCTAGAGCATTCAAACTGTAACCAAGTGAAACTGCGTATCTACCCATGCCTTGTATATATTGTATGTATTGGGAAAGTGCTTGAAAGAGATTGAAATAAGCAACGAACTTCTAATACATTGGACAAAAACTATATCCGAATATTATTACTAGCGGTGCCGAACATATATGCTTTTCATGCAAAAGTTTTAATTAATATGTCCAGAATTACTGTTTGCAAATATTTCAACATGCTTAGGACAGAAACCACAGATCTCTTCTAACAATTATTGGTTCCTGTCAAAAGAGAAAAGTTTTCAGAAAATCGTTAATTTCAATATAAATTTCCCTTAGTTGGCAACAGATTTATGCTTAATTTAATTGATGGTGCAACACGCACTTCGATTAATGTAAAATTCCTTTGCGTTCATTAAAATGTAGGTCTAACTTTTTTAACAAAATGTTTTATAAACATAATTTACTAAAAATATCTAGTCCGCACTGAAGTACAATAAGTTATGCTATAGCTTTATGGAAACTTTTACTTGGCGCTGCCGTCGTAGAAAACCTTTGACGCACGCCTGGATTTTTATGAGTTGCGAGGTGTAATCTCGTGATTCAGGTTGAGAAATTTTTGATTTTTGGTATTTACATAGAAACACAGAATTCAGTTAACGTTGTTTTAATTACATTAATATATCTTACGCATACAGCTGGCTGATTCCTGTTTTTAGTTTATTCGTTATTTTCACTAGATTCCTACAAGGTTCAAATTGAAAACATAGTTTAATAATCTTACAATACTATAACACTGTAATATTGCAGAAAAATATTACTGAAAAATTAACTTCGAAACGATTATTTGAAAATAATATACTTCCTTTTTATTTTGTCTAAATGCGTTGCGTCACTAATTATTCGTTGCTTGAATCAATGGATCTTAGTTTTAAAACAATTGTCACTAACGTTTACATTAGGTGATTTCCTTCTGTAGAATGCATCTACTTAACTAAACAAGATATATTTTCTCTCTCTCGTATGAACAGAAAGTAGCTATTGTAATGAGAAAATTAAATCAAACTCTTAGTAATTTTAATTTCTTTTAAATGGTATTGTGTTTACTGTAACTATAACATTCACAATCTAGCGATTTTGGTGATCTCAAACGTTTTCAACAAAATAAAAGCCAATTTCTTCCCGACAATATTTTTGCTTTGCAAAGAAATTTTTTTATTGAGACTGGAGTTACACTGAGATCAAAAGAATGATTGCATCACCTTTTTCATGATATGAGTTAACCAACATGATTCCCTTAGAAAATCATTTGCTAGTGTGAGAATCCGATGTCACACTTCAAGGTCAGTTAAATGAATTCAAACTGCAAGTATGTCTTTTGAATCATGCATTCCACTTTTACACAAACTTACTGCAAATTCGAATATGACTTTCCTACTATTTCGGACTTCGCAAATACTGTAATAGAGAAAATCGATTTCTGCTCACCATTTCAGAACCGATCAATCATTTTTAAAAATGATAAAGAAATTTTCACACCCGCCAGATAGTCAGCGATGGTGCCTCTCATGCTCCCATGGTATTGGTCTCTCCGAGACTCACAAACGAAGAACACAATAGCATTGAAATTCAGGTAAACCCTATTCTTTATTCTCTACTCACATATACTTATAAAACAAAAGATTCTGGTGTTACTTGGGGTCTTATGGGTGCCAAGAAAATACTCATCTGACCAAAACACAGGGTTACTCGTCCTTTACGTTTGATATCTGACAGGATACTTCCATGGTCTGATGTTAATTTTGCAAAATTCGTGTCTCACCATGCAAATTCTGAACAATGAATCAACTTTCACTTCCCAGATGCGCTTGTTCCGTTCCTAAATAGTTAGGTTTCCAAATCCCGCCCTTTTTGTAGGCGCGCTTTATAAGGTTTGTGGCTAGTCAATTCACGTGCCTGGCTCCAGAAACTATCTTTTGAAGCAATAATACCGAAACCGTTTTCATCCACAGTAATTTCGATGAATGGGCATTTTTAGTGGTTGCTCGATTTCCTTGTTACTGCTTTGCGCAAAAAGATAAAGACGAATATCTGAGAGATGATCGAGCCAGAACGCCTTTTTAAAACTATCATCCAAACTTCATATTCGCTCAGGGTATGTTGTACCCAATTCAACACTCATTCAAACGTGAACACGGTTCTCCGCGAGCTGGTCTGCCTAACTTCAAAGTCAGATGGCCCTTACTTATAAAACAAACTTACTTATACTTTTGTACTTATTGACTTATATGACAAGCCATGGAATTCCTATTAAATTGACGTTTCAGCGCACCAGCAAATATTTTACATCACGTTTTCTAGCTTTTATGATGACTTCGGCAAAATTATATTTATACTCGGTGTACTACACAATATGTTTTATTTCTCACTGTATCCCCGTTTCCTTAATTTTTGTGTAAGTTATAATTGATTCAAGAAATGTATCTATGAGACAGATTTTTCCTGAATTGTTGGACAGATGATTTCGCATTACGACAGATTGGAAAAATTTAATGAAGCTGTCATAGATGGTACATGGGAAATTTCTGCTTTATATTGTATGATAACACACCAAGGGTTTCATAAAATTTTCCCCTGATACCCGCACTGAAATTTAGATTGTAAATCCCTTCGATTCAGAAACGTGTCGGTGTTTCGACCTTCGTATATAAAACAAGAATTCAGAAAAAAAATTACTCTACGTGACACATTGCAAAAGCCGACGTTGAAAGCGGTGAAAAATAAACATAGGTTTAAAATGTGTTACTAACCTGACACTGTATGACAACAGTTGTTGAGATAATGCAAAAAATTTTTGAATTAAATTTCGGAAACAAAAATGGATATTCCTAAATCAAATAATTTTGTCATTTGATTTAAGAAACAGGAGATCCTGAAAAATTTGTAATACAATTAGACAGAAGCTTTGCCTACAAAAACAAGGTGATGCCTATAATTTCTGAAGTAACAGCACTTACCCAAAGCTATGCCCTATGTATGATGGGATGTTATTACGCTCATTTGAGAAATAGTACGGTAATGATATTTAATTTAGAAGGCCACGCATAATATTTGGCAAAAGAAAAGGCTTCAAAACGGATTGAAGACGATTTAAATTTTAACTTTAAACTGCAGTATTTAATCCTGAAGTAAAAATTGAAATATCAGATTATTTTTTAAATTTCTTAAACTCTGCAAAAAAATCCAAGTTCGTTTGAAACATTGCACTTCTGACATTCTGTAATACACTATCTACCAACAAGTAATTAGACACCTGTGATAGCAAATGAAAACAAAGTTTATTCACCTTCAATAGTTGGTGGAGCCTCCATGAACGGCGATTACAGCTGCGACACTCCGGGGCATACTCTCAACCAGGGGTTGTACGACGGCTAGCGGTATTTTTTTCCACTCGGCTTGGAGAAGACAGTTCAGTTCTTTCACTGATTTCGGACGGTGGGGGCACTCCTTAAGTCGACGCTCCAACAAGTTCCAGAGATCCTCGATAGGGTTAAGGTCCGGGCTCTGCGCAGGCCAGTCCATTGGATTAACCCCATCGTCACCATACCAAGCCATGGGGGACCTCGCAACATGACAGGTAGCATTGTAATCCTGAAAGTAACATGGGTCCACCCCGTAATACTGACACAACGTAGGCAGCGCATGGTCATCCAAAATGGTGCAGTAGGTTTCGGCGTTGAGTCTACCAGAAATGGCGACCAAGGTTCCGTGCCATACCAGGAGAAACACCACCATTGCATAATTCCACCGCCGCCGAACTTCACAGTTGGCACAATACATTCCGGCACGAGGCGTTCTCCAGGCAGACGCAAAACCCAGACACTTCCATCCGAACGGTAGAGGCTAAACCTTGATTCGTCGCTCCAGAGAACCTTTTTCGAATGTTCAGCGGTTAACTGTCGACGTTCTTTGCACAACGTTAGCCGAGCAGCGCTATTGTACTTGATGATCAAAGGCTTGTGGCCGGCACCAGGTCCCGGATAACCGAGCACATGGGCTTCCTTATGGATAATATTCAGCGAAAGAACACTCCCGGATATCTGTTGAAACTCCTCGCGGATGTGGCCCATCGATTTGGTGCGGTTCTTCCGAATTTCTCTGGCCAGCACCCGTCGGTCTCTAACTCCCAGTTTTGTATGTCTGCCGGGTCGGGGCACATTCCGAAAGTCACCTCTCATTTTCCACTAGCCAATCACGTAGACCACTTTCGATTTTGGGTATTTCAACTGGATGGATATGTCACATATGAATCGGTCATTTCTGTGATACCCGACGATTACACCTTTCTGGAAATCAGAGAGCTCCGAACTGCGTGGCATCTTGCATGCGATTGGTAGCGTTGTTGCTTCCCACACGATATTTAACGGTGGCGGCCGTGGCGTGTATCAGGACCGCAGATATCGTCGATTGCAGGGGTGTCCAATTACTTGTTGGTAGATAGTGTATATTAGCAGTTTCACTCTGCAAGTATTCATTAGTCAATAATTTTTTTGCCTAAAAATTTGTGAAGCCTTTAGTGCGTTAAGTTTATTTAGAAAGTACCTTTTGAAAGAATTTTTTTCTTTGAAATAGTCTTATGAGTAAAAGAAAACAAATGTGAAATAATTTCAAATCATGTTAGGCAAAACTATGTGAGTTATTATTTTCCCGACGGATTTAGAACGCACCCAACTTTGAAAGAAATTGTGTGCTTTCCGCTACACGTAATTCGACTGTTCCGACGAAAGATATCCTTCCTCAGAGAAGGTAATTTCTTTGGTATATTATTTTCCTGTTGGACAGTGAGAAACATTTTTTTTTTTTAAATCACAAAATGGCGATTTCTTTTCTTTGTTTAGAGCAAAAATATACAAAAGCAGATAGCATGCAGAGGCTACGAGAAAATACTAACTCGTAAATACCTTCAAATGTAATAAAATATAAATTTTCAAAAACAGATTTGGTATGACATTTTTAAGAGATCAACATCATAGGAAATGGTGATTCGATCTTAAAAACGGTTTTGTTGTAGTGCAATAATCAATTATAAACACTGGATAAATCATTTTCTACCTTTTCAAAAAGGAAGAAGAGCATATGTCTGAAACTCTCGCATTTCAGTATATTCAGGCAGTTACGTTTAAATTTTAGTCTGGATTCCGAGGGGCAGTAAACTACCCAGAAGAATACCCCATGGGAGATGGATTAATGAAATTGGAAAGTTTGCTGGAGTGACATGGAGGAGACAGTCCCAAGACAGACAAATCTGGAAGAAATATGGGGCGACCTTCATTCAGCAGTGGATTCGTAATGGTGGAAAATGATGATGATGACTTTCGCAATTGGACAGATACATTTTTTTCTTCCATTTGCTCCTTGTTTTATGCTTCCCAATGCAGGGATCTAACCCAATAATAATTTTTTTACGGAACTTACGGACGTATTAAATGCGGGACATTATAATTTTAGCATGGAATAGCTGGATATACATCATTGTTTCAAAACCTTGGAAAAAGGAGAGAAAATATTTTATGTCAGGAAATAAATTGTTTAAAAAATAAAATATGTTCAAAATAATTTCAGATGAAAAATTCGTTTGACAACTGCAAGTTAAATCTATTTCTGTACGTCGATGCAATGATCGATAAATGCATTTGTAAACTCAATATCACAAGATTGCGAAGTCCAAGGCAAATATGGCGTATCATTTCAGACAAAAGGATGTGAAGTATGAAATGGGGAGAAAAAGAAATGATCGAAAAACACATGGAGCCTCCCTTGTAAGTTCGATATTATTTAATAAGAACTGAAAATTTGAAAATGAGAGAGACGGTACCGGTACCTTGGAGTAATTTTAATCTCTTGCACACGAACATCCTTCACAATTTTGCACAACCGAGTTTCTGTGCAAATAACTTCAGCGAATGGAAAATGCATTTCAGAACCCTTGAGGAAACAGTAAGCATTATTAACATTATTACATTTTCTCACTCGTATTCACATTAAATGTAAAAATTAACGAACAAGACATTTCAAACGGAAATTCTAGAAATGACAAAATAATGCGACACAGAAAATATGCGTACACCTTGTAGCCGCAGGAATGTGGATCAGGAAAGTTCGCGAATTCATCTTCAAATCGTACAGATGTTTATATCGGTAGTGAAATTAATTTTTTCAAATCAACAAATTGGGAGCTGGAAGCAAACCATAAAATATTAAGGCTGTGCTGACGTCTTCCTTGATTTGCTCCCATTTTTGCTCAAGTAGATAAACCACAATTACCCGAGATCTTTAATAAATGCTTTAAAAATCATCATTAATGCTTCGATTTATGGAAAATTTTAATATAGCATCAAGTTAAGCATTAACATTTATAATTACTTACTCCAATATCCTCTTTAAGGTAATTTCATTATTCGTATCATCATGGGACTGGCAGGCAACATTCATCTCAAAAGAAAAAAAAGGAAAGCAAAAATCACTAAATCTCAATCATTTGCTGGAATTTAGATGGCATGAACTTATATTTTGGAATGCCATAACGCTCATGTGCTACAGATTTTCCAGGATGCATTTGTTCATAATTTTGGCGGAATCACTGACTAAAATATTGAAAGCACAAAAATTAAGTTTAAATAACTAAAGATACCGTAGCAAACAAGAATTGAAAAATAATTGGAATTGCCAGTGTGATTGACCAAGACTGCCGACAGGAAAGCGATACTACAAGCTTAGGTTTCATTTTGGCGATGTGAAAAATGAATGCTTGCACCCCAGCGGCCGACTTCGAAATCTGCATTTTCGAAAGCAATTTGAACAGCGTTAACGCTTTGCGGCCCTTCTACAATTGAGGTAATTTTTCCGTACCAGGTGTATGCTTGATTTACTAATTTTTGAAGTAATATATACGTGCGTAATGTTATCACTTATCTCATATGTATAAATAAGTTCCAAAGCGCCTAGCGGGCTGGTATCACTGGAGGAAAATATAAAGTTGTGGGCACTCAGTAGCCTGCAATCCTTACTTTTGTGTTAAAAATGCTATTTCTCAATTTCCCTTAATTCAAATTATTTCAAAGAGGTTTTGTAGATGAAAGCGTCTGATCGTATTATAATTTATTTTTACATAGAGGGCATATGTTGTTCTTGTAAAATCCGTATTTTTTCTCATAGGGAAGCAAAATTTTTACCATTCGTATAACTGATTTTTTTAACTTCAATATATTTCTAAATACATGCGTACGCAATTCTCGTAAGAGTCTTCTAACATGTTACTAGCAAGTTCTGCGTAAGATAGATTTCAGGATTCATCTAATTTAATCAAGAAATATTTTTTGAAAAACAGTGCAGAATGTCACAAAACCTGCTTTTAGAAAAATCAGTCTACATTACAAAAGTTGGAGTTAAATGTAAACGCTTCGTTTTGGGTTTATTGGTTGTTCCGGTTGATATTCCAGAATATATATAATAATGTGCACCTTAAAGAGCAAATATATTTTAACAACAAATCTTGCATTCAAAAAATTTGAAACATAATTGCAAAACTGTTTCGGCAATGCAAAGACGAAGTATATCCGTAGAAGCTTTGCCAAACCAAAAAGACGGTTGTTTGTAACTTGTGTGTTTGTTTTGAAAGATTGATGTTCGTAATGAGTTGCTTTGCGTTTCCATTTTTTAGTACAGACGACAGTCAAATACGGTTAATCTCTGTGAATATTTCTACCATTATCAGACGTTAAAGGAAATAGACGCTGCATAAAAAAATTTAAGAGATGACCAAATATTTCTATATGGAACGAAGTGTGTAAAATGTAAAACATTTTTATATGTACAGCTTTTTTTATAATCCTCAAATTATACTCTTTCTTAGCGCTTAAAGTGCGCAACTGATTTTTTTGCCTAATGAAAACGAGTCATTTGTGTTATGACGTATCCCACTGGGAATGAAGAAAAATACTGTGGTTTCAATTCAGAATATATTTGCGTTTAAAATAGAATTTAAAGTAAAATATACTTTACTTTGGAAATTATATCTTCCAAACATGCATAGTATCGCACAGATTTA
This sequence comes from Macrothele yani, assembly GCA_039090855.1. NCBI lineage: Eukaryota > Metazoa > Arthropoda > Arachnida > Araneae > Macrothelidae > Macrothele > Macrothele yani. The sequence continues at coordinate 63,318,117 of CM077034.1, forward strand.
TAATTGGATTTTATACATCCCGCGCTTCTAATTTTTCGTAAGGAGATTAAATTCCTTTCGAACTTATCGCGCATCCTTTCTTTTTCAGCAAAATTAGTTATCATTCATGAGATATATTTAAATACAAAAATAAAAACGCACTGATTTATAATAGTATTTCCTATAATCTGCGCTTTTAGTTTCTCATAATGAGATTACTCTCGTTTCGAACTTATCACCTACACGGTTCCTTTCGGCAAAATTATTTACCTTCCATCAAACATATTGGGATACCAAAATCACTCCTGTCAAAGAGGACAATGAATTCGAAATTTTAGAAATATTCCCATTTTATATGTCCGATTGGTGGAAACTAACGTTAGACGTTATATAGTGAAAATACAGTTTTGTCACTTCCCGATTTATCAATATATTCATTCTTTCTGTAAGTAACGTATACATTTATCAGTCTGAGTTCTAATTCACATGCTCAGAAGAAAAAGGAATTGCATTTTGATAAATAATTTTCGATACCTTTAGCGAAAGTTTCTCTTATATTTATATTTGTTCGTCAATTTTTTTGTAGAAGCTTCTGCAAATAACATAAAAGTAGCATTTAGGATAAATCCTACAATACAGAATATGCAGCATGAACTGGTGATTATAATGTTCAAATTAAACTGCTGGATACCATAACACGTATTTCAGCATTAAACTTCATCATTACTTTTAATAAAAATAATTCAAGGGAACTTAGTTAACAGTAATTTTTAAGAAAAGTTTTATTATATTAAAAATTTTAAAAAGTGTAAATATATTCTTTAAAATTACATTTCATTTGAAACTCTGCACAGCGGGCTTCCGCTCATTTTGTAGAACATTAAGGGTTTGCACTGTAGCACTTGCTTTGTATGCTTGCACTGCTGTGAAATACCCGATGTCTTTTAAGCATGGAAAGTACATATTAGGACATACACAAACAAGGTTTAAAGAATTAAAATCACTGAATGCCAAAAATTGAGTAACAGAAAACAGAAATTCTGCTAATGGATGAATTGTTGCACGAAAGTGCACAAAACGCCTTTTAACTCTCATGAAATTAGGCAGTGCAGATATTATCCTGATTTATTAAGTACACGTGTACAGTCTTCCAACAAAATTGAGAACTCATGGCGCTATATGAATGACAACTACAGATAAGTTAAAATCAACGGCAAGTGATTGGTATTGACCAGTTGAAAATTATTTCATTAAAGCACGAGTTGTGATTACGTAAGATATTTCAAAATTTTTTTTAGGACTTCTAAAAGGAAGTTTTCCTCTTTATCCCGATTATGATAAAAGTGTGTTGCACATTCCAAAGTTCAGTTTACTGTCTTCATTAATAGCAATTTGTAAAACCACAGAAAACACAATTCAAATCAGGACAGAATTTTATATAAAAATGTAGTCTGTTTTCGATTTCGACGCCATATGCAGCAGTTTTATTTGCTGAACATTTTATTTTTCACGGGGCCTTTGATATTTCTAAGATTTTCAAATCTTGTAGTACTTGTATATTGCCATGTTCGAAAAGTTCAAAAATTATCATTTATGTTTCAAATTTTTGAATTAAGTGTCTGCTATTCAAATAATTATTTGGGAATGTACAGAATGCACCTTTATTATACACTGCTGGACAATTGCTAAGGACGGATCATAAACGGCTATATAGCGCATAAAAAAGTAAGTGTGGTTGGATGCCAAGTGCAATAAAATAATGTCAGAATGCCAGGACATTACAAGAAAGACAATTTATTGTGCTCTGAAATCCAGAAGGCTTTGGAACGTGTTCAAGGGACACACAGGCCATTTTGTGCAGAATACGTAAACGTGATAAAAATGCAATTACCGTCCGCAGGCGTTCCGGCGTAAGATGTCAATACGGGATATGGCCACCATGGAGGACGATGTAAGATTCCACACGTCGTGTCATGCTTTGCACAACATTATCAAGCAGCTGTTGGGGTAATTTATTCCATTCCTCTGTGCACAGATGAGGGTGTCCTTGTTTATTGGAGGGCATTGGCGACCAGCAAGATTCCTCCCCAAAGCATCCCACACATTTTCAATGGGATTCAGATCTGGAGAACGTGCTGGCCATACAAGGCGTTGAATATCCTCGCTCTCAAGACACTCCTGGACAGCGACTGTTCGATGACATGTAGCGTTGTCGTCCATGAAAATGAATCTATCACCAACAGCACCACGGAACATGCGAACATGAAGTAGCAGAACATCATTAATGTATCGTTGGCCAGTCATAGTCCCAGTTGGAAGCACATAGAGGGACGTACGGCCATTGATCATGATGCCAGCCCATACCATGACACTACATGTCGGATATCGGTCCCTTTCCTGTATGTTTGCTAGACAATATGCAGTACCACTATCACGCCAGATCAGTTGTCGTCGACAATCAGACGATAGACTGTATCTACTCTCATTTGAGAAGAGGACAGCAGACCAGTCGTTATCATTTCAATTGCGATGTTGATAGCACCATTGCAAACGGGCGGTACGGTGACGTCTGGACAATGTGGTGCACACAACAGGACGGCGGGCGTATAGTCCTCCTTCATGCAAACGTCTGGCGGCAGTTTTTCGGGAGATCCGCTTGCCAGTAGCAGCCATGAACTGATTTGCTACCTCACTAGCTGTGCTGCGCCGGTGTCTTTTTGTTGATAGCACTATGTACCGAACTTCTGCAGGTGTCGGACTGCGAACACGACCTCCCCCGTGACGTTTGCTACACTCTCGATTTGTTTGAAATGATTTCCAAAGCCTTGAAACAACACTGTGGCTGACGTCGAACTCCCTGGCGACATCTGTTATTTTTCGCCCTTCTTCAATCTTGCCAATAATACTGCCACGCGTAAAATCATCTAGGTGATGTCGGGAAGACATACTGAAAATTGCAAGTTCGTCAATTGATTCTTTCCCTTTCAACTTTGCGTTTGAACAACAACGGTCAATACGCGTCAAATCCTTTATATCTCTTATCAGCGCTATGACGTCACGAACAAGTTCGGCAATCTAAAATTTGCATACGCACAACACGTCTTACTGTATCCCGCACTTATGCTAATTTCCACACTTTCCTGCCCTCCATTTTATGGTCGCTATCGTTGCTATTGTCATCCGTCCTTAGCAATTGTCCGGCAGTGTATGTCATCATGTTATTGAAGCGGTCTGACATGCATAAGTCAAAAATCTGTAAGCTCGAATTTCAACATAATCATATATATCTCACAAAAACACAATGAGTAGATTGGAAAAGATTATATTAAAATTTTTTCTGGTATCATATAACAATAAATTCCAGTTAAATGTGGTGAACGCCCAAATTTGTCCCATAGTGCATCACGCACTTCTAACAAAAGGAAAGTAAGATATCATCTTAGAGGAGCTTTCGTCCAATGGTAAATTACTTCCTTTAAACGGATTATGTACGATTTGTGCATGACTTTTTAAAAGGGAATGTTTCTGCTGCATTGTTTTTAGGAGAAACAGTGGCGAAACAATTTCGCAGGTTGCCAGTTACATCTATTTCTTTATTTGTCCTTACTTTCCCGAAAATTTTAAACACGTTTTATTACATCACATGGAGAATGCCAATATTTCGGAATATAAGCCGCACTCCTATTTTTGAAAATAAATTCTGAAAAAAATGGCATTTTGAAGAATTTTATTTTAAAAAACGGGAAATAATATGCGTAATAAGAGTAGCTTATAAAACTCTGCTACTTTGTGTTTTTCGCAAATTGCAATGTGCGGTGCTAATGTACAGAACTTCCACTCTGTCTATCGACCATTGGCATACATGAGCTTCAGGATTTGCCCGAGATTCACACAGGCAATGGCCTTGGTTATTGGTTCGGATCATCATCCACGCCTCATGGCTTATGTGTCAAAGTAAGACCGCCTTTGTTGAAATCTATCACCACGCAGTGCATTACAAACAATTCCTCGGAACGGGAAATTTAAAAAAAAATTACAACGCTTGGCAAGAACCGTTCGAAATAAAAAGCACCGTCAAAGAAGTGAAAGGGCAGTACTCTGCATTTTGTCAGTGAACAAAAAGAAAGCGAGACTGTGAGAAAGCGAGACGTTATTTTCGGTGGTTGAAAACAAAAAAAAAGGTGGGATCGTCAAAGTGAAGTTCCAGAAAAATTTGCCCTTTTTACCTATTGATATTTCCAAAAACTATGGCTACCCGATATTAAAGTTAGTATAAACGAATAAGATGTTTGCAGTTTCTCTACGAAAGTTCTCAAAAACCGAAACTTTTGCAGCAGCAATAATATCGCCAGCACTAATGCCTTTGCATCCCCAGATAGTGGATGTCTTAAGCCTCTGTAGTGACGTTTCGTCCGGAGATTTCAGTTTATACCTTTTTTTCCTATCATTTTCCTTTTCAAAGGAATGCTATAGATATTTTATATCCGTTTCAAAATAATATTTACGAAATATGAGGTTTGTGCTTAAATTGTTTTTACATAATTAACTTCTGGATGCGCGTGTATCAATACCGGCACAGATACTAATGCTATTACGACAGTAGGCCCGGGTCATAAAAAACAGGCTTGCGTTAACAATGATGAACCAAAAATATAATAAATATAAGCACTCACGATATATTGATGCTGAATAAAAAGTGCAGAATAATATCAGTTACTGCACCTAAGATAAAACTATATCTTCTCAAACTCATTCAGTGGTCTTTTTATTAGCACATACACTGAAGCACCAGAAAAATTGTTAGAGACGAGCTTATGCAAATTACATAGCAACGTCACCTATGCACGTACTCGGTTGCGTCCACCAGAGCGTATATAAAGCGATAAACAACTTTGCCAGCTGTCAGAGCTGTTCTCGGCATGGTAATGACAAGTAATAACGTTTTAAGATATTTTCAACGCGGTGTCATAGTTGGCGCTCGTGAGATGGGCCATAGTATTTCGGAGATAGAAACGAAGTTCGGATTTTCACGGACGACCATTGCAAGGGTCTACCGTGACTACCAGAATTCCGGCAAAACCTCCAACCTACGATACCAGTGTGGCCGTAAAAAACATTGGGTGAACGGGACCAACGTTGGTTTTTAAGAATCATTTCACGCGAAAGGCGTGCAGCACTCTCGCAGGTATCATCGGAATTCAATGCTGTAGCCTCAACAAGCATCAGCGTCCGGACTGTGCAACGTACCCTGCACGATATGGGCTTTGGGAGTCGACGCCTAACTCGAGTGAGTCACCTTGATGGGTGCACGACACAGAGCTATGAGACTCGCTTGGGCACGGCAACACCACCACTGGACACTTGATGACTGGAAACAAGTAGCCTGGTCTAACGAGTGGCGTTTCTAACTGTATCGGGCACATGGAAGGATTCGTGTGTGGCGCAAAACCCATGAAGCCATGGATCCCGCCTGTCAACAGGGAACTGTACCGGCTGGTGGTGGTCCGTACTGGTATGGGGTCTGTTTAGCTGGACTTCACTGAGACCCCTGGTATGTCAATAAACGTCTGGGACCGGCTAACGCTATGTGCGCATCCTTTCTGATGAGGTACACCCGTTCATGTCCTGCATTCATGCTGATGGGTTGGGTCTGTTTCAACAGCACAATGCACCTGCACACAAGTCTCGGGACGCCATATTATGGTTAGAGGAGCATTCATCTGAGTTTGGGGTGTTGCCAATCCCACCCAAGTCCCCAGATCTCAACGTGATAGAACACATTTCGGCTGCCATTCAACGCGCTGTCGAATAACAGGAATCACAGACCTCGGAATACACCCGAATTGTGGAACGCTCTGCAGGAAGTATGGTGTGTATTGCCTGCAGCATATTACAGAAGCTAGTGGAGTCCATGCCCCGTTGCATTTCTGCAGTCCTGCGCACCCGTGGGGGCCTACCAAGTATTAGACTGGTGTACCAGATTTTCTGGCACTTCAGTGTATTCGCATATATTTATAGCTATGTTGATGACCGTCAAAATATATGACGGAGGATGTCCACCATTTTTTTCGGATAAACGATGCGTCTTATAGTCCGAAAATGTTATATTTGAAAATAATGCAAGAATTTACCTTCAGTAAAATATATATTTAATGTTATATAAAAATTTCTCACTTTTGTGGGCATAAGAAATTGCACCACACTCACTTTGTGTTGAAAAAAGGTCAATTCAAGGAATTTCAGCAAAAGGCTGGACGTTTGATTTCCGGCCACAGTAGATAGAATTTTCCTGTTTTGTTTCAAAGACCGGCATCGTTGAAATACGTTATTTATTATTTCTAGCCGTAAAATAAGAAATTCATTTATTTCAACGCGATAAAGGGATATTTAAGATATGTCCTTGATTCTAGATGTTCTGATTGTGTAAGAGAATACATGTCACGCTACTTGAACAATTGTATGCCGGAAGTTTCATCAGTCCAGTACGCTGTGCAAAATACATCCGTTCTTTCAACTTACGGCATCACTTGCTTTTTTAAATTACATATATTCTTCTTGCATATGTTTCACCCTGTGGATCAGGATGCCACTCGTTATCGGAACCATGAAGTCTCAAACCGACGTATTCAGCTACATGAGCAAGTAACAGTTTATCGAAATCAGTACCTCAGTTATTGTTATCGATCTCGGCATCGCTGCGCATAAAAAATGTGGTGAAACAAATAAAATGAAAAAAAAAAATCACGCCGTTTAGTAGATTCTCCAAAATACATATACTATAAGGCGATGACGTCTTTCCTTTATATTTTACTACATGTACTTCGCATTTCCCACATTAATTAACACTTTACCTTCTTTACAGGGCGTGGTGTTGATACTTAGATTTAGGTTGGTCACCTTCTGTCTTTCTTCCTAGGAGTTGTTTTATTATAGCTTTTGGATTATTGTCACAACGAATATTTTTTAGGTATATGAATATTTCCGAAATTACAACTATTTATCGGACGCAAGTATTATTTCACCGCAAACCAAGAGCAATCCTGGACATTTGTGTGTGGACTTTACGAAAGATAGAAGATAACTGGAACATTTTTTCTTCAAAAAGAAAAAAAGAGAGAAAAACCGGTCTATTCACTTTGATCTCAAAACTGATCGTGAGGCAGCAACTTCTGATTACGTTGCTAGAGAGAAGGCAAAAAGAAGATCTCGAAAAATCATTGCGGGAAGTTTTTAGGTATTAAAGAAGATGCCTAAACTTGACGATCCATTCCTCATTAGAAGCGAATGGCTGGTCCAACGTTTTCTTAGCAAAGGGAATGCTGCGCCTGTACTCAAGGTAACCTACGGCAACTGAATGGTGCTCTTCATAAGTAGCTTTCCTAGGAATTTCAAAATACTGATTCTACTGGTACAACATTTTGAAAATTTATGGGAGTAGAATGGTTACATATAAATATGATTACCTGACATCTGGAGAGCTTCCAAGAACAAAATGTAGATGCCTGAAGTTCATGACGAATACTTTTACAAGAGCTTTACGATATGTACGAAACGTAAACTTAGAGCAAATGAAGTCTTTTAAATTTTCGAATTGTATGTACACGCAATGAATTATATTTCGTGCAGTAGCTGAGCTAATGCGGAAACATTTACGAGCTATTAAACCAAAGAAGAAATATTCCAGATAAATGCAAGAGATAGCCATAAAATTATGTGTGCTGCAATCGTATTCTGAATTGCTAGAGTTTTACTGTTCACAATGTAACATCATAACGAATCACTTGAAAATTGCAACGCGCTGAAGCGGGAAATGAACACCCTAGAGGACGATATAATTTTGGAAATCGTATTTGATAGCATGTTCAAACGAAAATCGGGTTACGGCATCGTTGTCTGCTCCAGGAGGAAAGAAAGGAATTTAGAATTTTTCTGATATTCGTATTTTCTGTTAATCGTCCTAAATCGTTATGGACTCAAATATCGTGCAGGACAAGGACATTTTTGTTTTTCTTAAGGTAGCGGCTCTACCATTTCCCATGAGCAAGTAGGTCTAAATTAAGGACCAGTGACCGCTTATAGCCCACTGAGTTCTTTATGCAGGTCTTTAAACCCCAAATCAAAACAACAACAAAAAGGAACAGAAAACTGCAGCAATTTAGAAACATATTCTGATTGCTGAACAAATAATTTCATCAATAACTAATGCATTTTTAAGAAATATTTCTTTTCCCTGCTTTCCATATTTCAGTATTAGTGATTTAGAACTTTACAATGATGCAACATTTGCTTCCACTAACAAATATCTGAATTTCTTCATATTCCTAACCGGTTATTTCTTAACTTCAGTTACATGGAACTTCGTTATCATGGGCTGGGTAACGCATATCATGCTCGAACGGAAGTACTATGATGCGTGTTCGATTCTCCTAGCAGTGCGATGTAATTTTCTAGTATTCTGTTATAAAAACAGTAAACAAGAGCAATGAACAGTCGTGTTATAATTGTTGCATAAAAATTCATGTATTATTTGAGTTTCAGAAATGCTTCAATTTTTAACCCACCTGTGTGCGGAAAAATTGCATCTATTACTTGTGTTAAACTTTTTCCGTGAACATGCACTTATAAAGCAATGAGATCCCAGCAATGAACTCACTATTAAAGAATCGAGCTTCAGTTCAACATTGTTATGTGGGGAAGTCGTACCGGATGTGTGGTACTTAATTACTCGGCAACACACGATGGAAGCAAGAAAGGAAATCCGTAAAATATCATATGGATGCGAAATAAAAATAAAAATTGTACGAACTTAGTAATTAAAACCGCAATAATTGGGATTATAATATTTCTACCATATAATACAAAACTGTGCATTACGTACAAAATGGAAATAAATTCTGCCGTCAGTGCTAAAGGACGCATTCATAAATTAGAGGATACCCCTTACCTAAAACCGGCATTCACATGGTACACAGTAGTTTGTCAGCAAAAGCAATTATTTTAATAGAGCTTCACACGGAGTTTCTGCTTCTTCCTCTGTCGAACAGCACGCAGTTCAGGAAAAGGAGCGTAAGGCACTGTCAACTTGGTGAGAAGTGCGAATGCAAATTGACTTCAATGGCGCCTTACGATTCTAAACAAAATTCTGTAGAAGGACTGCATGGTTTTCCTGTTATAAAAATCCAGAATTTGCATTGTTCCTTATTTGTAAAAAACAAAACGTTAGGCTTGTGTATCTTACGTTTTTAACGCCAACGTTTAGTGACATTACCAGCTTTGTTACTCAGCACTCATTTAAAAGGTTTTAAACGTATTTGATAAAACAGTCTCAGATTTTTCCTGTAACACAGTACCTTCCTTTGCTACGGATGATTCGTCATTCTAATGTTGAAAAGGCTTTTTAACCTAAAAAAAGAATACTTTGAAATATTCCGACAAATGATCTTCTGTGAGGTTAAAATCCAATTCCCTGTTTATTACAAACGACGAAATAAGAAACATGAACAAATAGAAACAGTGAAGCATAAAACGCAGAAAATCAACATTACACATGCAATTAACACAGGTAACACACAAGAATTGTCACCCCCACCGCCAGTAGACAGGGAGGGACACGAAAAGACATGTTATAAACGGTACAAAAGAACAAACTATAAGGTCCCAGGTCGGCTCACATGCATCATGTCACGGCAAACCCAAACAAATTGCCAAAAACGAATCAATCGCAGCATATGGTAGAACAACATTATAAAAGAAAAAAAAACCGAAGCAATGCACGACGAAAGCACAGTTACACGCAAAATGTTTCCTTACACGAAGATGACAGCTGACAGACTACCAACTGTGAGCACGTGGACTGTAGGCGGAGTCATCCTAGGATTGGAGGAAATTCTAGTCATCGATGTAAAGATGAAAATACCTACGGATGGCGTCGAAACTTCTGTCAGCGCAATGTTCAGCGTCAAATATCTGAATGTTGGTACACAAGTGGAGCGATCACACATAGAACCGGAGAATGAAACAGGCGGAGTGGTGTAAGAGAAATCTGCGGAAATCAAAAATCACAGGATGGTGAGCAATAAGAGCCATCTTTAGGAAATGATGTAGGGACGCAGAAAAGGACTCAAAGAACGCGGAATCTGAGCGAAAAAATTAAATGGAAACACATCAGGAACCCCTAGAGTCTGCCATGATTACATATGTTCAAAACAATCTTATTTTAAAGCGTTTTCAAAATCACGCGGCAGACAAAGGTTTATGAAAAATAAATGCATTTGTATATTATAAATTACTCACAAGCAGTAAGTGAAAATTATTATTAAAATGAAATATTTTCTTTTAGAATTTGATGCCAAATACAAATCATTGTAATTAAAATGTTTAATAAACAGTATATGTAACATTTGAAGGAAATGTGTCAGTCTCCGAGCTTCTGTAAGTTTTCGTTTTTTTCTTTTCCTACGTATAACGTCCAGGTAAAATAATTTTTCAAGCTTCTTATTTTTGAAAGCATTAAAATCTCCTTTCAGATTCCCAATTCGTTGCACGGTATCGCAGTGATTTACTAATAAAAAAATAATTCGTATGAAAGACCCAATTTTAAATGTTAACATTTTGCTGTTATTAAGGGTACAATGACACGGATTTTTGGCAACGTGCTTGTGTCGAATTGTGTAGATGAAGATATTCCTTTTTGTTACATTTTGTTTCCTTTTCTGACCAATTACGTACATTGTTTTTTACTTTCAGGAAATTGCTTAAATTCAACATGAAAAGGATATTATTTGCTCTGCAACACTTCCAATCCACGGTAAGATGGGGATGGGCTAGTCCGCCATCTCCCCTTTTAGGTTTGTCGATATTGTTATTTATACCCATTTTAGCAGGTAATCCGTCAAAAAAGATTAGGAGCAATCATCACTTAAATGACCACAATGAATAACAGAACTAACGAAAAAGCAACACTTTCTAAAGTTCAGGTTCAACACTTGTTCCAGCCTCGTTCAACGCGCTTCTCAGACAGCAAATGTATTCGTTCGAGCTGATTTCAGCCCATTTTGTTAAGCCCGAGTTCATTCGTTTCAGCCGGTTAAAGGACTGAGTAATAAGTGTTGTATGCACTTTTCTTTTCTTCCGTCACTGCTTGTGACTTAAGTATTTTACGCTTCTTGAGCTGCCTTTTCAAAGCAAGTAAATCCTTGAATTTTTTTGTCATTGCTTTTGCCTTGGGTACTTTACTCTTCTTAAGCTGCAAGTAAACCTATTAAATCTGTCATTGTTTTTCACTTCTATAACTAACGCTTGTAGAGCTGCCCTGTACAAGGCAAGTAAGAGTAGAATCCCCTATGCGTCAGCTGAAAAGAAAAGATGTGTACCCGAAGGGACCATTATAATTGTCAGAATGAGAGCTTAAGAAGATAGGGTCATTTAAAGCCACAATCAGCTTAAAAGAGATTGACTGATGCATTAGCCCAAGGTGCTGATGCAGCATTCAGTCGGGGGCGGGGCGAAAAGACGAGAGCGTGAAAAGAAATTCTCGTACAAAACTGTAATAACGGTTTTGCAAAATAGCCCATCCTAAAGGATGATTCTTTTTGTTTAAATTTCTATTGTATTGGGGTTTTGAAATAATATATTTCAGTTCTTAGTTTGGTTAATACAATATCACAAGGAATGCACTGCGAGGTGTGTTAGCCTTTTAAGTTTAAAAGTATTCAACGCTGTTGCGGAAGGAAATGCATTTGATCCTATGTAAGTTTGGGGTCGAAGTGTGGCTTTCTCTTTCAAATTAAACCTTTTCCCTGTAGCACCTTTTATCTCTTGATTCTTCTATTTACAATATGGCTAAGACTTTTTTTACATTTTAGACATTTTGTCTCACTGTAGGTTCATGTTTTCTTTCGTGTACCATATAATTTTCCTTGTAATATTTTTTATTCTGAACTTCACTTTCACATATACTTCTGTCTCTGACGGAACTGCGCTTCTGTGCCTTTATAGAGTGTATATCTATAACACGTATTAATACTTACAATAATTTAAATATCTTACGAAACTAGATAATTGAGTTTCGTATTTGAACTATGCTACTTATTATTTTTATTTTGAGTGTTTTCGCAGGCATCTCCTCTCCGCTCCTATTTCAAAACTATTTCCCTCACAATTTCCTGAGGTAGACACAGAAATATGCAACTTAAAGTGCACCTCCGTATTAGCTGTTCATACTCGTTTTCTGTGTTGTCGAAAAAAGCACTTTTTTTTTTGAGGAAATATTCCATTTTTGAAAATGCTTTCTTTCTTAAAATGTCTACTAAAAAAGAGGCGTTCCGGCTTTCAGAGTTCTGTAGTCCCCAAACACCGCCAGAGTACCACCATTCTGTCTCGTACTACTATTCCGCTAGAGAAAATAATTCGTAACGTTTCCTTTTTTTTTTTTTTCAGATTAGAAGATAAGGAATTCCCACTTAGTTTTTAAATTCTTCGTGCAGAAATCAGTACTCATAGAATATCGATATATCATGCCTAAACTTTCCGAAAACTAATAACATTTTATCGTAATTTAATTTTCCCGCAGTGATAAATAATTTTCCATTGGTTTGATGTCAACATGTGTCTTCAGGATTAAATTCTACGGGGAGTAGAAAATCAAAATAGTATTTCTTAAGGAATTTGTGTTCGTAATATTAATTTGCTCTTTGTTCAAAGAATAATGTCTCAATCCTTAGATCGCATCGCTACCACGAATTTATGATATCGTTTTTGGAAAGTTGTTATCTTCCAACTTTACTCTCATGGCAAATCCAGAGTGCAGTTAACCACATTTCCAGCAATTTCAGTGCGTAGAATTAAACCTGATAACGATTGCTTTTCTGTCAACGAAATATTCTGGGAATTATATAATTTCTAAATTTAAATTTGAATAATTAGCCATACAAAAATTTAAAATACTTCCTTCGGCAACTTTAATATTCGATGTGGTGGCTAGATAAAAAAACTGAATTATTACAGAATGAATTTTCTCATAAAATGTGATATCTTTCTAAACGCCAAACCCTGAAGAAAAATAAAAAGAAATTATGTGTTTTATAGCTTCATTAATTTATGCGTCGTGTGTAATGGTAATAAAAGTAATCCTTTCTTGTGTGCATTCGGAACTACAGCCACACCACACATTGTTTAGCAGGAAGATTGTTACTGACCTTCCAAGAAAGACGATAAGCTTGGTTAATTGTTTGCAGTAGATTTAGAAATTAAGTCGAAAGAGGAAACTTGGTTTATAAATTTAGACAACCAAACGATTTCGAATAAATCTCATGTTTATTTCTTCTTAAATTTTCTACAACCAGAAGAATCTTAGAGTATATACACAATGTTCACCAATTCAGATTCAATTAAAACGCAACGAAACGTTCCTATCATAGGTTTAGAAGCCTGAATCCACAGCGCGCTACCCCTTTTGCCTGGTGAAAAATGGAAAATGAAAAAAGTGGGAACAGAGAGCCCTGATAGGATACCTTGAACGAAAAGTACGGAAGAATTAGAGTGCAAAGAGTATACGGTTTTCCGTTAAGTAATGAAGTTATAAACTGACCTACATGCTTACCAACATCCAGCCGCAGCAAACGCAGAAAGGACAGGAGAAGAGGGAACCTGGAAAGAAACAGACAGCACGTACGAAAAACAGGAAGTTCCCAGAGAAGCAACCAGTTTTCTCACAGGCAAAGCTATTAATATTTTTTTTATTTTACATGTTAGGCACCTGGTAAAAAGAATAAAAAAGCCGTTTGCTCAATGTTCTTTTAGGAGTCTACTATTTGCCTCGATATTAAGGAGCCAATCAAATAAAAAAATTCTGTGTCCAGAGCTTTGGACGAGAAATCCGAATGGTGTTGGGGTTTTCGTTAAAAATCCAAAGATATTAGGATTTTTCTTTTAAAAAAACAAAGTATACTACTGCTTTTCCAGCTAGGGATATTTTGTGATGTGGAAGATGAAAGAGCAGAGTCTGGCAGAACGGCAAGATTTTGGTGTCAGCGATTTAAAAATGTGTACTGCAGCCTTGAAGGCAAAGCATGTTCTGGAAGACTCCGACGGAAAAACCTAAAACGATACGCTTAAACTCTGAATCAGATCCAAGCACAAGAAGACGCACAGGAACTGTCGGAAAGTACACGTGAAATAACTGCTGCTAAACCTTAGCGACGAGTGATTTGGTGTTGGCAATTGCTTGAAAATCCCGAGGAGAACTATTTCTTTAGGCCAATTAGGACATGTGATGAAAAGTGAATATTTTGTTTTTGAATCCTGACATAAGAAAATAATGGTTACATATTAAAACGCGACCAGAAATTGTCTCAAAAATGGTACAATTTTAGCCCAAAGTGATGGGCTGCTTATGGTGGTACTCTGAGAGCCGCGTTCACCGGGAATTTGTTCCAGATGGCGGCGGAATTAATGCCCAAGAGTACCGTGGTCAGTTCAAGCGGATGTATGCGTCCTTAAGCCGAATGTATCCTGCTCTAGTTAAACGCAAACAAGTTATCCCCCAACAGAATAACCAGTCACTAAAGAAAAAATTTCAGAAACTAATGGGTTTTGAGCTAAGCCCCACCGTGCTTATAGTCCGAATCTTGGGCTCTCGGACACCATATATTCCGGATCATAGCAAATATTCTACGTTGAAAATATTTCCTAAAAGTTCAGGATGCTGAAATTGGGGTTCAAAACTTTTTCGCGTCGAAACCAAATATTTTTTTTTCTGAAGGGAACAAAACCTGACAGCACGATGATGTAGGATCATCTAGCACGACGTATCCAATTTCGAAGATAAGATAGTTACGTTTGTGCATTTATATAGTTTTCATCAACTGTCAGAAAACGGCAATGACTTTCGAATCACCGTGGTGTATTGGCTTTGTGGAGCGCAGAAAGATGTAAGAGCTGTTTGGTTACGATACACAGTCCCTGTGAAGGGTCAAAATTGTCAGTAACATGTAAGAAAAACATTATGGATTTCATATAAGCAACTTTGTTGAACTTCTTTATGCTATGTTACGAGTTTCAAGAAAGTGGGTCATTGGTGCGCACGAGAATTTTCCTTGTGATGTAGAAGTGGATTTGCCCCCTACTGCCTTCAAGCCTTTTTAACCCACCTTGGAACTGTGTGTATTTTCAGAAGCCTACCTGCTTTCGCAGCGGCGATGGAATGCCAATGCTATTTCTTTTCTGCCCTATTTTGTGAAGTATGTTTTGAGTATAAATGAGAGACGGTGTTATTTTTAGTGTTTTGACCCTCAAGGCCGTTCCAAATGTTGAAAGGGCTTTACCGTAGTTTCTGTGTCTAAATCTCTGTGACCCCCTCGCCTTCGGGAGAGAGCGATACAGGGACTTCAGAGATCCCCAACGGGACACATTTCTATTTTGTGTTCCATGGTGTACATTGATATTTGAAGACAAAGAATTCAATACATGCTTAATATACGGTACATTTCGTACAACATAGCCAGAGACCAATCAAATCCTTCTGAAATGAAATAAAAGACAAGAATACAAAACGCAACATTCTCAGTTTATAGTATTTCGCGATCCATTAAAACTGTGCCCCAAAAAGTACGTTATATTAACGGAAATAATTTATTTTACATTACATGTTCTTTTTTACAAGCGAAACTTTATAAAATAGTTACAAAGCCTGTGTATTGCATGAAATGAAGGATATTTAGATCTGGCACCATTGCCACTCATAGTAATAATATTAATGTGGATACGTGAAACAAACATTAAGAAGTGCCTTTACAAACACAATTTATCGTGCAATTCCTGAACACAACAAAGTATGACTGCGTTAAAGACAAAAGGTATATTCGGATAATATATATGTACCCGGTAATGCCACTTTTGTATCGAACAGTATCTTGACACCAATTAGGCACATGTGTAATGCCATTATTAATTTGGTCGCCCAGGTGGCGCAGTAGTCCAGGCGATTGCCTCTGATCTTTCCTCCGAAAGGAGTCCGCGTTCGAATCCCGGTGAGGCATGGATGCTGCGTTTGTCTTAAAGCACTATTTCTTTCCCTTATCTGGAGATAGTGACCCTAAATTTAGGACGGGTGACTGCTCATACCCATAGAGTTGCTCAAGGTGGTCGTTAAACCTCCAATAAAAAAACGTTATTAATTTGTGTCTGAGGGAGGTGGTGCAGGCTATATTCCACAGTGCTTTTTTTGTAGGTTTAACGACAGAAGTCAGCAACTCGATGGTCTATAAGCAGTCGCCCTCCCTAATGTAAGACCACTGGTTCCAGAGAAGAGAGAGAGAGAGAGCCAGTGCTGTACGACAAGCACAACATCCAATCCTCACAGGCATTCGAAAACGGGGTCTTCACGGACGAATGATCATAAGCCAACGCTTAGACCACCGCGCCACCGGTGCGGCGCTTTACGAAGGTCTGCTGGTGTAAAATAAAGAGGTTAGGTCTGCCAGTGTAAAAACTAAAGGAAAAATAAAACCATAACTTATGGAGGTCGGCGTTTGAGTAAAACATCTGATATCAGAACGTTCTCGAAATGTGTGACTTTTGAATATTTTAGAGTATCACTTTTGCTATTTAAATCTGTTCAGTCCGTGTTAATATAAATCGCTGGAATTAAGATTTTTAGTTAAATGCAAAACGTTAGCGTGGAAATCGTGGAACACTCAAGCATAGTCAGTTTCCTTGTTACAAAAAGAGAGTCACATAGATATCTAAAATAAAAACAAGAGCGTTCAAATCATAAGTGGTCATATTCTTGTATCCTGATATGATTTAGGTACCAAATAAACAGCAGCTGATATTTTCCTTCTATTAAAAAGTGGTTTAAATCCATTACAGCCAAGCAATATTTTAAAGGATTTTGATTCACAACAGAACTGCAGGTGACACTTCTTGTTATTTCTTAAATGCCGTGGTGTTTGTTCACCACCTTCTGAAACAAACATCTGCTAGTGGCTAATACCAAAAATAATATTTAGGTATTTATATGAAATTTGCTTTTCGATTTAATTATTGCATGCTTATTGTACTTATATATTTGTTTGTAAATATCATAAACAAAAGCATTATCCCTAAACGACTAAAACTATTCTAACTATTATTATCAATGCATAGCAACAAAACATTACATAGTTTGTGAAAGATGAAAAAATCTGTGAAAGGCGCCAAATATTAGTTATTATGTTCATTCTACCGTGGGATGTTTCTTACACATTTGAAACAATTCACGTTCCCGTCTGGCGAAAAACTAAGGAATACAGATATCTTGAGTATATTACACATAACATTGTGTGTGTTCGCGCGCGGTTAAAATAAAATGGCTTTTAAACTTCTTAACAATATTCAGCGTTGCTTCAGAAGTTTAGTTATTTCCTACATTATCCTTTTGTTTAATTTGATACTTTAAGTGATCAAAATCCTTCATTGATACGCCCAGCCAACCACTAGTATTTGACGTTAGAATGCTTTACTAAAATATACACTGCTAGCGCGGCGTCCTTACATGTCCAAATCACAAACCCCTCCACATCTGGAAACAAAGGCTAAACATTTTTGGTATCTCTAAAAAGTTATATGTATTTCAGCATTAGGTAAATAGAGTAAGTCAAAAATAAAATGAAATACTACGATTCATTTGTCTTTTTTTGTTCGCTATATGAACAAAATAAATTCATATAACTTTAAAATGTATTGCTAGTAGTTAGAAATATTCTTCCGTGTAGTTTTAACTTTCATGGCTTGCAAAACAATGATTCGTCTTCAGTTGACTTTTCATTGGTGTATCGGGTGGAAACTGGAAGAACTACAAGTCTAGAAACGTACGTTGTCTCATCAAGCTGTGTTGCATGTTATCTCTTATTTTCTTTACACTCCAGTGACTTCCTTTTGAATGTCCCCACTCACCCATTAATTTCCCTACAAACAACATCTCTTGAAAGTGGCAAATTTTTTATAAGTTTCCAAGTTCTTCACCAGTTGTAGATTCAAAACATCTATTAGGTATTACACTATGAGTCTTGCCAATCACGCTCTCCTTTTCGGCTTTAGTAAAGCATTACCGAACTCGAGGCTGCAAACGACTTTCTGACCGATGCTACAACCAGCTGGAAACAATAAGTTCTAGTTCTGCTTCTATTAAAAAAAAAGATGTCTACGAAATGAGTCTGTCTCTTTCAGATTTCCTACAAAATAAATTTGCCTGGTAATGGGATTCGTTAAAGTATAAGTTCCGAAATTATTTAGTTTTCATTTACTACGGCTGTTGGATATTTCCCAACCTTCATGAGGACATCTGAATCAGTTGCAGGTATTTTATACATTACGCATTACTGCATGTACGGGTACATACAAAGGGTATTGGGAATTATCGTGTGAGGACAGGTTTCCTTGATATTTACACAAAGTCATGAAATTGTTGGAAATCGAACACATTATTGCTGAACAATCACGGACTTGACTCTGATCGCTAATGCAGATGTAGAAAGGAAATATTTCAAACAGAACTTAACACTGAAGTGATAGTATGCTAGAAGAAACCTGTTGTGTAGAATTCAAGAAAGAAACTTTGTATTGGTAGAATTTTGGACTGACTTCAAGAAATATTGTATTATTCATCCAGTCGTATTTTCATTGGGTGCGACACATGTTGATCGAAAAGAAAAATATATTTTTCATGTAGATGGGTTTCCTTAAAACAATTTAGAATGTTTTTTTTTTTTTAATTTGCGCACCTTAATTATCAAGGAAGTGGTCATCTTTTCCGATATAGTGTCCATTACATCGAATACAGGTGTTAAACATTCCTCCCACATTTTTTAATACCCACCTGTACTATTGTGGAAAATGGGAATTTCAAAAAAACTTAAAAACTGCTAATTCCCCGATATTCATCAATATTACTTCATTTTGAACATAAGACTTCAATTTTTTTGAAATAATGAAAATTAAAAAATTTGATTTTCTTTCAGAGTTATAAATATGCCATACGCTCTGCAAATTATATCTCAACTGCCAAATAGAGGTGGAGGTTCTATCTATGGCACTATCGATTGTTTTGTCCAACTAAGTTCATCGTTAGTTTTCATAACTATCGATATTTGTAGGGCTTCAAATCTGTAAGTGTAAACCATTCAGCTTCCACCGATGGCACTGATGATTGGAACTCTCACTTTCATGTCATTCATGCTATTGTATAAAAATGTCGAAATAATCGAGATCTGGCATATTAATACATAACAATGGAAATTGAAATTAACTGTACTCGAAAGGGTGAACAGTAAGCGCATGCGTACATTGCACTCTGTTGTACTTGAAGTTAAGCAAGCTCAAATTCAAAGTCTATGTTTCAGTCAGATAAAGACAAATTCAAAAGCGTTGTTCAAATTATTTGTACTGGAAGTTTGAACTTGCGTCAGGTGCTGAATTTGTTTTTCTTGAAAGTGTGTAACCAGTAATAATGGGTAAACGTAAAATATCATTTGTGCAGCCCTGTTTTTCTTTTTATAATGATAAGGGCTACACAAAATTCAATCTTTGCGGGAAGGAAAACGAAATATTATGCAATACGTCAAATCATGGGAAGCATTTAAATCAACGGCATTCACTTGCTTTTACCGGAGAATCCGTTGAAAGTAGATCTGACTGCCAAATCCAATTCATTTTTTCCTTTAAAAAACTTTGCCAACACATTATCGTAATTATCTTTTGACTGTCGAAAACTTTCGATAGTCATACCATCCATTGTTCTCCACCTCTACTGCCAAACCCAAGGTAATATTTGACGTCCAAGATTTGTATGAACATTTTTGACCACAAATAATGCGTTGAGGTTAATTTTTGCTCTATTATACGGAGAAAGTACTTAGCGTTAGGTGAAAACGTTGCAAAGTGACATTCTAAAATCCGTGTCGTCAGTGGAATACGTAAAAGTTTACCGCGAAGAAACAAGTAAAAAATTATGTCGATGCAGGTACCGAAAATAAAGAAAAATGTTAATCTACATTTTTTTATTCTCCTTCTTTCCTGGAAATGACAGTAGGTGTTTTCATGTACTGTCTTCCACTGATTTTTACGTATTTTGTATGTAAAATGTTTAAAACCTTCTCTTAGCTATCAAAATGGAAGATTTTCTTCACGATCCGAAAGCCCACCGCCAACATTCCTTAAAGAGAACTTGAGAAGCATGTGTTTGAACTTCAGCTTGATGCCCTCAGTTGCTTCAGGCCCCAAGAAAGCGCTTGTTGCACCTAATGGGAATTACGCCACTTTTCGTATTAAATATCGAGAACTTTATTCTCTTAAATATTTGACATTTTGTTTTCTATGAGTTGCCTTCAAAGAGCCAAAGCTCTTCCTATCAGAAAAGTAAGCTGCTTCGACGCTGTTCACATACAGATATTTGCCAAAGTTTAGGATCAATTGTTGTAACTAGCAGATATCAGTTGATTGCGTCATTTACAGTCTCTATTATTCAACTTGTGTCGGTGTTGCATCATTCTACAGTGGCAACTGCTGATGCAGCATAAACCTGGAGGAAAGCAGGAAGATCAGCCATCACCACATCGTATCCAGAATCACAAAATGCAATCATCTGCATGAGAGGTAAACAAAACGTTTTGCTGAATACGACACAGTATCATCACGCCACGCACGCATTTTCGGTACTGGACCATTTCAACATTGCCCAACGAAGTGTCCAGTTGTGTGAAAAAATCACCACGGCTGGCAAGACAGGCCACCTAAATCAGTAAATCAAATTCACAGTCTGTGTCGATATGGGAATGTCTACAGTTGCCTGTAGACGTAGTCGAATGTCGCCCGTTTTGAATCGTGGGGATGATAGTACAGTTCGTTGAATTCGGTGATAAAAGAATTTGAGCTTTCCAATACGTGCACCAGCCCCACTTCGGCGACACATATGACCTTAACCCAGCCACTGTCTCCGAGATGCTACATTCACAACAGTTGTCGCAACCTAATACGTTTCCACATCTATACGAGGCAGACACCGTAGATAGACGTTTACATACCGTCACGTGCTTATATACTCCTATGACAAGCGCTTGACAAAAGCGCTCATGTGATGATAAGATTCACGTTGACGTCGCGTAGTTCTTTTAAACCCGTTCGCAAGCTTCTGCGATCATGATAACTGCTATACGGTTTTACACGCTCCGAAGAGCGGGAAACATGAGTCTGTTTCGCGGAGTAGTTTTGTGATTTCCTCATCACGCGATTGGTTTGCAAATGCAAAAATTTGATAATTCAATTGTCGCCACACCTGAAGCAGTTGGCATGGCTCCGGGACAAATGATTCGTCGTATGGCATTTTCAATGGCGAGCTGTAAAAAAATAGATTACTCAAATTTCAGCGGTTTCTAAAGGTGATGAGATAACATCACGAGATTTGACATCTACCAAAACACCGAAACGATAGTAGGGATTGCTACCCCCAAAATTAATATTTAGTTTTGCCATAACTCATTATTTCCTGTGCAGCATAATAAACATATATTTCGTGCTAATTGATGTTTCTTTTGGGAACACTTATCGCAGCACCCTCATGTGAATATTTCAGCTTGTGTTGCAAATGATGATCTTCCATTCCCAAAACAAGGCAATTATAGGCTGATAAAGCCTACTGCACAAGGACATTCCGATTGCAGTCTGCGCTCAAAATTTTATTTGAAGTAATTCTTTATTTTATGTAATTTTTAAAATAAATTACTGAAACGGCTGCTTATTTGAATGAGTTTACCGAACGTGCAGAAATGCTACCTTTGCTTTTAATACCAATACTAGAGATTATAACTTAAAAATGTTTCGTTTCACACACAATTTTTTGTTTACGTCTCATCCTGTGTGCCGTATTATATTTTTCGGAGAAAATTACTTCTGATATCGAATTTAGTGATAGTAAAACAAAGCATTTTGATTTGCATTGCATCCCGTGTGTTCTGGTATATAAGTATATATAACTTTGCAGTTGTGTTTCTGAATTGTTTTAGAACTCAGATGACATTTCCTTTACACCGCTGATCCATTCCATTTTCACTACACCCAGCCTACACAGATGAGCTAGGCTGGAGGCCGAACGGTGGCGCAGGTGAAGTTCACAGAGCAGTATATTACAACCCGAGGACGGGCTTTTATTTAGAAGAGCGTTCGGCGTTAGAATGGGAAAAGCTGCCAATTTTTCGGAGTTCGATTCCCTAAAGCAAATAATGTATCTCACAAATTTGGAAATATAGTATTTCTCTATTTGCTTATGATGAAACGTGAATGATAAACAAAGTTAAAAATTTTTTCCTGTTTTGTGTAATTTGAAAACAGCAAAGAAAAAGTTCCATTTAAGGAAGAATCGTTTTTCTGCATGAAGCTGCTTTTTCAAGTAAATAACGTGTTTGAAAAACAATGTTATTTACAAATATCAAACACAGCAAGCCATATGTTTGGCATTTGCTGCATTACTTATAACAAAGATTTAGTAAATTCTGAATTTTTAGACATTCCTTGTCTGCATTTTAAGAAAATATGTAATATGCAATTGCTGCACATTTTTTGTAAATGAATAGACACGATGTTTTACCAGACAGGCGCTTTTATGTTTGTGATTTTCACTACCTGATTAACTCTTTCACCACTGATATCAAACTAACCTTATTTCATTTCGCCAAGATTCGTGTAGATTAAAATTTTTAGTTTCATTTGATATTATTTTTATCATTCATTAAATTTATTCTTTCTACTTTTGTAAGTGGTAACTGACAATAAATGAAATTAATGAACACAGGTTTCACGCTCCTTAACAATGGTTGATCAAGAAATTTTACCAGATTGCATAAATAGAATAACATCCAAATGTGTTTCTTTGGATGCCATGAATGCCATTAAAAAGTGATTATATTAATAAAGCCTTTTTTACCTCACCGCTAATATTTTAGATTTGTGTGTATGTTAATATTTGCTGTGTAACTGCTTAAGATTTGTTTTGCAATAAAGAAAAATTATATGATTGAAGATATAAATAGCAATAAAAAAAGGGTCCTTTTATTGTGTTAGTAATACATACTGCAAACTATTTTCTTCGTTTTTTTCCTGTTTACATACATAAATTTCATCATCATGAAGTTTAAACTAACTGGCAAATTTCCCATATAAATTTTCATTATATGAACCAAAAAAATTGACGAACTTGGTTGTAGTAAAGGAAAGGTATAAAAAAATTTGTATTCGTTGCAATGTTAAACGCAAAATCGTTTTAAAAAGGAAGCAAGAAAAAATTATCATTCCAAACGCTTATTATCACTTCCAATCTGAGCACGAGAGCCACTGTGGTGGGCGGTTATGGGTGGGGGGTTGTGAAGATGCTAGGCATCAGTCGCAGTTCCAAAGCTACATACGGAGTTCCAAAGCTACGTAGTTCCCTGTGACACCGCAAAAATCGCTTTTGATTACCACACCATGTAGGGCAAGTGGGCGGGCTGTATTCTATGATGGGGCTTTACTTTGGAACATGCTGTGCCATGACGGATACACGGTGTCTCACACGTCCGGCCGTCTCCTGGAGGGAAGCAATGTTGTCCCTTACACCGATAAGGCGATCTCTGTGGAAATCTCAGATATGATTGTAAGACTATGAGGCATCCTTTTCCACTACTCAGCAAGCACTTACTTGCAGATTGAGTTACGAGGCGCTGGTAACATCTAGTTTCCTATCTGGGACAATTATCCATGTGTTTTGTAAAGACACGCTACCCAAGCACTTATGA
The DNA here is from genome assembly GCA_039090855.1 of Macrothele yani. NCBI lineage: Eukaryota > Metazoa > Arthropoda > Arachnida > Araneae > Macrothelidae > Macrothele > Macrothele yani. Next base: position 63,341,897 of record CM077034.1, read on the forward strand.
CGCCGAAAAACTAATGTGTAGCATTTCCTGTAAATATCAATGTTATATAGTTTTTAAAGGTAGCTGCACTTTTACGCAATAAAGCCTACCAAAAGGCGAAAAACAAAGAGACCACACATGAAAAAGACAAAATGAATGTTTTTGAACAATATAAAAAACTATCTTTAGATATAATTTACTGTTCATTATATTTACCTATAAGGACAATTGGCTTGATTTTTTAAATAATTGGTAATTATAATTTAAACCCCTCATTTAATGAATAATGTCTGTATAGTTGCCTTTATAATATTAGATTTTAAATTATCGTGTATATTGCAGTAAAATTAGTAACACTAATACATAATAAGTGCATTTCCAAATACCTTTATGCAGCCCAGTGACGCACTAATCTAAGCGTTGGCTTGTGGTCATTCTTCCGGAAAGGGTCCGGGTTGAAATTCCGGTGAGGCATGGATGTGGTGTTTGTCTTACGGCACTGGTTCTCTCCTTCCCTTTAACCAGTGACCCTAAGTTAAGTACGGGCGACTGCTAATAGCCAATTGAATTGCTCACGGTGGTTGCGAAAACTCTAATTAAAAAAAATACCTTTTCTTCATGTTACATAAAGACGAAAACTGATTTGAAATATCTCGTGGGTTTTATAGTCTTTAAATCAATGGATGAGATTCTGTGAAAAGCACTTTCCTTTCCTTTCAAAAACAAAAGCAAAATAAAAGATGTCCACGTAGCATAAGGACACTAGGACACTATTTTTCACTAAGGTATAAAGATTACAAAATATTCGTTTTAGACTGATTTCGAAAAATCTTTTTATTTTTTTTAATTTCGAACGTAAAGTATATCAGTATTTAGACCTGTAGCAATCTCACAGATGGTTATATTAGTTTCGAAAACAATGTTTTCTAAAATGAGAACCGTACTACATTAGAGTTTTACGATTAGAAATGTTAAGGAAAAACTTGAAGGAGAAGAAAAGCTCCTGGAATATAATTTGTAAAACGGCGAGGAAATATTTCTCTCCTTTAACTCAGCAACACAAAATCCATGTACAAGGGAATCACAGCATATTGAAAAAATCAAATACAGAATATCGTGCGCAAAATAGGGTGCACTATATTCCGAATACAGTTTTTGCAAACAAAAAAAACCCCAAAAAAACGGAGCACCCAGAAGTTATCATCCAATCGAGATGAAAACTGGTACGTGCTATATACATGTATCGGAAAGGAGACATTTGCAATTCCAAAGTTCGTTGACCATTTTTTCGGAAAAAACAGCTACACGATTACAATAAGTAAGTACGGTATAGCGCCACGTCTGGCTCGGATACAATTACCTTGCGGATGTGTACTAGACGTATATAGTTCACAGACACTGTACGCAGAGGCATGCTTGATGGTACCAAAACGCTAGCCAGTTTGCTACTATTCCAGTATGAGTGTTTTTAGAATCCCACCATGCCCCAATCATATCCGATCGGTGAGAGGTCTGACGATCGGTTTGGCCATGGAACGGCTTCGATATAAAGGACGAAGACCTGGAATACCAGCACCATGTGTGTCCGGGCATCATCCTGTTTAAAAGAGTTTCGGTGATGTTACGACTGCAATGGCAACACAAAAAGTCGTAGAATATCGTCGACGTACCGTTGCGAAATGACGATGATATAGAAGACTACCAAAATTGGCTTGATATCGTAGAAAATGGCTACCAGACAGTCACTCCTGGTGTGAGAGCCGAGTGTCGTTCTACATTAAAGGCAGAAGCCCTGCACTTGCCGGATCGTCTCCAGACTTCGGGTGATCATCAGCGCCAAGTGCAAATCTTGACTCTTAACAGAAGACAACACAATGACACTTAACACTATCCCACATTAATCGGTCCAGGCACCGTTGCAACCGGCGCAGGTGACGCTCACTCTTCCGAGGTAGGCGGTGTAGTAACCTGCTCGATGTACGTCTTGTGCGGCAAGTCATCTGGCGACGTGCAGGATGGCAACTTTCGTACCAGTAGACGAGGCAACTGAAGGTTGAGACCTAATTTGATACATTTCGTGTACTTGGATCCTCCCATTCGGACGTTAATCTAGGTCGTCCCTGCACTAAGTGCACGCCTCGACACCTTGGTGGCAGCATGGCCGGATTCTTACGTCGTCCCGACCCAAATACCTTCCGATAGGGTGACTTAACCAATGAACTTCTGTCAGCCAGTCTTTTTCAAACTTGATCAGCTGTTCCCACGGTTCCTGGATCCGTCGTCCAGGTATCATCCTAATACGTGGAGGCCAGTACAACCGTGTTCGTTTGGCACAATTATCGATACGTGCGAGCTTTGTTCTTGATATAATCTCGTTAATATGAGGTTCTTGTGCCCTGTGGCGAACCACTATTTAATAATTAATCGTTATTCTTTTACCATTTGCATATTCGTCCATGAATACTTGCTTGCGAAGTTTCATCAGGATCAAATGATTTTCGGAGTGTTTTTTTTGTGTGTGTGTGTGCTAAAGCGTGCATTTCGAGCTTTGAACCAAATAAAATATCAGCGCACTCTGTGATGAAACAAAAATATTACTATTTAAACAACCCTGATTCGTATGATGCCCTTATGCATAATGCGAAATGTTTCATAAAATAAGTACTTGCAGATACTTTTTCGTTTACTCCTTGGGATAAATTTGGAATGACAGTTTTCAATGAATTTACCAGCGTGTTAAAACACACTTTTTTACGTCATGCCATGTTATAAAAGAGGCACATTCAAATTTTTAAATATTGATATTGACGGTTTCGATGAAATACTGGTAGTTGCTTTATGTAGTGCTAGAATTAAAGTTACCAACTATGTGCCACATAATAATGGAATATGAGATTAAGGTTTAAGCTCACAACACGTGCATTTAAAAAACCATTACGGAACACGTAAAAAGAAAACGGAGACCCACATTGAAATGAGATTAACTCTTAACCGGAAGTGGTACAAACAAAAATTTTGGCGTTACAATCCGAAACAAACGGAGTATAAACGAAAGGAATAGTTGAAATTTCAAAATTGCGTGGTGGTGGTGGGGGGGCGGGGCGGGGGTTACGTTTCCTCAGTCCCCACTTTGAAATGGAAATAACTTTTTACCGGAAGTGGTACAAACGAATGCCCTTGCCGAAATTTCAAATTTGCGTAGTGAAGGGGTGTTGACGTTTCCCCATCTCCCAACTTTGAAATGGGAATAACTCGTTACCGGAAGCGGTACAAACGAAAATGTTTGCGGTACAATCCGGTACACACGGAGAACAATCGAATGGCATAGTCGAAATTTCAAAATTGCGAGGTGGCGGCTGCTGTTTTCAAAGCTCCCCACTTTGAAATGGGAATGACGCGTTACCGGATGTGGTACAAATGGAGTACAAATGAATAGCATAGTCGAAATTTCAATATTGCGTGGTGGGGAGGGTAGGGTGCCATTTCCCTTGCACCCCACTTTGAAATGGGGATTGCACGTTACCGAAGGTGGTACAAACGAATTTTTTTGCGGTACAGTCCGGTACAAACGGAGTAAAACAGAATAGCATATTCGAAACTTCAAAATTGCGAGGTGGCGGTTGCCGTTTTTCCAGCTACCCACTTTGAAATGGGAATGACGCGTTACCGAAAGTGATACAAACGACATTTTTACGGTACAAGAAACTGATAGCATATTGTGATCCTTTAATATAAATTAAATTCCAGTTTCTAGCACTTCCTGTTAATTCATCGTTTCCTTACATTCCTAAGGTTCCACACTGACAAATGTCCGAGTGTTTTCTGCAGCATTTTACAATGTTGTTTTATAAAAATGTATCATGTTATTAATACAAGTTTGTGCTCTTGAAGTAAGCACTTATGTTATGGAAATATTTCTTTCATAAAAAAATCGAATACACCCTGAAGGAAGATTTCAGTTTTTTATTAAAAAAATAATGTATATATATTTTAATTGAAGTTACCTGGGTTGTTGTTTGACGTTTTAAAAGAATTTCTGTAGCTTCTTTGAAGGCACAAATTTTAAGAGCATGCATTAGGTGTATTTACTCTACTGGCAACCTAGATCATGAAATGTAAAATGAAGATACACAACTCTTCATTGATTGTTGTAATTCAGTATGCATTCAGGATTTCGCAAACATGCAAGCACTGGGTATTAATATGGTATTTTCGCATAGATACAAGTACTCTTTATATTTTGTATTTAGATAAAGAAGAACTGTTTTGCAAAATAATTTAGCCACTATACATTTCCTGTGTCTAAGTATAAGTTATATTGCCACCTATAGCATCGTGACTAATAACCCCTGGTGCTAAAAATGACTTACCAAAGGCTGGTCATTAGGGACGGGTGACCGATTATAGCCTACTGAGTTGCTCACGGTGGTCGTTAAAGCACTAATAAAAAAGCGGTGTCACGTCAATTCGTCGACTAATTCAATTCGTCGCGCGTCAATTGGTCGACTACGACAATTCGTGGCATACGTCAAGTCGTCGTGCTTCAATTCGTCGACCACGACGTTTCGTCGAGCGTCAATTCGTCGCGGACAAATTCGTCGACTACGTCAATTCTTCGTGTTTACAGATTTTGGTTACATACAAAACGAATGCAGGAAAACGTACGATTTCGAACGTCTTGCTCCCTGATCAAATTTATAATGAATGCAGGAAAACGTACGATTTCGAACGTCTTGCTCATTGATCAAATTTATAAAGTTTGGACACGCAGACAGGATAGGAATATTACGTTTTTCTTTGGCAATAAAAATATTAGACGGTAAACGGTTTTTGGAACGGGGCAGGGCCCGGTTGGTCAGAGCCCCCCATGTACAAAATTTTCGTAGAATCAACAGTTTTCAATTCAGAAACACCAAATCTGGTATACTATTTCGTGGTATTCTAACTTAGACTGTAGACGGTTTTTGGAAGCGGTTGGAGATGCGGGGGAGGGGATCAGAGCCTCCCCCTACAGAATTGCCGTAAAATCTAGTTTTCATTTCAGAACCATCAAATTTGGTATCATGAAACTCTAACTTAGACGCTAGACGGTTTTTGGAAGGGGTCGGAGCCCTCCCCCTCGTAAAAAATTTCGTAAAATCTACAGTTTTCATCCTAGAACCACCAAATTTGGTGTACTATCTTCTGGTACTCAAACTTAGACGGCCGACCGTTTTTGGAACGGGTCAAGGTCCGGGGGTCAGAGCCCCCACATACAATTTTTTTTAAAAACTGCAATTTTCAATTCAGAACCACCTAATCTGGTATACTATCTAATGGTACTCTTACTTAGACGCTAGACGGTTTTGGAAGAGGTTGGAGCCCGGGAGGTAAGAGCCCCTCCCCATAAAGATGAAGCGTAAAATCTACAGTTTTCAATATAGAACCACCAAATTTGGTATACTATCTCATAGTACTCTAACTTAGACGGTAGACCGTTTTTGGAAAGGGTTGGAGCCCGGGGGTGTGAGCCTTCCCTTCCCCCGTCATAAAATTTCGTAAAATCTACAGTTTTCAATTTAGAACCACCAAATTTGGTATACCATCTTATGGTACTCTAACTTAGACGCTAGACGGTTTTTGAAAGGGGTTGGAGCCCAGGGGTCAGAGCCCCCCCCCCGCAATAAAAAAATTTCGTAAAATCTAGTTTCCAATTTAGAACACCAAATTTGGTATACTTTCTCATGGCACTCTAATTTAGACGGTAGACCGTTTTTGCAAGGGGTTACAGCTTGGGCGTGGGGGGTGGGGAGGGGTGGTACCCCTTCAAAAAAAAAATCGCAAAATCTAGTTTTCAATTCAGAACAACCAAATTTGGTATACTGTCTCATGGTATTCTAACTTAGACGGTAGATGGTTTTTGGAATAGGTCAAGGCTCGGGGGTAAGAGCCCCCACATACAAAATTTTCGTAAAATTTGTAGATTTCAACTCAGAACCAACAAATTTGGTATCATGAAACTCTAACTTAGACGGGAGACGGTTTTTGTAACAGGTCGTGGCGCGGTGGGTCAGAGCCCCCCCCCCCCCCCCAGTGCAAAATTTTCGTAAAATTTACCGTTTTCAATTTAGAACCACCAAATTTGGTATACTATCTTATGGTGTTCTAACTTAGACGGTAGACGGTTTTTTGTAAAGGGTCGGAGCCCGGGTTCAGAGCCCCCTCCCACCCCTCTCCATAAAAAAAATCGTGAAATCCACAGTTTTCAATTTAGAACTACCAAATTTGGTATACTATATCATGGTACTCTAACTTAGACGGTAGACGGTTTTCAGAACGCGTCGGGCACGGGGGTTAGACCCCCAGTCAAATATTTCGTAAAATCTACAGTTTTCAATTAAGAACCACCAAATCTGGTATTCTAACTTACACCTCGTGGTATTCTAACTTAAACTGTAGATGGCCTTTGGAAGCGGTTGGGGGAACGGAGGTGTCAGAGCCCCCCCCCCCCTTCCCCTACAAAACTGCCGTAAAATCTAGTTTTCAATTTAAAACCACCAAATTTGGTATATTATCTCATGGTACTCTAACTTAGACGGTAGACGGCTTTTGGAACGGGTCGGGGCTTCCGGGGATTAGAGCTCCTCATACAAGATTTTCGTAAAATCTACAATTTTCAATATAGAACCACCAAATTTGGAATACTATCTCATGGTATTCTAACTTAGACTGTAGATGGTTTTTGGAACGGGTCTGGGTCCGGGGGTTAGAGCCCCCCGTACAAAATTTTCGTAAAGTATACCGTTTTCAATTTAGAACCACCAAAATTGGTATACTATCTCATGGTGTTCTAACTTAGACTGTAGACGGTTTTTTGTAAAGGGTCGGAGCCCGGGGTTTAGAGCCCCCACCCCATAAAAAAATTCGTGAAATCTACAGTTTTCCCTTTAGAATCACCAAATTTGGTATACCATAACATGGTACTCTAACTTAAACGGTAGACGGTTTTCAGAACACGTCGAGCCACGGGGGTTAGAATCCCCTCCCCGACAAAATTTTCGTAAAATCTACAGTTTTCAATTTAGAACCACCAAATTTGGTATACTATCTCATGGTACTCTAACTTAGACCGTAGACGGTTTTCGGAATAAGTCAAGGCGCGGGGGGAAGAGCCCCAACATACAAAATTTTCGTAAAATCTATAGTTTTCACATTAGAACCACCAAATGTGGTATCATAAAACTGTAACTTAGACGGGAGACGGTTTTTGGAAGGGATCGTGGCCCGGGCGGTAAGAGCCCTCCCCCTCCCACTACAGAATTTTCGTAAAATATACCTTTTTCAACTTAGAACCACCAAATTTGGTATACTATCTTAAAGTACTCTAACTTAGACGGTAGACGGTTTTGGGAACGGGTCAGGCACGGGGTCAGAGCCCCTCCCCATAAAAAAATTTCGTAAAATCTACAGTTTTCAATTTAGAACCACCAAATTTGGTATACTATGTCATCGTACTCTAACTGAGAACGCTGAAGGTTTTTGGAAACGGTTGGAGCCAGGGGGTCAGAGCCCCTCATGCCACTTTTTGTAAAACCTACAGTGTCGAATTTAGAACGACCAAATTTGGTACACTACCTCATTGTATTGTAACTTAGTCCGCAGACGGAAAGGGTCGGTGCCCGGTGTGAAGGGGGCCCATTCAAAATTTTTGTAAGAAGTACAATTTTTACACTTAAGAACTGTATCCCAATACAGCACTCCATTACCCCACCTACGGTCTAGGTTACAGGCCGTAGATAACAATTAAGTGAAAAAATTTCTGGTTCATCGTGTATTAAAAACACAAATTAATAAACGTTAGCTTTCACCACCAACGGTTGCCTTATCAGGCAGAAATACAGTGTAACGTAAATAATGTAAATTCTTTTTTTGCTTCGTATAATTAAATTAACTAAATCAAAAAAATTAAAATGAGTTTCCTGGAAACTTACGGAAATAGGTTTTTCATTCATTAACTTTCACCCGCTGAACTTGTTGATTTTAGAAATAGTAATACTTACCTGGGAAATACCGGGTGCCCCTGCTAGTAAGAACTAAAGATAATGTGACACTTTTAGTCAGGTACAAAGCAATAATTAGAAAGCCCTAGGACTGGGCCTGTTTAGCAATTTTAAGTCTGCCGTGCTGATTTTGATAAGGTTTTCATAGAAGTCCAAGGTTTTAGCAATGCGCTTTTCTGAGGTTTGAACTATTAAGCAGACCCTAGGCCCAGGGCTTGTTGATAGTTTTCAGCCCTCCGAGCTGATATTTACGTAGTTTTCATAGAAAATAAGATGAATTCTGTTTAAATGTTACTCGAGCACAAAGCATTAATAGACACGCCCGAGACCTAGGCATATGCGTTTATAGTAATTTTTATAATGCTGTGATTATATGAGGTTTGCATGACAAATCAATTTAAGAGTGTTACGCTTATCAAAAATTATTTAAAAGGCCTAGGCCTGGCGGCCAATAATTAGTATTTGGTGCCTAAATGAAAGCGCAACATTATTAACTTGATTTGTTATGCAAACCTTATAAATACGACCACAGCGATTAAAAGTTACTAAAGAGTCCTTGAAAGTAATATTTTTTGACCGAGTGCAAGTACAATTTACGAAATGTCAGCAGGTTAAAATATCTAAAGTAACAACGAAATTTGGAATATTTCCTTTTTCTTTCTTTTTATTTCAGTTTTGACACTTGTATTAAGTTTTAAAGACATATATTTCTCCTATCGTTTACCTTTATTGTGCTTTCAGCAGAATTTCTTACCATGTTTTGGGTATTTTGTTTTCTGTGGTTGCAGTTTTTTTAATGTTTTGGGCATTTCATTTTGTGTGGTTACTTGTTTTTATGTTTTGGGCATTTTACTTTGTATGGGTGTTTTTGTTAGGTTTTTGTTATTTTTATTCTGTGGTTGTAATGTCGTCAGGATGAAAAGGGGAGACAGTGGACAGTCACGATGCCTACTTGCTTATATTTTTTTTTCAACTACAGCACTTGATTTTGTATTGATTTATACCACTTACGCATTAAGCGACTACAGGTTTCTTTAAATATGAACTTTTTCTTAGAGCCCTTTGTCTCCTCTACATAGTGTTTTCGGCTCCACAATTTCTTTTTTTGGTTTTAGAATATTTTCCTTATTATTAATCTATTGTCTCATGCAAACTCTTTATGTAAGGTATGTTTATTCTATAGAAGTATTTTGCAATTATACGTGAAGCCCTGTTGCTGAAGTAAAAAAAATATTTCCAACTGAAACAACGCAGTTCAGATATTTTCCCGCTGTTAACTCAAAGAATGAAAACAAAAACAACAAATCTGTGCAATGGTTGAGGCATGAAACAGTACTTACTGGTAACCAGGCAAAGCTTTAAGGAAGAATGAGCTTAAGAATTTCTAACTGCAACAAAAAAGATCATCCGCACTGTATCCCTCCCCATCCCCTAGTGCCGGCCTTTGGACGTCTTGAAAGAGAAGTCTTAAGGACACATCTGTATCGTAATTGCCTGAGCATTCGCGACAATCTTCTGGTGTCGTAGTAGAAAAACACACTTCCTACTTCGCCTAAATTGCTTGGATGTAATGCCAACGAACAAAGTTTTGCTCTCGCATTGGATTTCTGTTGCTTTTGATGGAATACTTTTCCCCTGGGGTTCACCGATTTCAGTATAGTCTTCAGGACACACGGCAGTACACCCCAACGTAAAACACCAATTTCACGGCAATTAACTGCAATTAGCGAAAGAGAGGGGCAGTACAGGAAATAAGTCGAACGAGACAGATCTGAACTAAGAAAGTCTGGGGAAGGTGTTGCATGAAAAACTGTGTTTGGCTTACAGATCATTTGGCACGTAGGAACGTAGGTTTCGTTTAATACGTTACGGGGTAAACAAATTGTCTTTTCAGTATAACATTTTTTTCATACGCATTGTGCAGCACAGAAAAAATTTGAATTTATTTTTGAGAATTAGCATGACGCCTACCGGCCCAGAGTACAACTGCCCAGTCCGCGCCTGCTGCCGCCTCCGGAAGCTAGCTCCCGGGTTCTTCGCATCTGTTGATCTCCTGCCTGGAGCATTCCAGCTGTAAAATACATGTACCTCTGCGTTTTGGAAAAACAGAGGATAAGGTGCCTATCCCTAAAATTAATCACTTCTTGTGACCACAGGTACGAAAATCTTGAACTTCGCTTAAACCCTAACTGGAGGAACAAGCTTCACGTGATTTTCTGTATTCTGAGTGTTTTATTGAATGGTTGCTCATCAGTTCGTAGTTGACTTTAGAACAGAGAACGTGCTTGTTGAAACCTTTGTTGTGCGTTGTCAAGTGATAATAGTGGAAATATATCATTCTAAATATTTTGGAAAGAGAAAGTGCATTGTTCTTTTTTTGTTAATTGGAGGTTTTAACGACCACCGTGAGCAACTCAATGGGCTATAAGCAGTCTCCCGTCCCTAATTTAGGGTCACTGGTTCCAGGGAAGGGAGAGAGCCAGTGCCGTAAGACAAACACAACATCCATGCCTCACCGGGATTCGAACTCGGACCCCTTTCGGACGAATGATCAGAGGCCATCGCTTAGGCCACTGCGCCACCGGGGCGGCGCATTGTTTTCCGATGGCACTATGCAGTCGAAGAATGCAACATAAATAGTTAACTCACAAAAAGAAAATGATTTGCTGAAATGGAAAGGGTATTTATTTTGCCATAACAGAGTGCGAGGTGATTTACGGTATTGTCACTGTATTAAAAGAAATTATGGAAATTGTACTGGCTTTGCTAGTACTATTCCTATTGGAGATGAACACAGGATGCGCAATGAGAAACCACATAATCTTGCTCCACGACCGGAGAAAAGTGATGTTGCTGTTGCAAGAGCGCAAATAAAAGAACGAGCGAGAAATACGGACGAATTGCCTGCACAAATTATTCAAACCATGACAACGTCAATGCTACAGGAAATGCAGCTTACATGCCTAATATGGATGCACTAAGGCAAGTTGTAAAACGAATACGAAGAGAAGACATGCCTGCGGAGCCTACGACTTCAGAACGGATCGATGCCCCAATAAATTTACAGGAGGAGATGGTGCAAAATTTCTTGGCAGAGATAGCGCATTTGGAAATCAAAGAATTATTTTATTTTTAACAGAGAATAATTTACGAAAGCTTAAAGAAGCACCCCTCTGGATTATGGATGCGACATTTGAAAATAGTCCAACCCTTTTTAGGCAATTATGTACCATTCGTGCTATGGTTGAAAGGAATCCAGAGATGCACAGACTTGTCCTACTAGTTTATGGGTTTCTTTCCAGCAAGTATAAAGAATATAAATCCATTATACAGCATTTTTGTAGGATTAACAAGACTATGCATCAGACTATGATATTCAGCTTGCACCACAATATACGCATAATAATAGATTTTGAAATAGCTACCGTTATAATGCTGCTAAAAAGGAATTTGGAAGCAGCACACACAAATGTTGTTGGTTTCATCTCGGAAAAAAATGTGCTGAGGAATATCCATCCTCTGGCATAGCCTCGGAATATAGGGAAAACAGTGAGTTTGCTCTCAAAGTCAGACATTTGCAAGCACTCGCAATTTTTTCATCTGATAAAATTCCAGCTGCTTTTGAAGAAGTGAAATCAATTTTACTAGAATATGCTGATTCCGTAGTTCAGTGGTTTGAGGAAAATCAGGTTCTTGGAAAATTTCGTGGAAGCAGAAAAAACAATCCGGGCTCCGCTGTTCCCGCCAACAATTTGGTCAGTAAGTGAAAACAATTTATTTGGCTTTCCCAGAACAAAAAACGAACTTTAAAGATTAGACAGACGCTGGAATACAATTCTGGGAGAGAAAAAACTGTACGAAATAATCAGTGATATTGCGAAAGAGCAGAGAACAACTATGGCTAAAATCGAAAGAGTGATAGCCAGATTCCAACAAATCCACCCAGAAGAGAAACGCTGGCAAGATAAATAGGAATTCGAACTTCTTTGGCGCACAGAGACAATGTTAACATGCTGGACTTTTTAAGAAGATTTTCATATAATTCTACCCTTTACTAAAATGTGCTGGTATTTCTCACTAATTGAATTATACCTTTTACTAACTTGTATTTGAATTTTTCAAGAATGTAATTCCGCGGAAGATGGAAGAATGTAAAACACAATGCAAAATTAAAAAAGACAAAATTTTCAAAATAGCATGTCAAAAACATAAAATGTCAAAAAGTAATCCAAAATGTGAAACAAATAAAAATTCAAAATGCAATCACAAGTCACAAGCATTACAAAAACGCGAAACGCTATGTAACAAGTACAACACAAAATAAAACAAATGCCAAAACAAAAAAAATGCGTACGCTTTGTAAAATGCACAAAATAAAATAAATGCCATATTCATAAGGATTTCGTGACAAGTCAAGTTAACAATGAGCTTTTATTTAGAATTCAAATAATGATTACTAGCCTCTACACCTTTTTAAATCTTTAATAAGTGCAACATCATTAACCTGACTTGTCGTCAAACATTATCAGTATGACCATAGCTTACAATCAGAGAAAAGACTTGTTAATGGATGAATTGAGAAATCACCAAGTTCTGCGGGTGAAAGTTAATGGCTGTTTGTTGTTTTGTACTCGAGTAAATGCGCAACACAATAAACTTGACTTTCTCTGAAAATTTTATGTATATGAGCACGGTTGATTGAAAACTGATAAAAAGGCTTAAGGTCTGTTTATTAATTTTTGTGCCTCAGTCAAAACGCAGTACCATAACCTTGGCATGTTATCGAAACCTTATGAATACGTCGGACTAAAAATTCCTAAAAAAAGTTTATGCCTAAGGTCTTGTAACTAAAGTTTTGTTACAAGGTAAAACTGCACCATTAATAACTTGACATATTATGTTAACATTGTGAAGATGAGCACGGCGGATTAAAGATTTCAACAAATAGCCTTTGGGATTAATGTGTTTTAGCTGAGTAAAAATGTAACATTATCTTTATTTTCTATGTAAACCAAACTACGTGCTGAAATGGCCCAACTATATATACGTATACTTCAACCATATACCGAAGCGCTGAGAAGGTGAAAACAAAAGTGCAATTTTGTACGGTCCCCTAACATTTTATGGCCAGCCTACATGGAAGTGAACACGTTGATATCAAAAACATACTTTTTTTACAGTCCATAACAAATAACAATGGACACGTCGCAATCTCTTTTTTTGGGGGAGGGGGGCGGGGTTCAACGACCACCGTGATCAATTCAGTGGGCTATAAGCCGTCGGACGTTCCCAATTTTGGGCCACTGGTTCTTGGGAACGGGGACAGCCAGTGCCAGAAAGTAATCACAACGTCCATGATTCACCGGGATTTGAACCAGTATCCTTCTCTCGACAAGTGGTCAGAAGCCAGCGCCTAGATCACTCCGCCGCCTTAGCGGCCCACGTTGAAATGTATTTTTCATACGGCCCCAAACGCTCTTATGGACATACTAGATTGAACTGGACACAAAAAAAATCATTAATATAATTTGTACTAGCAGGGATTCCAGTTATTTGCCAGGTACATATTACTATTTGTGGAATCACCAAGTTCAGCGGGTAAAGTTAATGAATGAAAAAGATATTCCTGCATATTTCCAGTAAACGTATTTTTAATTTTTTGATTTAGTTAATTTAATTTTGCGAAACAAAAAGAAAGAAAAATAAATGGGAATACTTACCTTCTAGGAGACATCTATAGAACTGCCGTACATCTGGCGTGTGCTTCTGTGAATCCCGCGACACAGAAATGCAATGTACCTATGTGATGTCGCATGCGTACGACTTCACATTGGCATTGATCATCTTTTTCTTACCATTTTGAATTTTGAATATGTGGAACTTTCTATTTACATTACATTATATTTCTTTCTGATAAGCCGATCGTTGGTAGTGAAAGCTACACTATATTGATATGTGTTTTTAAGACACCAATAAACGCATATTTTTGCACTTTATCGTTATCTGCAGTCCCTAACTTAGACCGTTGGTTGGTTAGTTGGTTGGTTGATGTTTTATGGTGCATGGCCCTGAAAGGGCCATGCAAAGTTATTCTTAAGAGTAAAAAACGGAACTTTTTACGAAAATTTTGCATGGGGCTCCATTGACCAGGGCCCCAACCCCTTCCAAAAACCGTGTACCGTCTAAGTTAGATAGCCATGAGTAGTATACCAAATCTGGTTGTTCTAAATTGAAAACTGTAGATTTTACCAAATTTTTATGAGGAGGAGGGGGCTCTCAACCCCCGAGTACCAACCCCTTCCAAAAACCGTCTAGCGTCCAAGTTAGAGTTTCATGATACCAAATTTGGTGGTTCTGAATTGAAAACTGTAGTTTTTAAGAAAAGTTGTATGTATGTATGTGTTTGTGCGGGGGGTGGGGGGGGGCTCTGACTCCCCGTACCTTGAGCCGTGCCAAAAACCGTCGACCGTCTAAGTTAAAGTACCATGAGATAGTATACCAAATATGGTGGTTCTGGATTGAAAACTAGATTTTGCGATTTTTTTATGAAAGGGGTCCTTACCCCCTTCACAAAGAAATCTGCAACCCCTTCCAAAATCGTCTAGCGTCTAAGTTAGAGTACCATGAGATAGTATACCAGATCTGGTGGTTCTGAATTGAAAACTATAGCTTTTCAGAAAATTTTGTATGAGGGGGCTCTGACCCCCCAGTCCTTGACCCGTTCCAAAAGCGGTCTACCGTTGAAGTTAGAATACCATGAGATAGTATACCAAATCTGGTAGTTCCAAATTGAAAACTTTAGATTTTACGAAATTTTTATGGGGGGGGGCTCCAACCCCTTCCAAAAACCGTCTAGCGTCTAAGTTAGAGTTTCATGATATCATATTTGATGGTTCTGAATGAAAAACTGTAGATTTTACGAAAAAATTATGGAGAGGAGGTCCCTGACCCCCTGGCCTTGACCCGATCAAAAAACGGTCTACCGTCTAAGTTAGAGTACAATGAGATACTATACCAACTTTGGTGGCTCTAAATTGAAACTTGTATGCTTTACGAATTCTTTTATGAGGGGGATCTGACACCCCCGGGCCTGGACCCGTTCAGAAAACGGTCTACCGTCTAAGTTAGAGTACCATGAGATAGTATACCAAATTGGGTGTCGCTAAATTAAAAACTGTAGATTTTACGAAATTTTTTATGAGGGGGCAGCGACCTATAGGCTCCAACCCCTTCCAAAAACCGTCTAGCGTCTAAGTTAGAGTTTCATGATACCAAATTTGATGGTTCTGAAATAAAAACTAGATTTTACGAAAATTTTGTATGTATGTGGCGGGGGAAGGCTCCGACCCCCCTGGCCTTGACACGTTCCAAAGGCCGTCGACCGTCTAAGTTAGAGTACCATGAGATAGTATACCAAATTTGGTGGTTCTAAATTGAAAATTAGATTTTGCGATTTTTTTATGAAGGGGGACCTTCCCCCCCCGGGGCTGCAACCCCTTGCAAAAACGGTCTACCGTCTAGGTTTGAGCGCCATGAGATAGTATACTAAATTTGGTGATTCTAAATTGGAAACTGTAGATTTTACGAATTTTTTTTTATTGCGGGGGGGTCGCACCCATGGGCTCCAACCCCTTTCAAAAACCGTCTAGCGTCTAAGTTAGAGTACCAAAAGATAGTATACCAGATTTGGTGGTTCTAAATTGAAAACTGTAGATTTTACGAAATTTTTACGACGGGGAAGGGCTCTCTCCCCCGGGCTCCAACCCCTTCCAAAAACCGTCTAGCGTCTAAGTTTGAGTTTCATGTTACCATACTTAATGGTTCTTAATTGAAAACGGTAGATTTTACAAAAAAAAGTATTGGGGGGCTCCGACCCCCGGGCCTTGACCATTTCCAAAAACGGTCTACCGTCTAAGTTAGAGTACCATGAGATAGTATACCAAATTTGGTGGTTCTAAATTGAAAAGTGTAGATTTTACGCGGCATCTTTATGGAGGGGGCTCTTACCCCCCGGGCTCCAACCCCTTCCAAAAACCATCTAGTGTTTAAGTTAGAGTACCATGAGATAGTATACCAGATTTGGTGGTTCTGAATTGAAAACTGTAGTTTTTAAGATAATTTTGTATTTGGGGGGCTCTGACCCCCGGGCCTTTACCCGTTCCAAAAACGGTCTGTCGTCTACGTTAGAGTACCATGAGATAGTATGCCAAATTTGGTGGTTCTAAATTGAAAACTGTAGATTTTGCGAATTTTTTTTAATGAGGGGCCCTTACCTTCCGGGCTGCAACCCCTACAAAAAATTGTCTAGCGTTTAAGTTAGAGTACCATGAGATAGTATACCACATTTGGTGGTTCTGAATTGAAAACTGTAGTTTTTAAGAAACTTTTCTATGTTAGGGCTCTGACTCCACCCCGGGCTTTGACCCGTTCCAAAAACGGTCTACTGTCTAAGTTAGAGTACCATGAGATAGTATACTAAATTTGGTGCTTCTAAATTGAAAACTAGATTTTACGAAAATGTTTTTGTTCGGGGAGGTGGTCTGACCCCCCGGGCTCCAACCCCTTCCAAAAACCGTCAAGCGTCTACGTTAGAGTACCATGAGATAGTATACCAGGTTAGGTGGTTCTGAATTGAAAATTGTAGTTTTTATGAAAATTTTGTATGTGGTTGGCTCTGACCCCCGGGCCTTGACGCGTTCCAAAAACGGTTTGCCGTCTAAGTTAAAGTACCATAAGATAGTATACCGAATTTGGTGGTTCTAGGATGAAAACTGTAGATTTTACGAAATTTTTTATGAGGGGGGCACCGACCCCTAGGCTCCAACCCCTTCCGAAAACCGTCTAGCGTCTAAGTTAGAGTTTCATGATACCACATTTGATGGTTCTGAAGTGAAAACTAGATTTTACGGCAATTCTGTAGGGGGGTCTCTGACCCCTACCCCCACGCGTCTCCAACCGCTTCCAAAAACCGTCTACAGTCTAAGTTAGAATACCACGAGATAGTATACCAGATTTGGTGGTTCGGAATTGAAAACTGTCGATTTTACGAAAATTTTGTATATGGGGGACTCTGATCAACCGGGCCCTGCCCCGTTCCAAAAACCGTCTACCGTCTAATATTTTTAGTGCCAAAGAAAAACGTAATATTCCTATCCTGTCTGCGTGTCCAAACTTTATAAATTTGATCAATGAGCAAGACGTTTGAAATCGTACGTTTTCCTGCATTCATTTTGTATGTAACCAAAGTCTGTAAACCCGACGAATTGACGCTCGACGAATCGTCGTGGTCGACGAATTGACTCAGTCGACGAATTGATGTGCGACGAATTGACGCGCGACGATTTGACGCCCGCGATGAATTGACGTAGAACCAAAAAAGCGTGTCTACGTCACAATAACCTGAATTTCAAATATTAAAAGTAAATTCTCTCGACAAAAGACACTGCAAATAAAGCCTGTACTTAAGTAAATGTTGAAAGATAATTTCCTTATGCTACAAAATTGGAATTCGCGATTATGTTGAGCCCTGCAACAAATTCGCATCATAATATCTGAAAGAATGTATTGATAGGCAAATCGTTAAATTATTTTGAATTTACTAAAATGTTTCTTACTTAAGACTGGATTCATTACATATTCGAGATGTAATCAGATATAATGGTTGACGATGATGATGCTGATATTTCTAGCAACATTCTCAACGTTTTTTGGATCAAACGGTTTGCAGCCTGTATCGAATGTTAACTACTTTGTTAAATTCATTAGTAGCGAAAGTAGCAAAGCAGGAATTTTTGAAATTTAGTGTACAGTTCATAGAAAGTCACAGCATTCAATAAACGCTAAATAGAATATGGATCAACTGTCAGCAGCATGGACTTTGTCACAAGAAAATCACTTATATAACTGAAAATGCAGGTCACCAGGAACTTTTACAAGTTACTTAAAACTACAGTAAGTTCGATATGCTAAATTTTGCAAAATTAACTTGGGAGGTTAAAATCTTCTAGAAGGATGTGTTTAATAAATCCTTAAGATACGTGTGCGAAAAGAGAAAAAAAGGAAATATTCAGAATTCCTTTTTGCATATGGCACGTTTAACCCTTATTTAACAGATATTGTGTTAATTAATATTTGATATTTAAATGCATTAATTATAAACATTTTCTTAGTAATTTATCTCTGATTCCTAACAAATTTACTACCTTTGAGTTTAATATAGCAAAAATAGTATTACTTTTCTCTAGAAATTGGGTTGAAATACTTGACGCATTTGATTGGGCAATTTTTTATAATATTCATGCTGAAAAGCTTTTACTTCAAGGTAGCATTTTTCACGTACATAAAGAGAACCTTTGACCTCATTAGAAGGACACCTTGTGTCACGCTGTTACTCTAGAACAAGAATAGTATTAATCTATGTGAAATAGAAAGTTCCATAATTTTGTACATCAAAAAATTCAGGACCATGTAAACTAATGATGGCCTAGTTAAGATTTGTAAAAGATGCTCATTGCAGTGACATTTCGCACATCAGTGTAATACCCAGCTTTGTTAAAACTGGAATTCAAGAAATTGTCGGAACATCCTTTACACCGTAGTATTTGTGGAGACACTACACATTTCAAGCCCGATTGCAAAAGGGTGTCCAATGCCAGAGCTGCAGGTGGCAATACTGACAAATTTCTTTTCAAAGATGCGGAAGGTCCTGATAATCAGAATGCTGAAGTCATTCGAGAAAGGTGCTCCACTTCAGCGAGGAATTCAGTAGAATTAGTGGCCTTCAACTATTCTCCAGTTGAAGCGATTGTGGACAGCAATAATGCTCCACAGAAATTAAATTCATCCTGTGCTCTGAGAGGTTTCAGGGGAATTATTATCCCGCGAAGACTTGGATGAGCTTGGATGTATTCTCGAAAAATATGTAATGCTGACTTACATAGGAACCCAATTGATTATCCAGTCTCTCATTTGTCTTCCGTTGACTCTTTCATGTCTGATTCATCTATTTCAAGATCCTCCGTGCCCATCGATCCGCAGGATGATTCAACTCAGGCCTTTTATGTTGATGGGAGGGCATTTTCGTCATTGTCTCATGATACAAAAATCTGACCAATGCGCCTCAGAAGTGAGGTTAGTCCTGCCCTAAAAAACACGAGACGGGCAGAAATGAAATTTGAATAATTCAGATCAGTCACAGGAGGATTTAAATTTCAAAATTCATCAGCGAAGTAAAAAATGTGACAAATGTCCAAAGTTCTAAGAGAAAGATTCCGTCGGAGAGCCCAGAGCCTGTCTTGTGCGCTGGTAGACAAATGAAAATAGCAAATAGAAATGAAAAAGAAAAGATAACAGAAAAGTAATAAGGTAAAGAAGGAACAATGGCTTAATGAAATTAAAGTTAGTGAATCCAAAGAGATACATGAAAAACAAACACAAGAGTCAAGTAAAAAGTAAAAAAATTATTGCCAGGGGAAAAGAGACAGTCATAAATTGTATTCTTCTCCTTGAAATTTAGTTTCTGAGTTTTTAGCAAGTCTTTTGTAAAAAAAAAAGATCGTGCTTCTGTTATTAGTTTATCAGTCCGTCCGTCGGTCAGACTGTACCCACGATATCTCTGCAACTATTAGTCCGATTTGAAAAATTCTTTTTGCATTAGGAAGCTTGAAACATTCAAATGATGATCCTACATTTAGTTTTTTTTAACGAAGTACAATTTTGCCGGTAGAAGACGTAAATGTAGATGATGTCGAATTCAAAAATACGTTTTATTCCACATATTTGCTTCTAAACATCCGATTGAAATTTTTTTTTCATCTTTCGATTCCATTTATGTCGAAGAGTATTTTAGATATAGTTACTTTTTCAAATTATGCATTGATTTGCAGCTAGGGGGCGTAAAAGTAAATTACATTTTCCCCGGTAACAATTCTTCTATAACTCCGATTTGAATTTTTTTTTCTTCAGCGGATACATCTCCTGAAATTAAATATTTTGCATATAATTACAAATTTTTTGTAAAAAATACTTTGGCCACCAGGGGGCGTAAGCATTAATTTTTGCTTCGGACGTATTTGACATAAAATCGGAGCTTCTAAAATATCGATTGAAAAAATTATTTCGTGGACTGATGCCACCCACATCGATAAACCTTTCGGAATATTTTCTTCTTAAAATATTAAACAGTTTCGCTGCCAGGGGGCGTGGATGTGCATCTTATTTTTGTCAACATATCTACTTCTAAGAGTCCGATTTGAAGAATTCCTTCTTTGTTGGATAGTGTATTTTCCATGTGAAATGTTTTTCATATAATTTCAAAATTGTCAAGTAATTCATAGACTTTCCACTAAGGGGCGTAACGGTAAATTGCGTTTCCCCCTATATCTCTGCTTCTAAATCTCCAATTTGAAAAATATTTTTGCACCGGATACAGCTCCTGATGGGAAATCGTTTTCACATAATTTCTAATTTTTGTAAAAAAATAGTCTGGCATCAAGGTGGCTTAAATCTTAATTCCCGCTTCTGTTGTATTTGCAGTAAAATATGAGCTTCTAAAATCTCGATTGAAAAAAAAGTCGTTTGTTGACCGATACTCAAAATCCTTAGAGCCGTTTTCAAAATAAATTTTACATATATACAAGAATTGCTCCTTTAATAAGATATGATGGAATGCATGCCTCTCTTATGTCCTGACCTGACCCTACTTCACCCATTTTTAATAGGATTCGACATACTGAAATTTCATCGAAATCGAACCATATTTACGCAAGTTATGACGCATGAGGGCAATGGAAAGCATCCCGCTCCTATGTCCTGACCTTTGACACCACTTCACCCATTTTCAAAAGGGTTCGACCCCAAGTGGTCCCCTACCACATACTAAAGTTTCATCGAAATCGAACCATATTTGGATTGCTCTCCTATGTCATGACCTTTGATCCAATTTGTCCCATTTTCAACAGGGTTCGTCCCTAGATGGTCCCCTACCACATGCTAAAATTTAATCGAAATCCAACCATTTTTACGCGAGTTATCGGGCGGGCAGACGGAAAGAGCTGGAGCATATACGCTTCTTCAACCTTCTGTTGGGAAGCGCAAAAAATGAGAGAATTCTTTCAGGAGAAAAGAAACTTATTGATAAGAATAAGAAATTGGAGTTTGAAAATCTAAGCAGATGGCTGAAAGCACTAATTAAGGGAAACATCGAAAATTGCAATCAAACTGAAATTGTTGAAACTAAAACAGTTATTGATAATGTGTGTTTGGAAACTGGTGATAAAATCAGGGAGAGAATAAATTTGGAATGTCTTCAGATAGAGGAGATCTTTACAAATATTTCTTGAAAAAGAAGAAAAGCATATAAAGCGGCTGAGTTGACTTTGACGTGGTGTTTTCCAGCAAGATAACGCACGCCCACAAACGGCACGTGCAACGCAACATGCACTTCAGGGTGTCAGACAACTTCCATGGCCTGCACGTTCACCGGATTCGTCTCCCATTGAGCACGTGTGGGATATTACAGGACAACGACTTCTCCGGTCTCCGGGGCCAGCCCCGACCATCCCCGATTTACGCGTCCAGGTTGAGGATGCTTGGAACTCAATACCCCAAACTTACACCCAACATCTGTACGACAGACACCTTGCCAGAATTTAACAGTGTGACGCAGTTCATGGCGGTTTAACCTCGTACTAACCATGTTATATGCAAATGTTATTTTTCAGTTTACCAGCAAATACAGCTGTATTTTGCCATAATGCTTTGATCACGTTATTCTCTGCATTCCGTTATTATGCTGTATAAATTTCGTTAGTATATGACGTCTCCTTCTTAGTGTTCTTTTGTTACTTTCCGCCAGTGTATATAGCTGAAGTAGTATCCAGTGTGATCAAGAGCTTTGACGAATTGCTTCATTAACCTGAGTTTTATGTGCAGTGGGAGAAATACAATTTTATTCCTATCAACCAGAGGATCATTCTTGATGTTTTTGTCTCCAGGCGGCAAACTGATTCTTGGTGGCCAGTTCTTTTTAACCCAGTGTTCTAATGTAGCCCTACTGCCCAAGTAGCACAGCAAACAAGGGTATTTGGTGTAACCTCCTTGCTGACCCAGCAGAAAATTAACCGTTTTCAAATCAACACAAATTACTCATCCATGAACATGGTATTCCAGTCTATCCAGGACAATTTTGATGTTGGCATACTCTTCATTCATTTTTAGAGTGTCCTATTGGGATTGAACCATATATATTTCTGTTGTGAAGTAACACACATTTCAAATTCCTTTTACTACTGTCAATAAAAAGTCTCCATTCACTTGAATCATATGCGGGCTGTCCCATATTGAGAAGAAGCTCTTCAACACCATTAAAATAAACAATTGACCATCTGAATGGAAGTACTTTTGCAGTGCTGCTTCTCTGTTATGATAAAAGGAGACACTAGTGCCAGGTCTAAGTAGTCCTTTCTCTTGCAGCCTGGAAGCGAACAATTCAGCAGACTGCTTCAGAAAATACAAATCTCTTTTAAGATCATTCAAGTCAGGCGGAATAAACAGAGAAATGTTATCACAATCTGCACCAGACGGCGTATATTCAATCTGAGCATCATCATCATCATCATCTGTAGAAGCAGGTAAACTGAGGGATTTAACATCAATCTCTGGTAGCTCAGTAAATACCGGGACAGGTATTTCCTCACAATGCTCAACTGGTCGTCTGGCAGATGGGATATCTGGGTATTGCAAGTGTTGTTTGTTTTTCTTATTGAAACCTTTTACATTGACAAGGCAGAAGCAGTACTTATCCAAATGGTTTGTAGGTTCTCTCCTTACCATTGGCACGCCAAACTTCAGCTTAGCATTCTTTCCTTTAGACCATGATTGCAAAATTTCAACACAGGTTTTACACACTTTGTGAGGAACCCAATTTTTGTCTTTGTCTCCAAGTCGTACTTTAAAGTAGGCAAGATAAACCTTCTTGACAAAGGTATTGATGTTGCGCCTTTGATCCTGCAAAGTGAAGCTGCCACAGATGTAGCAGGAGATATCTGGGTCAATACCGCATTTCCTTCTTTCGGATAATGTAGCCATTGGTAGATCACGACCTGCAGAAGCAAAATATTAAATAAATGTGGATATCTACATAAAATGATATTATAAACACACTATCCTAAAAATACAACACCATATTTTAACACTAAAGCAGTCACTGACTCGCAACAACTTGCAATCATAAGTGACAAAGAGTTAATTTCGGATAAAATCAATGAAAATGGGGTATGCCGATAGCATAAAAATGAGATGTGATAGAGCAAATCTCAGATCAGATTTGGAATCAGACCCCTGAAATTAGTCTAAAACAGCTGCAAAAGCCCAGGCCAGATTTTTTTCTGTTGACCCGTGTTATGTAACATTTTTCACTATAAAATGACTTCTGACTCTTTTATTGAAAAACTAATACCATTCCGGAAGTAAAATGATTTTCGGAACAATTTGAAAACCGGCGTATGTCACATTTCTCTCTCGAGTGCGCGTAGTTAGACTTTGTACTTCTCGCGGTTTTACCGAAAATATAAAAATCATTGTTATTTCATTTCTGTAACTTTTCCATCCATTACGAAAAAATGTTTTATGCATAATGTCTAGTTTTCTTACTAAGGCAGTAAGAGTATCGTTTCCAGTACTGAATGTACCCATTTTTTTCCTGAAAATCTACTCTGGATATTTATATTGTGTCTGAAATGATACGAAATATTCGGGAATTAAACCACAGAATTCAGTGTCGTCCGCTTTGTTGTTGATTTTTACTGTTGGGTTGATGCATAAGTTCATGACGTTTTGTTTACCGCACTACAGAAATGTATTACATCAGAAGGTAAAACATTTTCAATTAACCATGCATTCCCACAATGTTTACGATGGTGTCCCAACTTCTGGATGGGTCTGCAATGCCATACTTGTAAAACCATGCAGGTTTCGTTGCGAAGAAGTCATCAAGGAAATTCTGGAGATCAACATTATTATTGAACGTTCTGCTATCTAGGGAATAGGCCGGACGTGGAAGGATATCCCATTTCATGTCATTAATGGCCATTTTGGTCATGTTTGCACTGTGAGGGCGTCAGTTATCATGTTGAAGAAGGACACCATGTCGTCGATATGGACGTTCTGCTGAATTGCTCCCTCCGCAAGGCAGAGTTGCTCAGAATAGAGTGCAGCGTTGATGGTCCAATTTCTCGGCAGCATTTCCCAGTGAATAATACCTTCCATGTCCCACCTGACATAAAACCAGGTTTCGCAGGACGAAGGTCACGTTTTGAACAAGGTGTGGGAGTCTTGTGTAGGCTTAACGTTTCCTTCCAATGCCTGAAATTCATGTACAGGCATCACGTTTCATCTCCAGTAACAATACGTGACAGAAAAGGTTTGAGTTGCTGAGAACATTCGAGATAACGGGCTAACAAGGAACCACATATGGCAACAAGCTGATTCTTGTTGTCCTAGTTGAGAATGTGAGGCACACAAAACCCCAATTTCTGGACCTTTCTCATACGTTCCAGGTGTCGCACTGCTGTGGACTAATCACAGTCCTTCCCAGTAGTCTAATCACAGTCCTTCCCAGTGGCTTAATCACAGTCCTTCCCAGTGGCCAATTTGCGTGTGTTTTGACGCGGATTCAAGTGGATGAGATGATTCAAACAATCTTCATCAAAGAAAGATTGATGACCCGAGTGTGGTTCGTTGCGGTCCAAATTGCTACAACGGAACCACTCAATCCATTTGCGGGCTGTCCTCGGAGTAATAGCATCCTCCCCATATAGAGCACAAATTTGTCGAGTGGCCTCTGTGGCTGTTGATCCTTTGGTAAACTCGAAGAGGAGAAGATGTCGGAAATGTTCATTCCTCTCTACTTGACACTCAATAATTCCGGACCTGAAATCCAAAGAACCATTAGCCACAATCCCTGAACCCAATATGTTTTATTTACATGATATTACTGGCTACATTTGGATATACAACTGGCCATCTGCCCCGTCACTATTGACCTAGAAAAGACAGAAGTAAAAGGGCATGATCTTATCGATCAACCCAATAAAATGACTTACTATGGATTTTAATGAAATAACTGACAAATGTCAGTTAAATATTAGAAAAAATATCTACTAGTATGTAAACAAAAAGATTGTGTAATTTTAAAACAGAAAATATGTGTTAAAGTTTTTTTCGTTTTCTGTCCTTTTAAAGAAGGCGTTTCGGTAGTTCAAAGTGAGCTAGCGTTGATACTATGTTGTGTGCGATTATGATCGTCTGGCGATCTCTAATGGGGCACTTTAAGAACACACACTCCGTTATCTCGTAGGCCATGAGCAAATCAAACCCACCAGTAGGCGAACGACTTGGCACGTTGGAAATGCGTGCGTAACGTATTATGATGAAACACAGCAGAGCACTAGCAGTTCAACCTTGGCAATTGCTAGGTTTATGTGTACGTTCGACGGCATATAGGAAAAGGTTTGTATTGAAGTACAAGGTACTATGATCATTAATACATTTTCATTATTATTGCTGCTTGTCCTTGCACATTTTCATGGGTGCAATGTGTACGTTCAATGGGATATATAAAAAGGTGTGTATTGAGGTACAAGATACTATAACCACCCATTAACGACTACAATTATTTGCGTTAGCTTTGGTATTTGTCGGAAAGTATTTTGATTTTTTGCGAGGACAAGGCTTACTGCAAAGAGGAAGTTGTTCCATGTGTGATGCTTCACTGTGATTGACATTTGGCTAGGTTCTATTTGTACTGCTTCACTCCGCGCAATTATGTTGGCTTGGGTATTTGGTGGAAAGTCTTTTGAACTTGGTGCTTCATTTTGATAGTTGGTAGAGACTATTGATACAAAATAGAATTTTAGGAGAGGATATTGAATCATTTCGCTAATACTTGTTACTGATAGTTTTGTATAACATTAGCCAGTCTCCAGAAGTTAATAAAAGACTGTCAGGGCTGACAATTATTTTTTCTTACTGGTTGAAAAGAGTGATTTTTTTTTTGTGGTTGAAAACACCTAATCCAAAAAAATATTTTTAGTTTCCGAACGATTCACCAAAATCAGGGAGGCCATAGTTTAGTTTTCAGGAGGGTGCAAACAGAAATATGAACTAGAAATGGCATGCATAAATACCATATAAATTTTCGACTGTGATTTCTTGTTATAAAATCATTTTTACCACACTTCCACACAAAAGTTCAACTGGTCATCAGAAATATTTTTCTAACTATCCACTACAAAACACTTCTTTCATATATTCAATCGCATCTCCAAATTACATTCGTTATCAGTAAAGCCCGGAAGTTGAGGCAGTAAAAACTCTAAAAATAGGCAGGCAAAAAAAACGAAATAAAGCGTCAAAATAGGCATTTATAGAAGTGGTCGAAAAATTCGAAAATAGGCATTTATAAAAGTGGTCGAAAAATTCTGAATCATACACAGGTGTTAAGCTGAATTCGCAAAATCATTTATCAGATTATCACTTACTTAATTTTGCGGTTACACATAAGTACTAGGTGTTTGTTAAAATGTTCGAACGTGAAACTCTGCCTTCTGTCACTTAGAATATGTTTTAGAGGCGAAAATGATCCTTCAACTTCTACGGAGGTAATTGGAGCGTATTTGAAACATGAGGCAGTTGTAGGATCCATTTCAATATAAGTTGAACGTTCACCTTGGAGTATTTCAGCGATGACTTTGATTTTCTCCAAGTCATTATTTGCTGAAAGAACTCGTTGACATTTTTCACTCACGATTTGACCCTTTCTCCCGGGAACACATTTAATTGTACTAACTACATCATTTAATATTTTCAAGCCATTCACTAACGTTTCGTTCCTTTTTCCAGCAAATTAATCATATCGGGCAACTGTGAAAAGTGTGCTTGAATAAAAGTTAAATCGTTACGAATGGAATCTTTAGCTAGTATCTGTTGAGCATTGCGTGTTGCGCAGGATTCATCCTCTTGAAAACTGTTAACAATTTCAGCAATATTGTGCAAATTATTTGCGTAATATACAGCGGCTGATATCCACGTTCCCCATCTTGTCAAAATCGCTTTAGGTGGTAAAGCAAGATTTGGTTCCATCTCTTTGAATATGTGAACTCGATGAGGAGCTTTACGGAAATTTTCTTCACATTACTCAATAACGCATCAATATCCGGAACAAACCCACGTACTTCCTCCGCTACTCTGTGGAGAGTATGAACCAAACAAGTTAAATGAAGCATTTTTGGAAAGAGAACTTTCAGGCCTTTTTCATATAAGGTGCTGCGTCTGTTAAAAACAATAGTACATTTTCATACTTTATTCCGCCAGGCCAAAGAAGAGCTAATGAAGAGGCAAAAAGCTGAGAAATCGTGCTACTATTTGTTTTTAGAAGTTGTTTTGATGTAAGTAAGTAGATAGTTGAGGGCTGAGCAGGTTCCATTGTACCTATAACAACATTTGCCACATACCTTCCCGTGGCGTCTGTTGTCTCGTCGATACTGATCCAGATATTTTTATCCCTGACATCTTCTCGTATTTCTTTCATTTTAACGACGTAGCAGAAATCTAAGTATGTTTTCCGCAAAGTTGCTTCGCACGGAATATTTTCCTTTGTATATTTCTCCAAAAAATTCTTCAGTGAATTATTTTCCAGCTTCCACAAAGGTATTCCACCATCTATAAAGGCATGGCACAAATCACTTGCAAACTGTGACTGCTTGCTCGAAGTAGAAGCGAATGACGAAATCAAACATGTCTTTTTTTCACCAATCTTCCGAATAACAGCAGCTTTATGTTTAGCTGTTGCCAAATGTTGTGAAATAAAGAATTTATTTTCGTAATTCAGTTTCGTATCGCATATTTTACAAAACAACAGCATTCCATCAGTGGACAAGATATCACTTCCGTACTATTGAACATACCGCCTTAATTTAGCACTGGTTGAAGAAGCAGTTTTCGGCATTATTGTTTCACTTGGACGCAAGGCGAGATCTATTAGGGGTAGCGAACTAACAGAATCTTCCTCCCTTGTTTTACACTTACGTTCAAGGTCTTATGTGTGTACGTGCATTCTTGGCTTTCACTCTAGTTTGATTGGTTACAATGTTATCTGACTGAATTCGGCTACTTCCGCCATGCGCAGAAACTATCATCTAGGATTCTGGGAGAGCAAAACATAAAATGATATGCCGACCATCGCAGACCATGCGCATGCGTCTGCCACCGCTGCTTAAATTGGAGCCCTCGTTTTGAATGTACCGATTGTACTCGTGTTTACTTTCAGATATCTGCCGACTGTGATTTCGTTTTAGAGAAAATGCCACCTACCTTATGGTTTGTACACCTATACCCTAAAAAAGAGTTTTTAAAAGAAATTAATAACTTAAAAAAAATTACGTGTTTACCTGGAAACACTACGTACTGCATGCTAGATTGTTATCAAAACTTTCATTTTATCGCATTCTTAAGAAGAAATAATTTTTAATAGTGCATTTGTTGAGTATAGGCAAAAAAGGCATTAAAAACATAAAAAGGCATTTTCTTCAAATATGAGCCGAAAAGGCAAAAAAAGCATTTTAAGGCATTTTGCCTTAACTTCCGGGCTTTAGTTATCAGCTTCAGAAAAAGGCTTTTCATCGCATGAAATGTGGTCCACAAATATACATATGTTATTCCTACAAAAGGCTTGGTCCTACACTGTTCGGATAGGAATGCAAAAATAAAAATTGGGAAAGCGTTTCTTTTTAATTTATTTATTTTGCAATGTTAACAGTAGCCTGAAAGAAGCAAATATTAGTGAATAATTTACTTGGCATTCCGTCGATGTATGTAAAACCTCACGCACGCATTTGAAACGTGCATATGAAGTGAATATTTCCACACATGAGAAGCGCTGCTAAGACTAACAGCACTAAAAATCAATATGTATCATACACATTATACCTAGTACTTTAATAAAAACCTTTTTATATATCTCATCGAGCATGCACATTGCACATATGAGAAGTTACGATGACTAACAGCATTAAAAATCAACATGTATTAAAATAATAGTACTTCGTAAATACAAACCATTTTATGTATCCCATCAAAGGTACCAAAGTTGATCTGCCAGTGTTCTGCTGTGTTTCATCATCACATATCACGCACGCATTTCAAACGTGCTACGTCGTTCGCAAATCGTTGGTTCCGTTTGTGCTCGTTGCCAATGAGATAATAGAGTGCGTGTTCCAGAATAGTTTCCTTAAAGATCTACAGACATTAGTGAAACATTTATAAACACTTCTTTCACAATGTGTGACTCAAATAGTGAACTTTCACAGCTGAGAAATCATTCAATACGCGTGTACCGGAAGCCGACCAGTACAGGCACTGGAATCTCAACCACCTGCGGTCCATTATTCGGAGTATTGTAACATCATTTACATAACGTACTTGCTTGTTTTTTACATAACGTACTTGCTTGTTTATACTTATAGTTAATATATCTCATGAACATTAGTTTGACCATAATCATGTCAGACACAAAAATACTTAAATTTGATATTTTAAAGTTTGTAAAAACGACAAAGTTTTTGAAAATTATATGACGTTTGTTTTTTACAGGCCAAAACCTTTTTGTATAATTTGTGACTACAAAACTTGTGATGTTGATATAGAATAAAAATAGCAACGTTTATTCACACTTAAATGTTTATTTAACATGGACCAATTTCGCAGAGCGTTTGGCTCATCATAATGGGGCGCGATTCAGACGTATGTATATCAACACTACATTTGAAATTTTACGTTTAAAATATGTATAAAAGTTTTAAAAATAGAGTTGTCGGACATTGAGCTCCTGATCTTTGTTTATGGAGTTAAGCTATAAGTGGAGTTAAGCTGTGGAGTTAAGGTACATGCATATATACATATATATAGTTCGAGCAGGCCTTGAGGTCCCTCTAATTCGTAATCTCATTGGTTAGCACTTGAGTGGCATTCACAAATCAGATAAAGAATGGTCGTGTACCTTGTAAATTTGCCTGAAACGTGTGATGAAACAGTAGGTGCTACAGCAAAAAAAGGGACCGTCTCTTATAAATAGCTCACAGATATTATATCAATGATACAAAAACGTTTTTTTTAAAGTATAATGAGTTTTATACGCGATTTTTATGAGATTAATATATTCACATTCTTATTGCTTTCAGTTCAAGCATTTTTCTAAATCTTGGGTTTGCACTTTACGATGCAACCTGTACATTTGGAGTTTTACTCCAGTGAATGATTGTGTTATGGCCACTTGCGCCCCGTTCCCATGCGTAACCGTGAACCATGAAAAACGTTCGCTTTATATGCACTCTACGGAAATGCAAATATTAATAGTAGTGCACCGTTTCCAAATTTTATTTCTCTTCAGTGTTTTTTTTTATGCGTAAGACCTCACTGGTACATGTGAATAAAAATGCTGGATCCTCGGTATGTACACGTACCATTCCCAGAGAACTTCATTTCCTGGGTTACCGTGGTCTTGAGGTTGCTCATAAGCCTTTCATTTACAACAGGAATGCTACTTGTCAATGTACTGTTCTTACGGTCGAGTTTGGAGCTGGCAGTGTACTCGCGTAAGAGTGTTTTTGCTGGCATGATCTCGGCACATTAGTTATCGTCGACAAAAGTTGTTAAACAGCACGTGTACCTCGATATTCTGGACAATTATGTCCTACCAACTCTGTGCCAACATTACCGAACCGAGCCTTGTTTGTACCAGGAATATTATGCACCGAGCCATAAAGCAAGCAGTGTTACGGCGTGGCTTGATGATAATTCCGTATCGTGTGTGGACCGGCCAGCACAAAGCCCTGATCTCAATCCCATAGAACACCTATGGGACGAATTAGAGCGCCTCATAAGAAGTTTGGAGCCACGGCCTACTACTAAGCAATAGTTAGCGGCGGTATTATTTACTGCATGGAAGCGCATACCTATCGCTGTGTTCCAAAACCTGGTCGAAAGCTTGCCTCTAAAGGTCAGTGCATGCATTAAGGCCAAAAGTGGACCAACACCGTACAAATGTGTGACAACAAATGCTATGTTGTGTTTCTCTTCTAAGTGTCCGGTGACATTTGTCAATAAGTGTACATAGGCGCGCGCGCGCACACACACACACACACACATACGAACGCACAGAGTCGAATGTGATCATTGTGACCACCTCCTACTTTTGACGTCAACAGCGCGCAGCCAATGAAAGTAGGCATGTGTCGTGAGCTGGCTTGGATGGTATATAACGTGTGCTGTAGGCAATGTGAAAACACAGCATTCGTTGCTGTCATGGATAAAAAGAGCGACTTTTCAGATTTGTAAAAAACGGATGAATATCTGTTTTCGGGCCAAGGGTGGCAGCAATTCTGAAACAGCGCAGTTGGTTAACCACCGATAAAGCTGCTCTGTTAATGTGTATGGTTAGTGGAGAAATGGCATCATTGCGAATAAGCAACATTGGAACAAGGAAGCACCACGTGCCATTGATGTAAAAGGTTAACGTCGGCTTCAACGGAGTGTGAGGGCCGATCGACAAGCTACATTGGAGCAACTTACTGGCCGAACGATTCAGATGGCTATAGGAAATGTGTCTAAAACGACAGTCAAGAAATCCTGCTGCGCATAGGGCTCCGATGCAGACGGATGATCACTGCACCTATGCTAACTAAGGCGCACCAGCAGAAAAGCCTTGCATTTGCACAGCAGTAACGGAATTGAAATATTGCCTCTTTCGATTTCTGCTTCATCAAACTGATGAACGTTGGCGTATAAGCCGAGAAACGTGGGACAACAAACATTTTTTTACCATTGCTGGCAGAACACAAACAGGTGGGGACAACGTATTGTTCAAGGGAATGTCTTCGTTGCATTCCCTATGTCCAATCATACTTGTGGAAGGCACTATGGACGGAATTCCTTATCAATCCATCCTTCCAGACCACTGACACTTGTAATGCTAATTGTCTTCCCTGGGCCGGGTGGTATCTCCCAGCACAACAATGCGATGTGTCAATGAGTTAGAAATGTCCAAGAGTGGTTGGAAGAGCACGATGAAGAACTCAAAGTCCTTTCCTGGCTTCCTGATTCCCCACACGTAAATCCAATTGAGCATTTGTGGGACCACCTCGATCGTGTTGTTCGCTCTATGGATCCTCCACTACACATCCTCCAGCGGCTGTCAGACTTACTGCAGTCAACATGGCTCCACATAACTGTGAACACCTTTCAGCTACTTCTCGAGTAACTCATAGCCTGTCCAGTTGCTGTTCGCGCTGCAATGTATCTGCATATGGTGGTTATTCTGGATATTAGCTTTTGGTCACAATAATGTGACTCGATCGTGTATATATATACATGTATATATAAACAGAATGTAAGGTCAGGTGATGCGTAACATCACAGCCTCTCCTTGACAAATGTCAACTACGCCTTCTCGTGGTACATCCTGTTCCCAATAAAGGGACTCTGACGACCGCCAATAGCGTTATAACTATACCACCGGGATTAGAGGAAATGATATCCCACACTCACCAACCCGCTTGGCCAGCGTGGTGAGTTATGGCCAAACACTTCCAAAATGACTACACAACTTAAATCTTGGCCCTCAGTCTCAGGCAGCTGGAATGTACCTCGGCAAGGCGACATGAAGGCAGAGGGTGCTAAGAATCCCCGGAGGACCGGGCTAGGCTGCCATCTGATGCTGACCTTGGCTACGTATAACGGACGCTCCCTATCTTCTGATTCAAGGCTTCTTGAATTGGAAGAGGAACTACAAAGGTTCAAGTTGGACATCGTCGGGCTAAGTGAGGTAAGGAGAAAAGGAGAAGATCTCACTGAACTGAAAAGTGGACATCTCTTCTACTAACGTGGGACTGATACTGGCAGAACTAGTGGTGTTGGATTTATAATAAACAAGAAACTGAAGGATAAAGTTGAAGTTGAAAGTTCCTCTGACAGAGCTGCATGACTCGTTATCCAACTTTCAAAAAGATACCAGGCTCAGATTATTCAAACGTATGCCCCCACCACAAGTCATCCTGACGAAGAAATTGAAGAATTTTATGAGGAAATTCGTCATCTAAATAATAAAGGTAAGCAGCACTTAAAGATAATTATGGGAGATTTCAATGCAAAAATAGGGCAACGGCCACAGAATGAAACTTCAGTAGGTAAATTCGGTCACGGCAACAGAAACCAGCGTGGAAATACTCTCGTAGAGTTTGCAGAGGCAGAAGGGTTTTTCATCTTGAACTCCTTTTTCAAGAAAAAGCCACACAGGAAATGGACATGGAGACATCCAAATGGGACGACAAGTTAAATTGATTTTATTATGTGTAACAAAAAATTCATCATAGAAGACTGCAGTGGGCTAAACAAGTTCAACACAGGTAGTGACCATAGATTGGTGAGATGTAAGATGCACCTCAACACGAAACTCGAACGCGGCAAGCTCATAAGGCAAACAAAATATATTGACATAATCAACCTTAAAAAACACCATAATGCCTGCAAGTTAAAACTGAAGAACAGATTCTCTGCTTCAGAAGGCCTAACATCGGAAGAAATTTATATTTCTGAAGTTAACAGAAAGGTAACTAATACTCTTATGGAAACAGCAACAAAATTAGCTGGGTCTAGGAACAAGTTGCATGTGAACAAATTATCGGGAAAAACCAAAATGTTGATGCAAAAAAGAAGAGAGATGAGGACAACTAAAGAAGATGTGACTTCCAAAGTGGAATATATAGAGCTATGCAAGACAGTACTAAAAAGTATCACTAAGAACGTAGGGAAATTCAACAGTGAGGAAAGCAATTGAAAACAACCAAAGCCTAAAGATAGCAAAGGGACATCTCTGTAAGGGAAGAAATCAGATTATGGCACTGAGAAAAGGTGGTTCTGTAAGAAGAAATAGATGTGAAATTTTGACAAGAGAGAAAGATTTCTTCTCCAAATTATATGAAAGGGATGATACATGTACTCCAGACATCATGAAAGGTACCAGTACCAGAGTTCTTTCAGTCCTCCCAGCAGAAGTTGCACATGCAATCAAGAACATGAAGCGGAGAAAAGCTCCAGGAGAAGATGGAATTACTGTAGACATCATAGAAGAAGAAAGTGGAGAAATCGAAACAGTACTCGCCCAAATTTTCACTCGTTTCCTTAATGAAGGGAAGATTCCTGAGGATCGGAACAACGCTACAATGATCTTGCTACATAAAAAAGGCGACATTGAGAATCTCAGGAACTACAGACCTATCAGCCTCCTATCAGTGGTTTATAAAATCTTCACTAAAGTTCTTTCACACCGCTTGAAGGTGACACTGGACATGGCTCAACCGAGAGAACAAGCTGGATTCAGGAGTGGCTACAGCACAATAGCTCATATCCATGTACTGAGAGAACTATTTGAAAGAGCGAGGGAATATGAACTTCCATTGTGCATGGCTTTTATCGATTATGAAAAAGCCTTTGATTCGGTGAAACCATCAGCAGTTACAATGGCTCTGAAATCCTGCGGTATTGAAGATGCATACATTAATATTATTAATAACATCTATGACAAAGCAAGTGCAAGGATTCGGCTGTTTGAAAATACAACACACAAAAAATTGGAAAGGGAGTGAGACAAGGTGACACCATATCTCCAAAGCTCTTTAATGCCACATTGGAAAATGTCTTTCAATCACTGAACTGGGAGAACAAAGGAATAAAGTTTAATGGAGATTATCTAACCCACCTTCGTTTTGCTTTTGAGGTAGTCATTTTTGCAACTACCCCATCAGAGCTGCAGAATATGATCCAGGAACTTGCTGACAAGAGTAAAGAAGTGGTATTAAAAATGAACTTTCAGAAGACTTTTGTCTTCTGAAAGTTGATGTTCAATGCTTTTACAAGAAATGGAAATTTATCGATTGATGGAGAAAAGCTGGAGATAACAAACAAGTACGTTTATCTTGGACAGCAGATATCAAGTGAGGGTCACATTGGTGAAGAAATTAAACGGCCTACAAAACTTGCCTGGAGAGGTTTTGGAAGAAACAGCATAATTTTCAAGAGCAATATGCCATTATGTCTTACAAGAAAAGTGTTTGATCAATGCATCCTTCCAGTGCTTACGTATGTTGCAAAGACGTGGACCTTAACTAAAAGAGATATACAAAGGCTGCAGACATATAAAAGCAGCAGGGAGAGGTGCATGCTTGGTGTAACCAGGAAAGATTAGAAAAGGAACTCGTGGGTCCGAAAAATGGCAAGAGTGGAAGACATC
This sequence comes from Macrothele yani, assembly GCA_039090855.1. Taxonomy (NCBI): domain Eukaryota; kingdom Metazoa; phylum Arthropoda; class Arachnida; order Araneae; family Macrothelidae; genus Macrothele; species Macrothele yani. The sequence goes on from CM077034.1 coordinate 63,377,255, forward strand.
ATGATCAGATTTAAATCCCTGAAATGGCAATGGGCTGGACATACTGCCAGAAGGACAGACCATCGATGGACAGCCGAAAATTTAGATTGGATTCCAAGGGACAGGAAAAGACCCAGAAGAAGACCACATGGGAGAAGGGTGGATGAAATTCGAAAGTATGCGGGAGTGGAATGGAGGAGACTGGCACAAGAGATACCGTTGTGGAGGAAACTTGGGGAGACCTTTCGTCCAGCAGTGGATTGATAATGGTTGACAATGTTGATGATGATGATGATATATACACTAGTAGTTCTCCTTAATACAATACATATTAATAAAAAACCTTGAAAATTCGGAAAAGTAAACCGAAATAGGTAAATACAAAAAGACATAAATTAGAACAACCAATGCTTTCAAGGTTAAAGAACACAGACACCCAGGATCAATCGTCAGGGAAAGACGACCGGTGCCCCTGTGCAATAGGTTCAGGTTTCATGAGAGTGCTGAATTTATCATGAGCCAAAAGATAAACGTCTTAAGTAATTTTGCATCAAATACCTCTTTTGCACTTTGTCTTTTCTACCTGAGGACAGACAGAGTTTGTTTACCTGTTTTGTTTTGAATCGTCCAAATCAAAAATGGCTGGTTTAAGGTTTACAACATTTAAAACATCTGTATTCCAACATTAATATTTGAAATATGTTTCGTTTGTACTCTGTTAATTTGAACGGAATTTCTTGATGACAAAGCACTCTGCTCCACGTGATTATTTGAAGAAATTGAGAGTTTAACTTCATTTGCTTATTGACCACAAATGGTTGATAATCGTGTTTTGCTTTAAAATAGACCCTTGAGTTATTAATGCTTCCTCCTATTTGATAATTGTAAATGCCTCCTGCCCATTTGCAGTTCAAATATACACCACTATTTATCTAAAATTAAATTAATTATTGTAAAATATGTTAAACTTCTGGTTCAACCCAAAATACATTACTATATCGCTTTGCCCTTTGAATTGTAAAATTGAGGACTTTAATTATATGTTAATGATTAATTCTCACAGTTAATACGCTCATTTCAAAATACAAACTGCTAGAATATAAAAAAAGAATGATATGATCGTAAGAGAAATATGTTTCAAAATATATGTGAAACAAGGAATATGACCTGTGGATACACATTAATGATCCTTGATATTCAAAATAAACGAATATTCATTTTACCTGGAAAATGGTAATCATGGAAACATATTATTATTACTGTTTTGCATTTTCGCGGTACCTTTTAGAATACAACATGAACATTTCAGATACTTTTTGAAAGGTATGTTCGTTTTCTGAAGTAAGTAGAAATGCAAACAGCAAAGTACTTCGCTCTGCAGGTCTAAGCACATTTTCTTAAATAATGGCTTTAAAATGGTTTCACTCTCTCGCGGAGTATTTAAAACAATATTTTCCTACATTTTAGCTTAGCAATGACTATACGTACGACAGTGAAAATCGCAATCGATCTCGTTTTGCGCGGCCTTTTACTTAGGACAGACATAAAATTAAAAAAAGTCCTTAATTAAGAAAACTTAAACTTTTGGGTATCACAGGTAACCGATTAGAAACAACTGGTCCGAAGAACATGAATATTACGATCCGGTTTCTGTAAATATCGTATTTTCTCGACAGATCCCGCAGCTACCTCACTAAATTTTGCACTTTTCGAGAATGCGAAGTTCTGAAATTTAAAAAAATGTTGGTCCTTCAAAAGTGTAGTGCACTGGAGTCTTTATGATCAAAGTCTGACTTTCCAAAGTGGGACTATGATTAATTGCCACACAAAACCATCGCAATTCTTCTGAGAAGTTAAGAATTTCTAAAATTATTTTGCTTAAAATAAAACAAAATTATATCGTTTGAACACCCACAAAACGGAATCAAATTTTAAAATCTAAAGGAAATAGATAAATTTATGTTAATACTGATTTACTGTTACATATGTAGGAACCAAACGAGATTTTGAAGTACCTCGAAAAGTACAGTACGTTTTGATAAAAAAATTGAGGAAAACTTGGAATTTATTATGACATTTTATATATTATATGTAAAAGATAAGAAAACTCTTTGTTAATTTAAAAACAAATAGCACGTGCGCTCAGCTGGTAACAAGCCATGCTTAAAGTGAGGTATGCAAAATAATTCAATAGGGAGTGCGGACACCACTCGCAGCAGTTCATACTGAGCAGCAATGCTGTATGCTTATAAAGTTATTGTCAAGAAGCTGTAATGGCGCTGACGGTTATTATTATAACAAGGTTTTCGGGGTGTCTTATTATTTTGAGAGTTCTGAAAGATGTCACATGGATGACCTGTAAGTTTTACAAGTAAATTTAGAATTTATATTCTGTTTGCTTTGAAGATTCTATCGATTTCCCATGTATTGGGAGAAATATTTCTTTCTTTAATGATTTATCTGTGGATATCCAGTAAGTGGTACACGCAAATTCAGAATTTATAATCTGTTTGCTTTGAATATTCTATCGATTTTCCATGTCTTGTGAGGAGTATTTCTTCCTTTCTTGATTTATCTGCGGATGACCAGTAAGTGGTACAAGCAAATTCAGAATTTATATTCTGTTTGCTTTGAATATTCTATCGATTTCCCATGTATTGTGAGGAATATTTGTTCCTTCATTGATTTAGCTGTCGATAAGTGTTACAAGTAAATTCAGAATTTATATTCTGTTTGCTTTGAAGATTCTATCGATTTCCCATGTATTATGAGGAATATTTCTTTCTTCATTGATTTATCTGTGGATAACCAGTAAGTGGTACAAGCAAATTCAGAATTTATATTCTGTTTGCTTTGATTATTCTATTGATTTTCCTTGTCTTGTGAGGAACGATTCTATCTTCATTGATTTAGCTGTGGATAAGTGGTACAAGCAAAGTCAGAATTTATATTCTGTTTGCTTTGAATATTCTATTGATTTCGCATGTATTGTGAGGAATATTTCTTCCTTCATTGATATACCTGTGGATGACCAGTACGTGGCACAAGCAAATTCAGAATTTATATTCTGTTTGCTTTGAATATTCTATTGATTTCGCATGTATTGTGAGGAATATTTCTTCCTTCATTGATATACCTGTGGATGACCAGTACGTGGCACAAGCAAATTCAGAATTTATATTATATTTTCTTTGAAACTTCTTTCAATTCCCTATGTATTATGAGGAATATTTCTCCCTTCATTGATTTATCTGTTGATGACCGGTAAGTGGTTCAAGCAAATTCAGAATTTATATTCTGTTGCTTTGAATATTCTATTGATTTCCCATGTATAATGAGAAATATTTCTTCTTTCACTGGTATATCTGTGGATGACCAGTAGGTGGTACAAGCAAATTCAGAAATTATATTCTGTTTGCTTTGAATAATCTATCGATTTTCCATGTATTATGAGGAATAGCTCCTCTTTATGATTTATTTTGAGACTTCGTTTTAAGACACAGGTCTACTTCAGGCGGCGTCATAGACATGGAGAGTAACGTTCAGGTCAGGGTACCTCCTTGGTGATTACACACGTTTGATGATGTAGTCTTCAGAAGTATTGGTCAACAGTTCCGGCTCGGAAAAGACGTGGGCTATCACACTCAACGAAAATATTATCGTGAAGTGATACTGTATAAAAATCATCAAGGCTTTCTAAGTATATATTCCTAAAAACGTAAGCATTCTCGATCCGGTTTGAAGTACATAGCTACCTGTGTGGCCACCCAGAGGTATGCATACCTACATCATGACACTAACACCAATATATGTATTTTTAAGAAATTTAAGGATGATAGCGTACACTTTTTCTTTCCAGGTAAGTATTCGTCTGGAGTACTTTGTAGAAATTATCTGGAATCAATCCATGAATGGAGAATGAACCTCCATTGTTCGTCAGTACATTTCAAATGACTGCTACAGGAATATAAAGCTTTTCTCTTATGATGAGGATGATGCCTCCTCCTCAGAAACATAAAACATCGCGGTTTTTGCAGGTATGGGTACATGTAGATATATCATTCTATACGTAGATAATTGCAGGTAAAATTGAGTTGTATTTAATTACACTGCTCCATCTCTAGGAATGATTTCATTTTTTATAAAAGAAAGCACCTTGAACATTTTGAAATAGCCCGTACGTTTCTTAAAATGAAAGTGGTTTCTTTTGAAATTATATTAGAAAAGGAATACGAAATTAAGGACGCAACAGCAGCGGGAAATTCCTCTTGCTCTAATAGAGTTGCAAACAATTGCAAAAATTAATAAAAGTTGAAATATAAAGGAAGCATTTTGCTCCAGTAATTTTCATTTTAAAATAATGCAGGAGTTAGTATCTTTACTTTCACTAATATCCTGAAATAATAATTTTTATTCCTGAAAGTTTAATTAAAAAAGCTAGTTCGAAAATACTGTAAAAAGATGAAAATAGCCTGATGTCGTAGTGAGTACCAGGTAAAAATTTAATGTTGAAATCCACATGCTGCTCCTTCGTACATACGTATATTTTTTAAAGAAACGTTTTGCTAAAGTCTTAGCATTTTCTAATTATTCAGACAGACTTGCAAATCTTTAAATCAGCCTGTTCCATATGAGAAGTTGGTAAAATGGATAAATTACCTCATACTGAAGCTATTATGGTCTCCCAGTAACAGTGATTGAATATGAATTGTCTGCATGATGCTCGATAAATTCAAAATAAACGGTTCGTTAGTATCACTCAGTCAATTTGGCGTTTCCAACAACGCAACCTGTGACCTCTTTCTCATTAGATAAACATCAGATTCAGCACATATTGAGGACAAATTTGTTTTTTTGATTTCAATTCATGAGATATCTTGGAAGAGAGACGAAAGTTTTGGTACCATTTCGGCACGTATATGAACGAAATCTGAAAAATTGCTATTTGCAAATTTTTCATATTTCATGGAACAGAAAATTTCGGAGAAAATCATTTCTAACAATTTACTCCTTGCATAACAGCATGTGATTAAATGGGTATAGATGCACTCAACAGAGTCATGCTTCAACAAAGGTACATTGAAGGTTGGGTCGCATGGTATCGTAAGCTGAAGCATCATACTGAAAGAATCAACCTCACGCTGGGTGAGGTTTCTCTTAGTGGTGATAAAATCAAGATATATTAAATATGTGTTATTATTGTATAGTTGAAAACCAGAAACGTATTAACATGCAAAAGCAGATATCCTAAACAGAATAAGGTTCCGTTTCCCTACTCATGAGAAACAGTTGCTTTAAATTCGCATACTTTGCTTCGCGAGAGATAGTACAAAGGGTATTTTGAAAGTAATGCCTTGTCCTTCATTAGATTTTTATTGGAAGCAACATCAATATGAAACTTGGTTGTAAAATAATTGACATATCGTTAATAATGCTAGCTTATTCAAAGAATTGTTCATCACTTGGCAAAATCAAAGTATTGAAACCATTGGTAAAATCAATTTTGGAAAAATTCCAGTGGCTATCGGTTTACCCATCAGTCCACTGCCAGATTAAAGTATGCCACATTGTCGAAACTTTCCATACGAAGTGTATTTTTCATAGGAGTAAATAGGAACAAATATGAAGGAGCCAAACCAAGACTGTAGGGTGTTGGGGAATCAATGTTTACCCATTTGGCAAAAGAGTGTGAAGTCTCCATTGAGGTCTGGTTACGTGGGTTGTCATGAAGTAAAACAATAATGTGAAGTGGAGTGTCACGTACCCTCTGATAGCTTCCTTTAGCTTCTTCAATATGTGCACATAGTGAGTACTGTTTATTGTTGCACCTCACTCAAGGATATTAATAAAAACGACACAACCTTTGTCCCAGAAAATTGTCACCATCACTTTACCTGTGAAACAAGATATGTTCTTCTTTTTCTGTCGAGGTAAAGATGTGCGGTGTCCTTCCATTGACGCACGATTTGTTTCTGGGCCATGGAAGAACAATCAGCTTTAGTCCCGCGTCACAACACTAGAGAAAAACACCTCACCTTCCCTTTCATAACAGTCCAAGATGTTCCGGCACATGTCCACCCTTTGCCCACATTGTTCACTGGTTAGTTTCCATAGGATCCACTTTGAACACGTTTTCTGCTGTCCAGATAATTAATTAATGTTTCTGTAGCACTATGACCACAATGAATTGAATCGCACAACTCCTGGATGTTTACAAGACGATCAGCTGTGATGAGGCCTTTCACTCGTTGCCTGTTGGCATCTTTCACATTAGTTGCAGGTGTTCCACCCTGTTGCTTGTCCGACATTGACATTTCTCCCTCTCGAAACTTCATCTAGTTTCTGACATTATTGATTTCGATTGTCGAAACTCCATACGTAGCCAGAAACTTTGTGTAGATTTCTGGAAACTCACATCCCTTTTTCTCCAGGAATTCAATTATGGTCCGCTGCTCTTCTTTGTCATTCATGATCTTTATTTCTGATTCTGAAAAATATGTGTTCCCACATTGGTACTATGTTACAGTACATATCAGTGAAGTTTCATTAAAATCACATCAGAATTTCAAAAGTTGTTAATTAGGAGGCATTTCCTTCAGGATGTCCCTTGCACTAAGTACTCTTGCAATATGAGCTTTCATCTTCCTACATGAGTTTTGAAATATTCAAAATTCATCAAATTCAAATTTTTGTCTAACTGATTCGCCGGAGGGCATACATGAAGCATAACTGTTTCAGAAGTATTGATCTTATCATGGGCAGGTATTATTTATTCGTGATCCTCTAAAGCTCAAAGACAAACCCTCATGATTAATGACATGAAAAGTATTCACCTGTGGATAATACATGCTCCGCATGTACTAGAAATAACTGATTGTTGTTACTGAACATCTGTTTTCGTACCATTATCACTTCTTATTTTTGCTTACCTTGCCTTGAAGTACATGAAAGGCGCCCCAGTGACGCAGTGATCTAAGCGCTTGCCTCTGACCATTCGTCCGAGATAGGTCTGGTTTCGAATCCCGGTGAGGCATGGACATTGTGTTTGTCTTCCGGCACTGGCTCTCTCCCTTCCCTGGAACCAGTGGTCCTAAATTAGGGACGGGAGACTGCTTATAGACTATTGAGTTTCTCACGGTGGTCGTTATACCTCCAATAAATAAAAAGTCGATGCAGAAGTTTCTTGTTTTATATACAAGTAAAAACCTGCAAGTCTAGGATTTTGGCGGTAAATTGTGAAAAAAAAATGAGATCATGTCCACCTACATAACCAGCAATTTTTCCTTTGTGAAAACTAATTGTAGCTCACAAATCGAATTTCCCTATGGCGCCTTGTGCTACACTTTGCACCCCTGTGTGTCAAGGGTATCATTCTTAAAACAAATATTGTCGTGCAACAATGTTATTTTGTATATTTATCGCAACAACTACGATCAGAAAACAGTTCCATAATAATTACAACAAGTTCTAAATTTTCTAATGTTTGGAAAACTATAAGATGTCGGCCAATCAAAAGCGAGCTAAGTTTTTCTCCAGTTCGTTTGAAGAGTTCCTCTGTGGAAACTTTAGGAGTAAACATTTCGCATAGTGTTTCGAAAGCTATAGAATTCCAAAGCATTTTCATTTGAACTGTACACTTTTTTTTCGCAATATCTGAAAAAAGGTTTATCTCACAAAAGTACGAAGACTTGTCCTAAAAGCAACTTAAGAATATAAAGTTATTTACATTAAAGATTTCTAGACAGGAAATATTGTCCTGCAATTTTCTCAATATGGATATGGCTTATGGGGGTGAGGTCTTGCGAGCATAGAGACCATATGAAACAGCAATAGGAATATTTCTGAAGAGTATCAATGACGTGTTCGAAATGAAAGCCTAAAATATTTACTTTAACGGAATTTCGAATGAACGAGGGAAGAGATAAAAGAATATCGAAATAGATCAACTGAAATCAGTAATTCACCTACAAATGTACACGTTCCAAAGGCCAGATAAACTTAAAAATATCACATGGTACTTTGTATTTAATTGAAGCACAGACTCTTCCTTTTTTGCTTATGAAAAATTCAAACTAGGATCAGGAAAACATTCTATTCCAACTCATATTTTTTCTGTGTTGCAGATAAAAAGGAAATGGTGAGACATTCTGTGCTACAGAAAAAAAACATTGATTCCATATCGCTTAAATTTAAAGTCACTTGTGGGGGCGTTAACTCTAGTGCTAATACATCCAATTATCAAAATGATACGAATCAGCAAAACATGAGAATGAACATTTTCCTGAAAGTGCATATATTCATTCAGTATTTCAGTATATTTTTAAGTAAAGCAGAACTGAATTATCAACTGGTGATTTGAGGTAAAAATTAGTCTTTCAAATGGAAAAACAGCAAACTTAACACAAAATACTAGCAGAAATGCCCTTGCTCTTTACAATATCTAGCCACTTCTCTTTCAACATCACTATAGTCTAGTACAGGAAACAACTCATGTTCATATTTCCATTGCATACTTTACAGTATCTCGCCACTTCTGTTTCGACATCACTATAGTCTGGTACAGGAAACAAATCATGTTCGCAGTTCCATTTCATGCTTTGCAATATCTAGCCACTTCTCCTCCGACATCACTATAGTCTGGTACAGGAAACAAATCATTTTCACAGGTCCGCGGGTGGTCTAATGGGCAACGTTCGTGACTGCTGCTGAAAGGAACATAGCGTTCGATCATAGGCAGGTACGAACGCTCGATCCACTAAATACTCGTCGTGTGTCGGATGGGCACGTTAAGCCGACGGACCCCGGTTACTGGCCCGCGGTAATAAATAAGGGAGTCTTCCTCCCCCTTTCTACTTCGCTTCCGTGTCACTTTCCTATCTGGCATTCTAGCACAAATCTCCTAGCTTCCTATTTCTAAGGGTTGTTTAAGATCTGTGGTCAGACACTCCCTTCCTAAAATCCTCTACATATGATCATCATTTGATCAAATCATGTTCACAGCCTCATTGTATGCTTTGCAATATCAAGCCACTTCTCTTTCGACATCAATTTAGTCTGGTACAGGAAAAAAAAATCATGTTAACAGTTCTATTGCATGCTTAAATATTATGTGCACTTTGCATTTCATTTTCTGATATATTTGTTCATTGAAGTGCACTTACGTTAAAGAATTTCTTAAACTTTGTGAAGTCCGCCTTCCAGAGCACATATAAAAGTTAAGAGCCCGGTAATTTGTAATGAAGGAAGGCTTTCTACCGTTGAAAGTGTTTGCACGTGACTACATTTCGAGACTGTAATAAATCCTTTATTAAGCTCTTTGACACGATCCTACTCTTAAGGGGCTGCTTATTTATTCTCAAAAAAGGTAGTACTTGTTGCATGATCGAATTTATTGACTGACAAGACTTTTCTGATGTCGAGGTGCTGAGCACGGATATACTTGTACGAATACCAGTACGCTCTAGCTTAGAAATTTCCGTGAAGTTTACGGCTGGATGGTGGAGGGTGAAAGTGAAGTACGTATTATGGCATCTACTTCAGAGAGAGAGCTGTTTTCAGGAAGAGAGACAAATCATTTCTTTGGGCAGGATTGCGGCTACAGAAAAAAAGGCGTTTGGCTTGGTGCACTCTGCCGATTACCTCATTTCAAGTCACCGCATGAAAAAGTGTTGGATGAAGTTCCACTGACATTCGAAAATTTAGGAACTATAACTGTTCGGTCCTTCTCAAACTGTGCAGAACTGAAATTACTTTAGAATGAAATCGAGATATAAATTCACAAACCTCTTTCCGGGTATCACAATTTTTTTTTATTTTTGCAAAGATATTACGAAGCAATATTCCCAAACTCATTAAAATGTTTTATTTTTAATTCAAATTAACTTTATCTCCTAATACTTTTAGAAAAACTGCATATAAACTTATGAAGGAACTATTCTGAAAATTTTCGAGCTCCAGAAAGCGAGAAAAAAGCTTTCAAAATTGCAATTTACTAATAAAAGCGCATATCGAACAACATCTTCTATAACGAAATGTTTTTCCAGAATTTTGGGAATTACTAGAATGATGGAAAAACATAACGCATACATTCATATCATTAGATATTATGTACTTTTCTATTGCGGGATTCGAACATGTCAGGCTCCCTAAAATCAAATCATTATGGCTTAACAAATTTGTGTTGTTTGGAATTTAATTTAGTTAAGGCTTAAAAATATGACTTGACAATAATAATTTTCACATAACAATATACAGTATATTGTTTGGAAGATAAATTTCTCCCGTTACAACCCAACCCAAAACTTTATCGTACACTTCGCAGTGAAAGCAATGTAAGCTGTAGATATCGTCCTTTTTTCTATTAAAGGTTTAGCGACCACAGTGAGCAACTCGATGGCTATGAGAATTGCACCTCACTAAATAAGGTCCATTGGTTTCAGAGAAAGGAGATAGCCAGTGGTCTAAGACAAAACATAACATCCACGCCTTACCGGGTTTCGAACCTGAATCCTTCCCGAACGAATGGAAATACGCCAACCCTGAGACCACTAGGCCGCCGGGGAGAGATTATGCTTTTTCAAACACTGTAGAAACAATCAGGAATGCAGCGCTTCTCTGACTAATGAAAATACTGGCAAGCGTAACTTTGAATTACACTGGTTCCCCTTAATTAAACAAAAATTCGAAAAATCGCGGTAATTGAGCGAAACATCGTTCGAATTGCACAACAGTTTCATATGTTACGGAAGAAGGCATACATCATCAATGCAAATAAGTGGCGCTCGCAGCGCTACATGAAAATGCGCAAGAGCTTAAAACCAGCTTTATCGGAGGAATTCGCCAAATCATGCGCGTCGTTGAAAGAAAAGATGTCGAGATAACGATTTTGTTAATACGGCTTCGAGACGTCATTTTTCAGTGGAGTTACGCTACAGAATGATAGGTAAATTCGATGCAGGGCAACAGCAGGCTGACGTCGCAAGATTGCTCAATGTCGATCGTTCCTTGGTCAGCAGGATGTAGCTGCAGTTCGAAGCTACGGGTGCAGCTTCCCAAAGGTACGCCGAGGGTAGACCAAGGGCGACGACCTCCGCGGATGACTGGTACTTGCGGCTTTTGGCACGGCGGTACACGACGGCTACACCGACTCATCTCAGATCCGCGCTTCCCGCAGGTACCGGACGCACGGTATCAGCTTTGACGGTATGCAGAATGTACATTGCAGGAGGATAAGTTCCAAAATACCATCAATTGCAAACTATGGCATAATCTTTGAAAACTGTCTGTCAGCTAACGCAGCATATACTTACTGCATCAAAATACCAGTATGTTTCTCGAAAAATTTCCGATCATAAATGGTTACCGTGTGTAACTGCTTTAACTATTTCATTTTTGAATGTGATACTTTTCTTTTGGCAGGACAAATTTCACACACAAATTTTGTATTCGGTATTACATTTTAAAATACTTTCTTACGCGACAGCACAGCAAAAAAGACTTAATAAAAGAAATTACATCCCTACGGTAGCTTAATTTCAAGATTACATCATTCCAAGATATTCATTTTTGCGGAAGAGGACCACATACGTCGCTGCGGCGTCAAGAGATAAGGAAGTTTAAAATATTGGTATAATTTTGTCTTTTAATAACATTGTATTAAAATAATTTTTGTCTCACCATTTTGTAAAGATCACCTGTTGTTCTACAAGGGTGCCTCAAAAATCTTGTTACATGGTCATGGTTGCTAAATGGCTTCCATTTTTTTTAACACAGATACACTATTTTTGTAACTTCATTTCAATGTTGAAGAAAATGTATTAATTTATGTAGTTTTTATTAATTTTCGACAGGCATTTCTGCAGTCTTTTTTCTCAGAAATTTAGTAATCCTTTTTAGAATACTTTTGAAATAGCTACTAACAGCACTTGCTTTTCTCTTACATAAACTTGTTCACGTCATACAGCTTGACGGATGAAGAAAGGCGAACATCAATTTTCATTTTTTCACGAATGGTGCACAGCAAGAAAAATTTAAATATTGAATATAATTTTTTGCATGAAAACTAAATTCAATGTGCAGATATCGATACATAACAACCTGAATGTTAATTACGATATAGACGCAGTAGAAACCTTCAACATCTTGAATCAGGTTTCTTGCCCTCTTCCTTGTATGTTATGTATAGCACATGACGTAGCACACCACCGAAGCATTTGGGAGAAATCTCCACCCAGGAAAAAAAAACAAATATTTAACATTATTTCCACAAATTTGAAGCACGTTTAAAATTTTTATACAGATCTGCATTCTTCGTTCCACCTATCGGAAGGCGGGTACCATTCTCTACCCCAAACAGAGTTTATTTTTAAGTGAAACTTCACACTAGGCAAAGGCAGCAAGATTGCACAGAATTAATTGTTTCCTTCCAGACCTAACTTTTCAAACTCCAATAACATAGGTGCCGTACTTTTATTTTAGAAAAGGCACACTTTGATGTTGTAAGCACTAAGGATGCGCTTGTACTTATAATCACTATTTTACTATCCTCAACAAGCATAACAATAAGCGATTGTATGACAAGGTATACAAAGCCTTTAAAAAAGAAAACACTCTTTAACATTTATTTACAAAATATAACAAGAATTACATAATTATCTTGTTTCTTCTTTTACTCTTCACCGTAAACGAATTTACCCAATTCCACCCCCTCCCACAAGGCGTTGACTCTCGTGTGCAAGTTTTGTGATTAACACATCACATATGTGTCTTTGTTTCTCAAATTTAAGTTGGAATCTGGCATTGTTCATTAGGTACATAACCCTGTATTATCTCTGAGTCCGGTTTAATTCACATCTGGTAATGGGCCTATAGTAGACCCGAAAGTGCTTATGTATTTTACCTTTTAACGTTTTAAGTTTAGGTTTCAACGTCCCCATCATCGTTTTTAGCACTTCTTTTGTAAAAAAGAACGTGCTTATGTTATCGGTGTGTCCGTCCCTCCACCTGTACCCACCATATCTCTGCAACTATTAGGCCAATTTAAAAATTCCTTTTGCGTTGGGAAACTTGAAATATGAGAATGATAATCTTTTATTTCGTTTTTTTACGATGTACAATTTCGCCGCTAGAGGGCGTAAACGAAGATGATGTCGAATTCAAGAATACGTTTTATTCCACATATTTGCTTCTAAACATCCCATTGAAAAAAATATTTTATAGATATAGTATTTACATATATATAGTTACTTTTTTAAATTACGCATAGATTTTCCGCTAGGGGGCGTAAAGGTAAATTACATTTTTCCCGATAACTCGTCTTCTAAAACTCCGATTTGAAAAAAAGATCTTCAGCGCATACATCTCCTGATGGAAAATCTTTTGCATATAATTTCGAAATTTTGGTAAGGAGTACTTTGGCCACCAGGGGCGTAAGGGTTCATTTTTCCTTCGGATGTACACTATCTACCAACAAGTAATTGGACACCACTGCAATCGACGATATCTGAGGTCCTGATACACGTCACGGCCGCCGCCGTTAATTATCGTGTGGGATACAAGAACGCAACCAGTCGCATGCAAGATGCCACGCAGTTCGGAGCTCTTTGATTTAAAGAAAGGTGTAATCGTCGGGTATCACACAAATGGCCGATCCATACGTGACATATCCAGGGAGCTGAAGTACCCATAATCGACAGTGGACTACGTGACTGGCAAGTGGAGATAAGAGGTGATTATCGGAATGTGCCCCGACCCGGCAGACCCACAAAACTGGGAGTTAGAGACCGACGGGTACTGGCCAGAGAAATTCGGAAGAACCGCACCAAATCCGTGGGCCACATCCGTGAGGAGTTTCAACAGGCATCCGGGAGTTTTCTTTCGATGAATACCATTCGTAAGGAAGCCCATCTGCTCGGTTATAATGGACGTGCTGCCACCCACAAACCTTTGATCACCAAATCTAATAGCGCTGCTAGGCTAACGGGGTGCAAAGAACGTCGAAAGTGGACCGTTGAACAGTGGAAACAGGTTCTCTGGAGCGAAGAATCAGGGTTCACTCTCTACCGTTCGGATGGCAGGGTCTGGATTTGTCGTCTGCCTGGAGAACGCCTCCTGCCGGAATGTATTGAGCCAAATGGAAGATAAGAGGTGATTATCGGAATGTGCCCCGACCCGGCAGACCCACAAAACTGGGAGTTAGAGACCGACGGGTACTGGCCAGAGAAATTCGGAAGAACCGCACAAAATCCATGGGCCACATCCGCGAGGAGTTTAAACAGGCTTCCGGGAGTTTTCTTTCGATGAATACCATCCATAAGGAAGCCCATCTGCTCGGTTACCATGGACGTGCTGCCGCCCACAAGCCTTTGATCACCAAATCCAATAGCGCTGCTCGGCTAACGTGGTGCAAAGAACGTCGAAAGTGGACCGTTGAACAGTGGAAACAGGTTCTCTGGAGCGAAGAATCAGGGTTCACTCTCTACCGTTCGGATGGCAGGGTCTGGATTTGTCGTCTGCCTGGAGAACGCCTCCTGCCGGAATGTATTGAGCCAAATGTAAAGCTCGAAGCCGGTGGAATTATGCTACAAAGGTGTTTCTCCTAGTATGGCACGGGACCCTTGGTCGCAATTCCGGGTAGACTCAACGCCGAGACCTACTCCACCATTTTGGATGACCATGCGCTTCCTACGTCGTGGCAGTTTTACGAGGTGGACCCATATTACTTTCAGGAATGACAATGCCACCTGTCATGTTGCGAGGTCCACCATGGCTTGGTATGGTGACAATGGGGTTAATCGAATGGACTGGTCTGTGCAGATACCGGACCTTAACCCAATCGAGCACCTCTGGGACGAGTTGTAGCGTCGACTTAAGGGGTGCCCCCACCGTCCGAAAACGGTGAAGGAACTGAGCTGTCTTCTCCAAGCCGAATGGAAGGAAATACCACTAGACGTCGTACAACGCCTATTTGAGAGTATGCCCGGAGGGTCGCAGCTGTAATCGCCGATTGCGGAGGCCCCACCTACTATTGAAGGTGAATAAACTTCGTTTTCCTTTGACTATCACAGGTGTCGAATTACTTGTTAGTAGATAGTGTTTTTGCCCTAAAATCTGATCTTCTAAGATATCGAATGAAAAAATTATTTCGTGGACTGATGACACTCACATCGATGAATCTTTTTCGGAATATTTTCTTCCTAATTTATTACACAGTTTCTCCGCCAGGGGGCGTAGATATATATCTTATTTTTGTCAATATCTCTACTTCTAGGAGTCCGATTGGAAAAATTCGCTTCTTTGTTGGATAGTGTATCCAGTATGACATGCGTTTCATATAATTTCAAACTTTTAAAGTAATTCATAGACTTTCCGCTAGGAGGCGTAAAGGTAAATTTCGTTTCCCCCTATATCTCTGCATATAAATTTCCGATTTGGAAAATTCTTTCTGCACCGGATACAGCTCCTGATGAGAAATCGTTTGCACTTCATTTCTATTTGTTTGTGAAAAAATGGTTTGGCCACCACGGGGCGTAAATCGGAATTTCCGCTTCTGATGTATTTGTTGTAAAATATGAGCTTCCAAATTCTCGATTGAAAAAAACGTCGTTTGTTGACCGATACTACTCATGTCGACAAATCTTTTAGGAACATTTTCTTCGTGAAATAATGCATGGTTTCTATTCCAGGGGTCGTAGATGTAAATCTTGTTTTTGTCAATATCTCTATTTCTAAGAGTCCGATTTGAAAAAAAAATTCTTCGTTGTTGGATAGTGTTTCCGATGCGAAATGTTTTTTCCTATGAATTCAAAATTTTCAAGTAAATCTTAGATTTTCCGCTAGGGGGGGCAAAGGTAAATTGGGTTTTCTGCGTTGTTTCTGCTCCTAAAACTCCGATTTGAAAAATTCTTCCT
Organism: Macrothele yani; assembly: GCA_039090855.1. Lineage (NCBI taxonomy): Eukaryota > Metazoa > Arthropoda > Arachnida > Araneae > Macrothelidae > Macrothele > Macrothele yani. The sequence continues at coordinate 63,393,142 of CM077034.1, forward strand.
GCATTGCATACAAGACCTGATGGAAAATATTTTTCACATAATTTCTTATGTTTGGTAAAGAATGGTTTGGCCACCAGGGGTCATCAGTGGCAATTTCTGCGTCTGATCTACTTGTAGCAAAATCAAGATTCCTGAAAACTTGAGTAATTTTTTTTTCTTGGACCAACACCTCTTATATGGGTAAACCTTTTGAGAATACTTTCTTCCTTAAATATTTTATCGTTTTCCCACCAGGGGACGTAAAGTTACATCTTACCTTTGTCGATAACTCTGTTTCTAAGAGTTCGTAAGCTCAAGATTCCGTTTACACCAATATCTGAGGGAAAAAAGACCCGATTGAAAAACTTCTTTTTTCCGTCAGATACTATTGTTTTGCATACCGGTTCCATTGACTTTGTATAGCTTAGCTAAATTTAATTTGCGTCAGAACGGATTCAAAAGGCGTACTTATTACACCGAAAATTTGGTGTCATCTTTCTTGTTATCATATCGTGTAGAAAAGGCAAGTGTTGTTTAGATTGACTCATACACGAATTAAGCTTCTTTTAACAGAAATGAATGGTTGCTTTCCAAGGGAAGCAATGATTTAGAGGTTTCTAAGGGGAAACAGGTGACCGCCATTTTATCAAGTATATGCTCAGTAGAAAAACTGTATGCAGAGGAGAATTTGAGCTTATACAGCGCGCCGCATGTTGTTGAGATTGGATATTACATCAGACGCCCTCTGAATGTACCACTAGACTGCTTAACACCGAAAGATTTGCCAGTTGTGAATGCTAGGACACCAAACTAGATCTTTAACGACTTAATAACGGCGGCTGGTCCAATAAATCGTATTTACAGTAAATGCACTAATTAAAACTGCCAGAGTACTGATCAAAATTGCATCTATGAGTTCCAGCAGCTTACCATCAGATCACAATAACAAATATATTGTTTCTTAGATTAACTACCGTAATAAATATAAGCAGATTTAAAATCAAGTACTTTATTTGTGTGTATTTTTTGTCTTTTTCGAGGTATGCTTTCATCTTAATTGGATATATAACATGGGAAAATATAACTCATAAATTAAGAAATGTTAATAACATTTTATCGTATTGGGAATATGACAAATGTTTGAACAGGGTAATGTTCAATAGATTATTTCTAACTCAATAGTTATTTATTATCAGATATACCACTTTGGAGCTATATAATTACTAATGGCTGTAGATTTGTAGTACATTGTCGTTTTAACCACGTCATCATGCGCCATTTTAACCATCACATCTAGGAACGGTAATTTTCCTTCTTTTTCCAATTCCATTTCAAATTTTATGCTTCCGTTCAGCTCATTTAGCCTGGTTAGAAACCCATCTATACTGTCTTTTCCGGGTGGCCATACGAAAAAATCACATCGTCTGCGTACCGTATCAATATGTATGACTTTTTATCCATCCCACCAAAACGTTGATCCTCCATCGGTCTGATTGTAGCCTCCGCAATTACACCTGATATCGGCAAACCCATCGGTGCACCACAATTGTGCTTGAACACCGAACCATTAAAACCGAAAACATTATAATTTGTCACTATATTTAGCGCACTCTCAATGTTTGTTAGCGACGTTTTGATGAACCGTTTTATTTTCTATTTACTTTATAAGGTTGGCTTTTGCCACATTCATCAGTATGGATGGAAAAAGTGATATAACATCCAAGCTTCCTGTAATATCCTCTTTATACAATCTTGAACTTCTGCTCTTTTGTATTAGTTACTTTGATGATCCAGTGACCCTCGTCGATTCCGAACTATATTCTTTTAGAAAACGTGACATACCTTTTCTAAACAATAAGTCGGGGCATTTGTTTTTGGCACAATTGTTCGAAGTTTATTACCTGGTTTATGGTTATTTAGTCGTCTAAATAGTGCTGCAATTGTAGCTCTTCGCCGCACTCTAGCTTCATCCTTTCTTAGAACATCCCGAAGTTCCGAGAATCTGCATGTTCTCATTACACTTTCTATTAAGGAATTCAGTGGATACCACAAAACCTACGTTGAATATTTCAACATAATCGTTGTATTGGTAAGTCATGATGGCACATTTTGATCCTCATTGGTGTTTCTCTAAGGCAAACAGTGGTTTCATCCAGAGAAAATATATTTGAATAAAAATGTTCATTAATTTAATATATACATTTACATTATTTATTTTAAAGATACGCCATTTATACATTATCACAACGATTCATGAGTTTGTGTTACAAATTTTTTAAATGCTTCTCACGCTTTTAGAACAATGATATCCAGACACTAAATGCAACAAAAAATTGAGACTCTATATTTCATATATGGATTTAATGCATTACATTACTGAATATAACTTTCCATTATATTTATGGCACCATCATTTACGCGTAAGAAATTAATTCATTTAGGTAACTTGAACAATATGCAGTTTTACAAAATAAAAGAAAAGCGTGTTTAAACCTTTCATAAGCACATCAAGAGAACCACGAACTGATAGGAATCGTTACCATTTTCTTGTAACACATTTGCCTACAGATTCTTAGATACATAATAAATTGGATTCTACGTGACAAATAAAGAAGACATAACTTCCACAGTTCAATATATAGAGCTATGCAAGACGGTACAGAAAATAAGCACTGAAGACATAAGGGAATTCCATTGTGAACTAAAGAGAAAAGCAGTTGAACACAACCAAAGCTGGAAGAGTGCCAATGATATCTCTGTAAGAGAATAAAAATAGATTATGGCACTGAGAAAAGAAGATTGGACTGTAACACGAATTAGAAGCGAAAAATTGACAAAGGTGAAAGATTTCTACTGAAAACTGTATGAGAGGGATGATACATCTGTTCCAGACATTACGACAGCTACCAATACCAAAGGCCCTCCATTCCTTTCTGCAGAAGCTATACATGCAATTAAGCACATGAAACAGGGAAAAGCTCTGGGAGAAAATGGAATTACCATGGACACTATACAAGAAGAAAGTGGAGAAATTGAAAATAAGCTCGCCCAAGTTTTCACCAGATGTCTCAATATAGGGAAGACCCCTGACGACTTGAACAATGCTACAATGATCCAGTTACATAAAAAAAGGTGTCGTTGAGAACCCCGTGAGCTACTGGCCCATAAACCTCCTATCAGTGGTTTATAAAATATTCACTAAAGTTCTTTCACATCGATTGAAGGTAACAAAAGACATGGCTCAACCATGAGAACAAGCGGGATATAGGAATGGCTACAGCACTCCAGATCATATCCATGTACTGAGAGAATTAATTGAAAGAACAAGAGATACGAACTCCCATTATGCATTGCTTTTACTGATTATGAAAAGGCCTTCGATTCCATGAAACCATCAGCAATTACAATGGCTTTGAGATCATTTGGTATTGAAGATGCGTACATTAGCATTATTAAGAATATCTATGAAGTGCAGGTTCGGATATTTGAGGATACAGCACACATAAAAATTCGAAAGGGAGTGAGCCGAGGTGACCCCATATTTTCCAAACTCTTTAATGCCACATTACAAAATGTCTTTCAATCATTGAACTGCGAAAACAAAGGGATAAAGTTTTATGGAGATTATTTAACTTTCCTTCGTTTTGCTGATGACGTAGTCATTTTTGCAACTACCCCTTCCGAGCTGCAGAGTATTATCCAAGAACTTACTGAAAGTGTAAAGAAGTGGGATTAACGATGAACTTTCAAAAGACAAAACTGATGTACAATGCTTTTACAAGAAAATACATTTTATTGAAAAAAGGAGAAAATTTTGAAACAACCGATACCTACATTTATCTTGGGCACCAGATATCAAGTGAGGATCACATTGATGACGAAATTAATCGGCGTATAAAATTTGGATGGATAGCGTTTGGAAGAGACAATACAATTTTGAAGAGCAATAAGCCATTATGTCTGAAAAAGAAAGTGTTTAATCAGTACATCCTGCCAGTCCTTAGGCGTGGAGCAGAGCCATGGACCTTAACTAAAATCGATATACAAAAGCTGCAGACAACTCAAACAAGAATGCAGAGATGCATGCTTCGAGTTAGCTAACTGATTACCATTGCCTGCACCGTCCAAATGCGGACTTTGCATGAAAAAATTGAACTCTCTCGAAAAATAGTTGTAAAGGCGTTGCAAGATCAATTGTACCACGATCTAGTAGTCCTTCACACAAACAGGATCGTTCCAGTGACAGGAAGGGATCTGCTGCACCTATGGGACCCACACTTCCTTCCCCTTTACCAGGCCCGTGTGTGTGACGCGATAATGGGCCGAGGATCTAATTTTCCGTCTGGCTGGGAGATCTATCGCCAGCCCGATGATGTTTGTGGTCGCCGAGTCGTTCATTTGTTCCTAAGTTAAAAAAAAAAGATGCAGACACATATATGCACTGGGGACCTGTTCTAACGGAAAAACCCCTTTATTTTAACAAGGACCCTCTCAGAGATATAATAGAAGTATTTACACGATATTTACAACGCAGCACTTAGGCCTCGTGCTACGAGATCGAACTTGGGTTAGGACGGTTTTACACCTCTTTCTGTCTTTAGGTTTCAGGCTTCTATCTCCATCCTTCTCTGATGAATTCTTCCAGCCACGCAAAGAAGTTCTTGACCAACTCGGAGAGTCCCAGTCGCGCTTTTGGGAGCACGAGCAGGACCGAGAGTTCCTTCGTCCTTCCCAGGCATGGATCAAGTGCTTATCTCCTACCTGCAAGAAACAAAAAATAAATTTATTATGTGTGTGACATTCGCGGTCTGGGCCCCAAAGCCGCACGTTTGTTTCCAACCCGCAAAATGGCGCTAGTACTTCGGCGTCACGCCATCGCCTGTGAGTACCAGGTTTAGGAACCCATCACGCTCAATACACCTTACTGAGACTCGGGGAAAGATTCGATGTGTCTTTCTACCAGTATCCCCCTTGTCCCACCTATGTTGCCACTCCACTATCGTGGCATTTTTCGGCTGTGTCCGCACGCTTTGCAACGGCGTCCTCATCTGAAAACCTATTGCCCTTTCCCCAGCTACTTCCTTAACCAGCTGGTCAGTATGCTTGTTTCCAGTGGCTCCGACATGGCTTCGGAACCAGTGGAAAGAAACCACCGGATTGCCTGATGTCTCAAGTAAAGACTTGATCTCTCAGACAAGGGGAGTCTTACTTTCGAACTGACCAAGCGCTTTCAATGCAGCTTTGTGGTCAGAGAAAATTCTTAGTGTCCCTACTCTGGATATGGGCAAAGCTTATTGTAACGCTTCTCTGATCGCCAACAGCTCTGCTTGGAAGACCGAGGAGTTGGGCGATAGTTTCATTTGCTCTGCGAAGGACTTGTTGCTATTTGAGAATTCGCAGAACTCTGCGCAGACGCAACCACTTAGTTTGAAGCCATCGGTAAACAATGCACTCCTTCCCCGTGGGGAGAGCTTTGTCTAATATGGGACAAAGTTCATTGGTAGGATGGCAATCCCAGTCAATTTTCAACATTTCTGCATCGGACGACCGATAGTTATGTCCGAATAGAACCACGCTATTTCCAAAGTGGAGGGCTGCATTGCAGCTTCACTCGCCACCACCAAATCGGCCGGTTCACATCCAGCTAGCACTTGCAGTGCTGCTGTGGAGGTCGTGCGGAAGCTCCTAGTGTTACCTAGCAGCCCTACACGCTGAATTTGATTAAGTCTATTACGTATCCTAACAGTGTCCGACCACCAAGCAGAACACACATATGTTAGGATAAGCTCCACCCCTCGCTTGTGAAGCACATTTGTAGCTGGCCCAGTCAGCCGCATCCTGTTAATCCTGCTCAGGATGTAATCGCACTTTTCTCTCAGGTATCTTAGGTGACGGAGTCCCGGCAGCTTAGTATCTAGGATGACTCCCAAGTACCGCATCTCCTTCGCCGCCTTAACAGATGTTTGGGGTAACCAGGAAAGATAAGAAGAGGAACATGTGGATAAGGAAAATGACAAGTTTGGACGACATCATTACCATAGTGAAATTGATGAAATGACAATGGTTTTGGATTTGTTATCTGTGGGCACCAGTGTTACCCAGTTTAATTCGATAATGAAATTACAAACATAGGAGATATCACTGAAATGTGTGGTACAGAAACATCAATGAGGAAGTACAGGAATATCTACAATGCAACTAAACTCGAAATCAAACATAAGGAGCGCAAGACCATTGCGAAGGGACTTCGCTATTAACAGAGTAAGAAAACAATTATTCACATAAATGAGGAGAAGCATAACGGCACAGCATATTACATGAAACAGCACAAGGAACATGATAATATTTGTATAAGGATTCAGGAAGACGCGAGGTCCGGAGGATCCAGCAACCACAAGGTGGGAAACGGCGTCGGACAGAACTACAAGTGATCGGTGTGGTCAAGAAAGCTAAAAATAATTTGCATAAAGAGGTGAGGAAATACAATGAAGTTGCTGAGCGAAGTACTGCAAGGTGGCTAGCCGGCGAGTGTAACGTCCCATTAAAACCTGGTAAATAGGCTCTGTGACACACGATGATTTGAAAAAATGACACATAAGCTTCAAATTTCGTCACTGCTGAACTCAGGTCAATGTCAAACGATTGGTGGAATTCTTCAGCACAAACAACTGTACGAGAAGGTTGAAATAGCCGCAAGAGTTGCTGTCTGCCCAGAGGTCCAGGAACAAGAAGAAACATATCACAGTCCTGTGTAACCTCAGAATCAAAGGGAGAATTAACAGGACTAGAACGGAGATAGGTATTGGTCGAAGAGTCTTCAGGATGTGAAACAGCTGAAGTAGAGAACAACAGATAAATTGACAGTAGAAGTAATAGTAAAGTGTTGTACATTTTACGGTTTCACAGAGCTTGTGGAAGTTCCAAGACGGAGTTGAGACAGAGAAGTCCATTGACTGATTAGGAAGACCACCCGAAACGGTAGACGAGGAAACATGTTGCGCCAAGGTATCAGTATGCATCCGATTAGCATCAGTGCACACCGGAATCACAGCCGAGGCATCAGAAAGATGAAGCCACAGGGAAACAGTGGACAAGTTCATAGATAGAGGTCTCATATGAGACAGGCAAGGATAAGACCAGGTAACTGGAGTGTCGATGTGTCACTCAACAAATGCGTGTCGGAACACGCCGCCGTAGACAAATCCGCAGTGGAAGACATATCTGCCAAACCAGAAGGAGGATGTACTACCATACCGCTCTGAAGAGCAGGAAAGGGGTAACTCTCTCTGGTGGATTGTGCGTCGGACCGAGAAACGGAGTGGTCGCGGCAGGCAAACCACTGGTAAGGGGTGGTAGAAGGACCGAAGTGGTTGGCTAAGGGATGCGAGCATGAGGAAAACCCACGTCGGTATTGTTCACGGCAGGCAGTGATGTGATCCTGTGTAAGACACTGAGTACAGTAGTGTATGGTGAAGACCTAGAAACTGTACTTGTATGAGCCAATTTCAACAACAGCCTCTGAAGGGCAATCACCCAAGGCTTTCCAAGTGGTGAAGACGACCAATAACGTACGGCGTGGTCCTCGAGTTCCGTGTGAAGCGTCAGAAGTGCGACGAACCTTGCCAACAATTTTACAAACACGAATGACAAGTAAAAGAAGCGCGGTGTTAGGCACTTCTCGTTTAACAGGGTAGAACGTTATGTTCACTGGGCGTTTAGAAAAAGGCAAAGGAAGGAGATGATTCTTTCCAATAGAAAGTTTGTGTTTAAGAAAAACGTCAGCACCCTCTCTGCGCTGGAAATACACAGAAGTACTCCAAGAAGTACAAGAAATGCCGGCAATAGACGTGAACGACACATGACCCGAGTGTGCCTTAAGATAGTAGCAAAGAAGTATTCAGTAAGGCATGAAAGAGCACACTTCTATCAAGGAAATAATGGAGCTTGCGTTAAATCTGCGAATTTTCGGCAATCGTTGCCTTAACCATGTTGTTGGATACCTGTATTACTGGAGACGACTGCAAGAGACTATCTGGTTGTGAAGCTAACGTAGAAGCAGCGGAGTGCCCCGCTGTACTGTAAAGGCAAATGATATCCTCGGAATAGAAGTCTGTGCTAAGCCGGTTTGGCACAGAACAAACTGAGGGAAGAGGAACAGAGTCAGCATGCAAGGCAGCAGTGGCAGATGTACCCAGGGAGGGCACCGAGACAAATGCAGAAGCAGAAGTACGAGGCGCAGCCCAGCCCATTGAGGGCACTTGAGCAGGGTCTCCAGGAAGCTGGGAAGGCATTGGAGCAAACACATCTGAAGAAGAGAGCACATCAACATACATAGAAGGAGAAAGTCGATGGTGACGTGCGTCCTCCACACTCAGAGATGATAAGGGTACATCGGAAGCCGCCATATTGGCAGCTATCAAACGTGAACAAACGAGCTAACCATAAGAAAACGGAGGATTATGAAGAAAAACAAGGATAATATCACCAGATAAGTTAACTCAAAACATACACAGTACTAATAAACAGACGGGGCACGTAACCGGTGAGTACGAGACAAGATAAATTACACCATAATTTATAAAATGCATCAGCCCCCAAACACAACGCCCGACAAGATCGAGAATTCGGCTGGACATGTTGCCGGAAGAACTGACCACCGATGGAGAACCAAAATTTTGGACTGAATTCAGAGGGACAGAAAAATTATCCGAAGAAGACCTCATGGTAGATGCACTGATGAAATTCGAATGCATGCCAAGTGACATGGATGAGAGAGGCTCAAGACAGACAATCGTGGAAGAAACTTGGAGAGACCTTCACCCAGCAGTGGACTAATAATGATTGAAAACGATGATGACATTATATATATATACAACACTCTAAATCCCGGCCAAAGCCGGGTAGTATTGCTAGTAAAATATAAGACGCCATTACGACACTCATCGCTCATTACCAATAAATACACTAGAAAAAGTAAGTGTTGGAAAATTATTGAGTCTTAAATTGGCCCTTTATAAACACAGAATTGTGTTTACAAAGACAGAAAGTCTGCCAAGCAAGATAGATTTTGGCAGAACGTTTTACTAAATATTCTAAATGTTTATCTCATGAAGATTCTATTAAGTAGTGTATTGTAAAAACCGTTGAAATGGTTTGTCCATATAAAGTTAAAGCTATCAAGGACCTTTCTTGTTCACGAAACACTGTAACCGAAAAGACAGAGGAGTTGGCGAATAATAAAAATAATTTTCATTCATTTTATAATCATAACATTTTTAGTTTAAAATCTATTGTTACCGCAAACACAATTTTTAAGAGGACATCATGGATATGTCCAAAAAATGTTAACTACAATACTAATAATTAAGAAGTCAATAAATTCACATAAATCCGCGAGATGGTATATTTCGAAAAAGTTTTTCAATCATGCCGAGTTTTCGCCAGAGAAGGGCACGCTTTGTCAAGGCTAATTTACACTGGATGAAAAACGTATGGAGTTTAAAACCAGATAATAGCTCGAGTGTTAAAAAACATATATATAACACTACAAACACATGAACTTGCTTTAGTCACTACGTAGGCTTATGCTCACGTATTGTAACACACATGATATCAAATCATATTTTTATTAGTTTTAAGCTCAGAGCCTACAGGAAATTAAGGGGTATCGTTTACTTGACCGAAAGGTCACTTGACCGAAAATCACTTCGCCGAAAATCACTTGATCGAAAGGTACATTTCACCGAAGGGTCACTTGACCGAAAAGTTCATTTCACCGAAAGATCACTTCACCTAAAAGTTCATTTCATCGAAAGGACACTTGATCGAAAAGTTCATTTCACCGAAAGATTACTTTACCTAAAAGTTCATTATATCGAAAGATCATTTCACCGAATGGTCAGTTTATCGAAAACTTAGAATTTTGTTGTTATAGATCTGTTGGAGTATGGTGCTGGTTTTTAAAAAACTGGTCACCTAAACATTATTGGATTGTATAAAAAATACACTTTTAATTTCTTTTAAACACCTCCCCATAAGTAGGTTTTTCGAAATATAACATTAATTATAAGTCATAGATAGACCTGTGCCTTTTTGCCAAATTTTAATCCCCCGAGCTCATATTCATGAAGTTTACATAACAACTCAAGTTAATGAGTTGTTATGTAAACACACTTATTCAGACAAAAAAATCAGTTTTAGGGCCCTTGGCCTCGGTTTAGGCCTTTTTAGAACATTTTAATCGTGCGTGCTCATATTCATAAGGTATACGTAAAATGTCCAGCTAATAATGTTGCACATTTATTCAGGCAAAAAAGAATCAATTTCTGGGCCCTAGGCCTCGGCTTAGGCCTTTTTTAGAAAATATTAGCAGTGCGTGCTCATGTTTATAAGGTTTACATAAAAACTAAAGTTAATGATGTTGTACTCTTATTCAGGCCAAAAGAATCAGTCTTAAAGCCCTTGGCCTCGTTTTAGGCCTTTTTAGAAAAATTTAATCCTGCGTGCTCATATTTATAAGGTTTACATAAAATGTCAAGTTAATAATGTCGCACATTTATCGAGGCAAAAAAGAATCAATATTAAGGCCATAGGCCTCGCTTAGGCCTTTTTAGCAAATTTTAATCGTGCTTGCTCATGTTCATAAGCTTTACATAAATAGTAAAGTTAATAATGTTACACATTTTTTCAGGCAAAAAGAATCAATTTTAGGGCCCTAGGTCTCAGCTTAGGCCTTTTAGAAAATTTTAATTGTGCTTGCTCATGTTCATAAGCTTTACATAAATAGTAAAGTTAATAATGTTGCACAATTTTTCAGGCAAAAAAGAATCAATTTTAGGGCCCTAGGTCTCAGCTTAGGCCTTTTTTAGAACATTTTAATTGTGCTTGCTCATGTTCATAAGCTTTACATAAAAAGTCAAGTTAATAATGTTGCAATTTTTTTCAGGCAAAAAGAATCAATTTTAAGGTCCTAGGCCTCAGCTTAGGCCTTTTTAGAAAATAATAACGGTTCGTGCTCATGTTCATAGGTTAACCTAAAAACTCAAGTTAATGATGTTGCACACTTTTCAGGCTAAAAGAATCAAGTTTAGGGCTCTAGGCCTCGGCTTAGGCCTTTTTAGCAGATTTTAATCGTGCGTGCTCATATTCATAAGGTTTACATAACAACTCAAGTTAATGATGTTGTACACTTATTCAGGCCAAAAGAATCAGTCTTAAAGCCCTAGGTCTCGGCTTAGGCCTTTTTAGAAAATTGTAATCGTGCGTGCTCATATTTATAAGGTTTACATAAAATGTCAAGTTAATAATGTCGCCCATTTATTCAGGCAAAAAAGAATCAATATTAGGGCCGTAGGCCTCGCTTAGGCCTTTTTAGCAAATTTTAATCGTGCTTGCTCATGTTCATAAGCTTTACATAAAAAGTAAAGTTAATAATGTTACACATTTTTCTGGCAAAAATAATCAATTTTAGGGCCCTAGACCTCGGCTTAGGCCTTTATCGCAAATTTTAATCGTGCGTGCTCATATTCATAAGGTTTATGTAAAAAGTCAAGTTAATAATGTTGCACATATATTCAGGCAAAAAAGAATCAATTTTATTGCCCTTAGGCCTTTTTTTTTTTTTTTTTTTTAGCTTAGGCGTTTTTAGAAAATTCTAATCTTGCTGGTTTATAAGTTTACATAAAATGTCAAGTTAATAAGTTAATAATGTTGCACATTTATTAAGGCAAAAAAGAATAAATTTTATTGCCCTTAGGGCTTTTTTTTTTTTTTTTTAGCTTAGGCGTTTTTAGAAAATTCTAGTCTTGCTTGTTCATAAGTTTACATAAAATGTCAAGTTAAAAAAATCAAGAGGGGGGGGGGTTACAGATTGCCGTTTCTGGGCATATATTGAGAACTGAATTGGGAACTCCAAACGCATTTCGCGAAAACGGTCCATGTAAGCCAAGCGAGGCGAGAATTGCACTTTAATTTGAAGAAAAAATTGCCGAGGATCCGAGGTACACCTAGTTTTGGGAGGGTGTACCCCCAACTTTCGTAATATTATGTTCGGGGCCGCTGGAGTCTGTCAGTGTATCCAGGATGTTCCCCTTGAAGCGTCCGCGAGGTCCGTCATCTTGGGGGGGGGGTTGGCTTCCCCCAAAATGTTAAAATGGACGTAGAGCTGTAAACATTAGACCCATGCTTTATATAATGATTCTGTACACGACCACGAATTTTCAGGAATGTGGAGTGAAACTGAATCCCCCCGTTTCAAGAGCTCTTCAGGGGTAACATCGAGGATACACTGATGACCGACTCCAGAGGTCCAGAATATAAAATTACGGAAGTTGGGGTAGAGCCCTCAAAACCAAGCACCTCGTATCCCTTTTACAGACTTCACCAAATTTCTGGGGGAGGGGGAAGGGCATACATAGTTTGGCACTAAACACAACATGAAGCATAGAAATTGCGAGCAAATCCCTTACCTTGAACACCTGTCTGGGCTCTTAGAAACTTGGGGGAGGGTGAATTCGTCCCACCCTCCTGAAAATTCGTGATCGTGTACAGAATCATTATATAAAGCAAGGTTCTAATGTTTACAGCTCTACGTCCATTTTAACATTTTGGGGGAAAGCCCCCTCCCAAAGCTCACGGACTTCGCAGACACTTCAAGGGGAACATCCTGGATACACTGACAGACTCCAGCGGCACAGAATATAATACTACGGAAGTTCGGGGTACAGTTCCCTCAAAACAAGTGTACCTCGGATCATCGGCAATTAATTTCTTCAAATTAAAGCACAATTCTCGCTTGGCTTACATGGAACGTTTTCGCGAAATTCGTTTAGAGTTCCTAAAAAGGCCTAAGCCGAGGCTTAGGGCCCTAAAATTGAATCTTTTTTATCTCAATAAATGTGCAACATTATTAACTTGACTTTTTGCGTAAACCTTATAAATATGAGCACGCACGATTAAAATTTGCTAAAAAGGCCTATGCGGAGGCCTAGGGCCCTAAAATTTATTCTTTTTGCCTGAATAAATGTGCGACATTATTAAGTTGACATTTTATGTAAACCTTATAAATATGAGCAAGCAGGATTAAAATTTTCTAAAAAGGCCTAAGCCGAGGCCTAGGGCTTTAAAGACTGATTCTTTTGGCCTGAATAAGTGTACAACATCATTAACTTGAGTTGTTATGTAAACGTTATGAACATGAGCACGCACGGTTAAAATTTGCTAAAAGGCCTAAGCAGGCCTACGGCCCTAATATTGATTCTTTTTTTCCTGAATAAATGTGCAACATTATTAACTTGACTTTTTGCGTAAACCTTATAAATATAAGCACGCACGATTAAAATTTGCTAAAAAGGCCTAAGCGGAGGCCTAGGGCTTTAAGACTGATTATTTTTGCCTGAAAAAATGTGTAACATCATTAACTTGATTTTTATGTAAACCTTATGAACATGAGCACGCACGGTTAAAATTTGCTAAAAAGGCCTAAGCGAGGCCTACGTCTTTTTGCCTGAAAAAATGTGTAACGTCATTAACTTGATTTTTTATGTAAACCTTATGAACATGAGCACGCACCGTTAAAATTTGCTAAAAAAGGCCTAAGCGAGGCCTACGGCACTAATATTGATTCTTTTTGCCTGAATAAATGTGCTACATTATTAACTTGACATTTTATGTAAACCTTATAAATATGAGCATGCGGGATTAAAATTTTCTAAAAGGGCCTAAGCCGAGGCCGTGGGTTTTATGACTGATTTTTTTTTGCCTGAATAAATGTGCAACATTATTAACTTGACTTTTTGCGTAAACCTTATAAATATGAGCACGTACGATTAAAATTTGCTAAAAAGGCCTAAGCGAGGCCTACGGCCCTAATATTGATTCTTTTTTGCCTGAATAAATGTGCAACGTTATTAACTTGACTTTTCATGTAAACTATTTATGAACATGAGCACTGAACATGATTTTTATGAAAAACGTATGAACATGATAAAACTTGCTAAAAAGACCTAGGCCGAGGCATAGGGACTTAAAATTAATTATTTTTGCCTTAAAACTAAATCTTTGCGTTCTCTGTGACACGGAGAAATCAAAAGTGCAATTTGAGTATGATCCCTAACGTTTCGGTGGTCTGTCTGTCAAACTTGCACCATGCTTCAACAGATCCTGTAATGAAATCTAGCGTTTTCGATAAACTGACCCTTCGGTGAAATGACCTTTCGATGAAATGAACTTTTAGGTAAAGAGACCTTTCGGTGAAATGAACTTTTCGATCAAGTGACCCTTCGGTGAAATGTACCTTTCGATCAAGTGACCCTTCGGTGAAATGAACGCTTCGATCAAGTGATCTTTCGGTGAAACAATTTTTTCGGTGAAGTGATTTTCGGTCAAGTGACCCTTCGGTGAAGTAAACGTCGGGCAAATGAACCAGACCCGAAATTAAGATACACGGTGATAGCATTTCAACGGATACGCAACCATCATATGCAACACCTCTTGTGATAATATCAATAGACTCCTTTATCCTAGTTCCCCTTATAAGTAGTAAATAGGAAAGTTTCATTTCATTCTATAAGGGCACTGCTGCGTTTTAAGGTACTTACTTTGATAAAACAGTCGCTCCTCTTCTTTTCTTTACGCTTCTTATATGCTTTATAGGACGCACACATAAAGATCTTTACGTCATTCCGTGGTAGGACTAAATTAACGCTTAGATATTCAATAGACGTCTGTTATAAAAAGCGTGATTTGGACCTACCTAACAATGCTCTCAGTAAATTATAAGAACAATGAAAAATTAATACTCCTTCATTTCCATTTCTTTGGAATATCTCTTCTGAATAGTCTTTTTTCATAAAGCGATGCTAAAATCGCCGAATTGTAAAAAAAATATGCCAGGCTGTGTCGCAGAACGGCTGCAAGGTTTTACGTGATTACTTCTAATTCGCGCACAGTATTTAGTTGGGTCTAGCAAATAAGAGAAAGACAAATTCAGTAGTCAATTGCACAGAGTTTGGTATCGTTTTGAGGAATGCTAAATTCTTCTCCAAGCACTCCTCAAGAAATCGTTCGTCTAACATTTTGCGAGTGATGTCTCTTTGCTTCACACATCTGAACATAATGTAAATTCCCTCGACTACTCTCATTCGCAAAAACGTAACCACCATATACAGAATATAATCCGGTGTAACTCCAAGCCGATCGCTTCTACGACTCTCGCGCGTAGCCATCATGTACAGAGTTACCCGTACGTCGAGATTTAACTGAACGTGGACGCTGTAATACATCGCCGGAAAGGACAATCGTTCTGCGTGCACGGCGTACACCAACTTCATCGGAGTCGCATGCTGATCTGGCCCGATATCCAAGCACTGAACATCATTCCAGAATATCTTGTGTTGTCTCACAAGTAGAATTTTAGACTCTTGCACGCGAATCCGGCTTCGTGGATTCGATCGGACACTCCGTTTCCATTTGCTCACTCTTGTCGAATGCTTCCCAATTATTCTGGATGTTGTAATGATTGTACAACGGTTGGTTCACAAAGATTCGAAACCAAGCCTTCACCACTGACTTCTTTACAAAAGTCGGTGGTGAAGGCTTGGCTTCGATGACGATGATCAC
This sequence comes from Macrothele yani, assembly GCA_039090855.1. Taxonomy (NCBI): domain Eukaryota; kingdom Metazoa; phylum Arthropoda; class Arachnida; order Araneae; family Macrothelidae; genus Macrothele; species Macrothele yani. The sequence continues at coordinate 63,408,739 of CM077034.1, forward strand.
GTTTTTAACGTGATCATCGTCCAGACACCGCGGCAACTGCTTCATTCTTGTGTTACAATCCACTGGAATGTGTATCGCTTGGCCAACGATCCCATAGTTGCCTTCGTAGTGACGTCGACGGATCTGCATTAATGGAAGCTTCGGAGAAATCAATATGGTACTTATCGGATCCAACGGTGGCTAACCGATCGGTTTCGGTGAATACTCGAAACCGTTCGATCGCGAAAACTTCGGAATCTTGTTGCTGTACCAATGATTTACGACATGTACTGCACAACTTAAACTCCGCAAGGTGCTCGCCAGGAAACTGGTTTACGAGCAACTCCACATGTTTTGACTTCACTGGCTTGAAATCCCTGAGAAACCACAGTCGGTCACAAACCCCGCACAAATGACGGAACGGAATCCTCACAAACGTCTTCTCTAAACGTTCTCTTGCCGATCTCCAACACTTCTCAAACAGCGCCGATCTCTAGAAATCCACTTCCATTTTGTCGTTTACATGTTCCAAAGCATAGGCAGTATCTTTTTCATGCTACACGTCTATGGGCTGGTGCGCCGCTGCCGCCAAAGTGCCCGGGCGATGCGCGGCAGGAATATTCTTTCGATCCCGATACTTACCCATGCTTTCTGCCGCTGAAATTGCGGTGTTTATAGAAAGCTGATGTGTTACTCTTTCGCGTAGACCAACTTCGATGTATTTCTACTTGGCTTTTCGACGAGTATATGCCGACATTGTGAAATTTCAAAAATTTTCAACTGCGATCCAAAGCTTCACAGCCGACACTGTATTCGATTTCACTTCCAATTTCTGAAATCAACAGATGTCGACGTTAGCTTTCGTTTCAGACCAATTTCTACGTAGCAACGGTTCGCAGTCCCCAGTTAGAGTGTTTTGTCATTTGCTAGGCGCAGCTGAAAGTCCTCAAACCCACGCAGCCATTGCTCTTCTCCGCTGATCGCTGCGCACGAACTCTAGGTTACTAACAAGTCTTTGTTCCATTAGCTTTCGAATGACATTAGGTTCGCTCCGTTTGCGTTGATAATACAGAAAATGTTAGACCAAAATCGATGCATATATTTTTCGTAACTCTCAACTCCTCCGTACTGCTCACCTAGTACTGGTCTGATTTTAAAGACGTACTCACGTCAAAAAACGGCTATTCGGCGAGATATCGATTTGATGAGGTAACGATAGGTATCCTGGGGTATCTGGTACCATAATGTCGACAGCAAGTCCTCCAGTTCCCATACGTTTCGTGGTGGTGGTGATTTAGCGCGAATCCGCTTTTCCAAGTCGAAACACAAATATTCGATTGGGTTCATGTCAGGTGAATTTGGAGGCTAGGAAATTAAAAGAAAATCACTAGCATGTTCCTCAAAACAATCCTTGACGATTTAGTCACCGTGGGATTGCGCATTATCCTGTTGTAAATGGCCATCACTAGCAGGGAACACAGTTGCCATTAATGTGAAATTGGTCTGGAACTTGACAGCATTCAGGGATTATGCTATCCGGATAATGGGGACTACAGTGTCCGAAGAGAATATTGCCATCAGCATAATACCGTCCTCGCCTGCCTGTTTGGCCATCCCGGATGGGTTCATCATGCTTAATATCACACAAGCGTCTTCTTCCATTGTTTGTATAACTGTATGTTTTAATACAAGCGTTGTTTAAAAAGGAGGTAAATAATTCGCTTAATCTTCGTATATTACATAGAGATACACTAAAGTTTGTTAGTTTAGTATATATCTATGGAACACACGCCGATAAAACGAATTATTTATCTATTATTTATATTATTGGCGTAGCTTTTATTCCTTTATGTACGAAATTGGTTTAGACAACCTGACGTAAAATAAATTCTGAATTGCTTAATTTAAAGTATTATAGTGTTTTTCCAAATTAACAATTCTATTAAAACGCTGATATGCTTGAGTTTAATCCTTCAAACAATAAATATAAAAATAAACAAATTTCATTATTTCAGGATAGAGCTCAAACGTTGGTATTCTTCTTCGGTCAGAGAAATTCTGATCATGCAAATAGGAATAAATTCAATAATGACATCGAAGAACACATAAATCCTGTTACTCATACACAGTATTTGATTTTAAAGCTTCTATAATTAGCATACGATTTGTTGAATTATGTTCAGTCCCTCAGGCGAAAACGCCGCTGTTGTTTCCTTTATTGTACATACGCCACTGAACCGAAGGAATGACACATTTTTTGTGAGTAAAACATACGTTTACAGATGACATGAAGTTGTAAGGAGAAATTAGGTACCGATATTTATTTAGCACATGTCTTCTAGTGTATTGGGGCTAATTAAAATTACAATTGGACGATATAATTAAAAAATATTATCCTTATTCCGCTCATCGATAATTATGTAAGAGACTAGAGCAGAAAATTTAATTTATGTCCACTAAACGTCAATAAATTCTATTTTTGATTCAGATTTTATCTTCCTCACATTAATGTCCGCTATCTGTAAACGAAAATCTGCATCCCAAATTTTGAATTTTTAAATACCTTTCGCCATTGTTTGTTTCACTGAGGAAAGAATCGAAGTGATTATAATTACTTCTGCTTTTCAGACATTCTTATAGGTTTTTATGCGCTTACAAAATCGTGGTATCGTCTGGTTAAATAAAAGACTATTGGTAGCTATTGCGATCAAAAATGTAGTGTACCCTACATAAGGAACTAGAATTTAAATGGCAGATCACCTACGACACAATACTTGTGAAATCTGTAGCACAATGGTGTAGCGGGGAGAAACGCACAATTTTCAGTTTTCAGTGAAACCTTCACGAGCAGTAATAAATAAGAGTACATGATATATTCCGGAATTGAGAAGTTCCTGAATGTCTACTTTCCGGATTCCTGCAACTCTGTCGCCCTTCAAACTCTAAATACGCTCTGTGGACGTCGGCGTGGCATCTCCGACCAGTCAGAGAGAGAAAAATTCCAAGCATATTAAAAGGGTGTTAAATTTGGAGCATGTAGAAAAAAAAAAGGACAAACAAAACTTGTTGGGCTTTCAGGACAAATGACAAATTCAGCGCTATATTAAATGGAGTATTACCTTGTCAAAAGGTGGAATCAAAGTTGGTTTGTACTTACGTTTGGGCATCAATCTCACAAATATAATTTCTGTAACGCGGGAACATTAGTGTCCCAAAAATGCGTCAAACGCGAAAACCTAAACAAATACCAAGAGCAACCCACAAAATACCGTTTTTGTGGGGTCTGTATGACGCTCTGAAACCAAACCTACTAGGAACCTTTCTCCTGCTCTTCCCACCGAAAGGGTTCTTCCATCATGATGCATCAGTTTGAATCAGGACTCGTCTGTAAGCACTATGCAGTGTCGTTTTTGACGCACGTTTTTCTGTTCTTTCACCTATGGCACTTTCTGATGTTTTTGGTAGGGAATCAATAAAAGTCACAGTAACGGGATGTAAACGTCTGATGCATATGGCGTCGAGTATAATTTGTGGCCGTTTATTAACAGAATCTGGTTACGTGTGACAGAACTCTAGTATTAGGAGGACAACTGGGGCTTGACTATTGGACACACGAACACAATATGGTACCGGCCTGCCTTATACATCATTCACGAGACTTTGTGCTAGGGACCAGTTCATATTGGTGCGTCGCGCGAACGTACCCGAATCATTATTTTAGAAATTCGTTCGACACAAGCGGCGATGCCACCAAAAGAAACCTTGACAGTTTTCAGTCGTAGAATTTTATCTCATTCAAATTCCGACAACACGGATTCCTTCCATTGTAGCCTGGTGTGGTTACTCATAAGAAATGCTACAATATACCCACTCACCCGATGATATTACGGAAACTCCTTCACGACCTACTATTCCACCACCAAAGAAGTTCTGAGCGGAGGTGCGCACTTCAAATTTGTGTATACTGTATGCTGAGATTGCAATTACTTTCAACTCGTACAATGGTCTATCCTGACATGCAATTTTTTGTCGAATCGGAATTTCTACTGCTAGCTGAGTGATAAGCCGAACCTTTTGGACAATAAGAACATGTCAAAAACATGATATTTGTGATAGTTTGTTTTTAAATTCTGATAAAATCATGCACACGTGGAACACTATCATCATCTTGCATTACTTGCATAAGTCAACAACGTAACCGGTGACGATTGATTTGCATTTGTCCATAAAGGTAAATCTTTACATCCTTCTAATAAATTTAAGAGCATACGCCACAATTTAATTCACTTAGTTTAATCGAGCTTTTTCGAGAAATCTCACTGAAAAAGAGGCTATTCGATAATGTAAATACAATCGTTCTTCTCTTACTTTATTTTGGCTGCATTCTTAACATCGTTCTAAAAACATCAGGACTTGCAATTTTGAACTCTAGATCTCTGACATGCAGGTGTAACTTCGTAGTTATGGCGCTACCCATTTCAGCTGAAAGGTCCTGTCACTGTCTCTATTGAAATCCTGAGAACAGACACGCCCCGGTGGCGCAGTGGTCTAAGCGATGGCTCATGATCATACGCCCGAGTTTGGTCTTGGTTCGAATCCCCTTTAGGCATGGATGTTGCGTTTGTCTTATGGCGCTGGCTCTCTCTCTTCCCTGGAACTAGTTACCCTAAATTAGGGATGGGCGACAGCTTATAGCCCATTCAGTTGATCACGGTGGACGTTAAATTTTTAGTAAAAAAACATCCTGTATCCGGACACATGTACAGTTGTGCTTGTTGTACTACCTTACATTCGAAGCGGAATGGATCATGTATCTTTTAATATTTAAAACGGATTTCATTACTTCCGCTGGAAATATGTCCGATTCCGAAAATGTTGACGGACTCATGTTCAATCGTATAAGCAGTGTAAAACTAAACCTTGAATGTTTTAAATCTCTAAGTTAACAAAATATATATCATAAAAATCACATTCTCTTAAATAAATGTGTTAGCAAATCAAATCAATTACCACATAAACAATTATACGAAATCTGAAAAGGACGTTTCTGCAGATGTCGGCCTTGTTTTAACTTGCGTCACTGCGGTAAATAAATATTTGTCTCCTACAGCTTTATCAATGATGTACGTCAATCGAAACTTTAATTGAAAGTACAACTCTTCTTACAAGTAACTGTTAAATGAAGATGAACGCGACCTTAATAGGTACGAAAACCGAAATAACAGGATTGACCACGATAATGCACAAAATACCAATCTGCGAAAATCTGTGCTAGCAGTATTTGATCAAAACGTTTTATAAAGCGCACCATCCAATAGACAATGGGATCAGTGCTGCGACGTGTTTTCATAACAGTAGAGGTGTCACTCCTTTTGAATGGAACATATGAAAATACCTCAGCTTGGTGAATTGCCTAAGAGCTTTATAACTACGTTTTAATATTTCGCAGCTGTACAATTTATGGGAAAATATGAATTTATTACTGAAACAATTGTTCTGATAGTTTTTCTTTTGGATTTTTCATCGGTGGCAGTAACCAAAGAACCAGAAAGGAATTATTGAGGATTATTTTGTCTCCATCGAACTTAGCTGATTTGACACTCAACAAAGAACGGCATAAAAGGACATCGTAATCATCAAATCACCTCCCCTAGAAAGAACCAATTCCTTCATTTGGTCGTGGTACACTCCAGAGAAAAATTATTCTAAATATTTTATAACTGGTATGAGAGCCCATGCACACTCTGGAAAAAAATTCCTGTAAACACTTTCACATTCAGCAATAATCGTACAAATGCATTTTCTTTTCACGTTAAAGACTATAATTCAGTAAAAAAACTAACACGACGCCTCGTTTCTCTGAACGAATATTTACATTCGCATCAGTTTTTTTATTATCTAGTCCCCACGTTCGAATTGTTGAAGAGTTATAATATGTAGTTTGCTGTCTACCTTCCTTGAGAAAACATGTGGTTAAGGTGCGAAAGCTTGAAAACTTGGATGTTCTGTTTTACGCAAAAATCCGATCACTAGTATAGTTATACTATTTTGTATATAATTCAGTCGACTGGACGCCTCACATCTCAGAAGAAATAACGAGTGGGTTAGCTAGTGAGCAGAAGAAGCTACATCTATCCCTTCTAAAATAACAACACATGTCTCTCTCCAAATAACCTTCCTTAATTCTCTACGAGTGAATACGCTTCACTAATCCGTAATTGTTATTTCCAACGAGTTTGAACTCGCGTACGTACTGTTTGTTACTTAAAGTTAGATCATCTCTCGACTTACTTCTCAATATTTAAATTACATACACTCTTTTTCTGATAAATTACTGAAAGTTAATATATTTTTTCTTTTCAAATCTATGTTTCACGGAAATTATTATGATAACTCCACATAACTCTACATAAACCAGCTGTTACAAACAAGAACTGCGCAAATAGTTTAAAATAGAAGAAATATGTTATATTTTAGAAGAGTAAAGCAAAGGCGCAAATTTGAAATTTGCATTTTATCGGTCATTATCAATAATAATTTTCTTATGTCTTTTAATCTTAACTAACAGACATTAGTTTCTTGATTTGCTCAGTAACTCAAAATATAATAACGTGTAATCACCAGTGAATTGTCGTCTGGAATCTTCTTTACCCTTATCAAAATTTCTCCTCTTCTCGATTGCACGTATATTGGGCACTAAAATTTGTCTTATGGGAAAATCCTACGATGGAGTACCTCATATGAGTGGGAGCCTTAATGGAGTATCTATGAAGTTCAAAGTGAAAAATTCAAGAGTTTTTTTAACACATATATACACACTGTTAGTTCTTACCTTTTAAATTTCGCTCTGATATGTCTTTGTGAGGAGTTAATGTCAAGGCAAATTGCTATCAATGTAGATAGCACATTATATACACTGTCGCGTCACATTATTTTGACCACAAAATAACAGTCATTATTTTGACCACAAATGACACGGCAGTTACTCGCGCTGCACACGGCAGAGTAACTGCCGTGTGCAGCGCGAAAAGCAGCTACACGGGCTGGGAGTGACTCAATAAGATGCTGGAAGGTTTTCATAGGCAGCGCATCTGGCAGCTGCTGGAGGGTGCGTGGTGGAAGATCCATATAGCAAATAACACGATCGAGGTAATCCACCGAAGGTCAATTGCGTTTAAGTCTGGGGAATTAGGGGTCAGCAATAACTTCGAATTCTTCATCGTGCTCTTCCAAACACTCTTGGACATTTCTAGGTGTGTGACAGGTCGCATTTTTGTGCTAGAAGATTCCATTCACCAAAGGAAACACAATCAGCATGTATGGGTGGGCGTGGTCTGCAAGGATGAATTCATAACGAATTCGGTCCATAGTGCCTTCTATAGGTATGAGTGGACCCAATGTCCATCCGTTCGATGAAGTAGATAAAATGACTCCAAAGTAATCGAGGTGGTTGCCTTCAATGCACGATCTTAAAAAACAAGAGTCACTCACAATACAAATTTAAATTCGTTGGCTGAATTTAAAGATTTTATTGTATATAAGAACTTTCGGGTTTCCCTAGAACCCATCATCAGATACAGGAGAAGGAATAAATTTAAATAAAGTGTTACGTGAACATAATATAGATATCAGATATGAATATGACATAATGTCACGTGGCATCATATTGTCAAACGAAGTGGCATGTATCATGAAATAAAGAAAATAAAGGAAATAGAATGCAGGTATACATATAATACTGCATTGTAAAAATAAAGGAAGGTTAGTACGTATAAATTGTGTTGTTTTCATCAGGAGCCACAACAAAGAGCACTACAGCAGAAATCGAGATTAAGTGATTTCGTCCTCAGTTTGCCTCGTATTCGGTACTGTAAATAGTTTACAGATTGTAGGTACAGATACTGGAACATTGTCATTACAGCATAAATGTCTCTGAGTAGCAATTACAAGGCTCTCAGTGAACAGCAATGTAGAGACAGCACTAGGTGTTACGATGATGGAAGCATCATTCCAAATTGGATAGTGCAGGCCCTCGCAAACGAGTCGAGACAATGCAGAATTTTTAAGTCCATTCTTTACGGCGTATTTATGTTCATTCAGTCTTGTTGCTAGTGTACGTTTTGTAGATCCTATATATTTACTATCTGGAATGTCATCATTTTACAGAAGAGAAAAAGCAACTTTTAGTATTACGCAACGCTCCCAATATATCGATCATATCCGCCGATAAAACCTCGCAAATTATTATTCTGAACAAAATAGACTATCGGAAGAAAAATGCTAGAGGCAATTGATACTATCCCGCACGTCACCCTTAGTTCGAACCCTATTAACGCTACCATAGCGGCCATACATAAATTAAAAGAAAATCTCAAGCCTCCCAACAGCCATTTCACAATGCTTATACTGCCCTCCAGGTGCACGAGTTCCTGAACTTTTTGGTAAACTAAAGACTCATAAACCCGGACACCCATTACGCCCGTTAGTATCTGGATTTGCAGCACCAACCAGACCTATAGAGAAGGCACTAACTAATTTCCTTCAACCATTAGTTACTAATTCACTCTACTCTGTTAAAGGCACAGTACAAGCTATTAACAAGATCAAATCCTTTAATGCAAATAACTCAACCTTTATTATGGCTTCTCTCGATGTCATTTCTTCGTTCCCTAATGTTCCGATTAAAACTGTTCATGACATCATTCAGATAAAACTACTTGAACTAAAATACGAACCCAAAACGATCCAATCCATCATTACAGCCTTAAAACTAGTTCAAAACAGATCACATTTTCAATTCGACAACATTATTTATCGCCAAACTGAGGGCGCCCCAATGGGATCACCACTATCTCCGATCCTAGCGGAAATTCTACTACAGCACATAGAAAATAAAGTGCTACAAGAATATCAACAACCTCCGTGCTTTTACATAAGGTATGTTGATGATGTACTTCTCTTCTGGGATCACGAACCAGCTGACCTACGAACTTTTGCTGAACACTTATCATCCCAAATCCCTACCATAAAATTCTCCATTGAACTGGAAAGTGAAGGTAAATTGCCATTCCTGGATTTTATGCTTGAACGAGATGCTGTCACTTGCACTTTGCAACACTCTGTATATAGGAAACCCACTTCGGTACCTACGTTGATCCCGGCTTCTTCAGCACATCCAAAAAGCTATAAACTCTCTTCAATCTTTTACCTTCTACGCAGAGCCATCACGCATTCATCTAGTTTCAGCAGACGAAAATGTGAAATTAACAAAATTTTAGACATCACCCTAAACCATGGATTTCCCACCTTTATCATAAAAAAAGCTCTTAAGAAGCTCCACCAAGAAAACTCAACTACTCTCCAAAGGGACCAACAACCTCGTAGATATATAGGTTCAATAGATTATTATCCAGCCATAACACCTGTTCTCAAAGCCATTTGCAGAAACTTTCACCTGGATTTTGGAATACGTACTACAAACATTTTCCAGTTAATTAAAAAAGATCGAGACCAGGTAACAAAGCTAAACAAATTTGGCGTTTACAGCATCCCCTTAAAAAGTATTGATGATGACACTCCAGATAGTAAATATATAGGATCTACAAAACGTACACTAGCAACAAGACTGAATGAACATAAATACGCCGTAAAGAATGGACTTAAAAATTCTGCATTGTCTCGACTCGTTTGCGATGGCCTGCACTATGCAATTTGGAATGATGCTTCCATCATCGTAACACCTAGTGCTGTCTCTACATTGCTGTTCACTGAGAGCCTTGCAATTGCTACTCAGAGACATTTATGCTGTAATGACAATGTTCCAGTATCTGTACCTACAATCTGTAAACTATTTACAGTACCGAATACGAGGCAAACTGAGGACGAAATCACTTAATCTCGATTTCTGCTGTAGTGCTCTTTGTTGTGGCTCCTGATGAAAACAACACAATTTATACCTACTAACATTCCTTTATTTTTACAATGCAGTATTATATGTATACCTGCATTCTATTTCCTTTATTTTCTTTATTTCATGATACATGCCAATTCGTTTGACAATTTGATGCCACGTGACATTATGTCATATTCATATCTGATATCTATATTATGTTCACGTAACACTTTATTTAAATTTATTCCTTCTCCTGTATCTGATGATGGGTTCTAGGGAAACCCGAAAGTTCTTATATACAATAAAATCTTTAAATTCAGCCAACGAATTTAAATTTGTATTGTGAGTGACTCTTGTTTTTTAAGATCGTGCATTAAAGGCAACTAACTCGATTACTTTGGACTATTTCTGCACGAATTCGAATTCTCCTAATAAAATGACTCATCGGAGAGGTCAATTCTTTGTCAATCAGCGGAGATCCAATCACGGTACTTCCAATCAAATGTAAGCCTTTTCTGCCGGTTCACCTTCGTTAGCATAGGTTCGGTGGCAATCCGTCTGCATGGGAACCCCAAACGCAGCAGGGTTTGCTGAATTGCGTTTTAGACAAATTTCCGGTAGCCCCTTTTCATTCGGCCAGTGAGTTTCTCCACTGTAGCTTATCAATCGGCCCTCACTCACCTTCGAAGCCAACGTTCTCCTCTAACATCAATGGCACGTGATGCTTCTCAGTTTCAACGTTGCTTATTCGCAATGATGCCTTTCTCCAATCAATATACACTTTAACACACAGCAACACGCGAACAATTCACAATCTGCGCTGTTTCGGAAATACGGCCTCCTTTGTCTCGAAAGCCGATAATCATCCCTTTTTGCAAATCTGATAAATCGTTTTTTTATCCATGACAGCAACGAGTGATATATTTTCAGATTACCTACAGCACACCTTATGTATCCTCCAAGCCAGTTCACGACACGTTTCTTTTTTCATTGGCTACGCGCTGTTGACGTCAAAAGTAGGAGATGGTCAAAATAATGTGAGTCGACTGTGTATAAAGATACATCATTTTAATTCGGGTGCCTGTGAAACGTTTTTTATAGATTTTAGTGTTACCTTTTTGACAGATATTTAAATTATTGGTGAAGGAACAGAGCAAAAGTTTACCGATGTGTCATGATATATTTTATTTCTTGAAGGAATGGTTAAAGCCAATTAGATTAATATTCAGGAAAGAATGTGCCATCCATTTGAACTACTTAATTTGATTGAACAAAGCTGAAACGGAATTGTTCCGATCATCATAAAGGAATATTTGAACTATTCTAAAGCCTGATACTAACGTGTTACTAACGTATCAATAATGGGGACACTTCGCTTTTACGTCTGACCAATTCACAAATGATAGTAATGCAAACATTAGCAATACTCTTATAAGCAATTTCTGGAACTGAAAGATCAGAGAAACTCCAATTTACTAAAGCAGAACTGCGCGCAGTTCGTAAACACATTTAAATCCAAATATTACATTTAAAAAGAAGTGGAGGCAAAGTTAAAAAGCTGTATTAGAAGCTAAAAAAATTTGTTGGATTCGAAGCTCTGTTTGGAAGAGGGGACTAGCTGAAGAAATGAAAAGTGACACGCAGTTCCTTGGAGGCTTTTCAACGTTTGATCTATCTGGATCACGTGCTAGAGGATAACTCGCATTCTTGTGTTTTCTCTGGAGGTTCATTACATCATGTAACGTAACAATGTTTTGTCATTTTGCGGTAAGCGATGAACGACACTTTTGCTTTGATTGCATAAATTTTTCATGATACGTTCAGTTCAAATACTAAAACGCCCTATATAAATTTATTCTTTGGAAACATAAACTGCCAATTTAGAGTTTTATTAAAAACCGAGTTTTTAAAAAAACAAATATTAAGTTGTTTAACTAAGGTAAAAAAAATATTCATAAAACATTCCTCTTTATAAAAAATTAGAAACCAAGATAGATAGAACAGGACAAAATGCAGTTCATATCGCAGATTACTTAGGATGCATGGCATGTATCATCAAAAATAGTATTTTACAATACCCAATATTTAACGTAAACGCCACGAGCGGCGATAACGGCGTTCGCAACGTGGCATTGAATTCGAGTACTGAATATCAGTTTATGGAATGTCCTGCCATGCCAAATGCATCCGGATCCAAAGGTCATTCTCGGTAGATGCCTTCATGGCCTAACAGATCACTTGCTGAATAACTCGACTAGGAATATTCGATAAAATATATATCTGCCTTTCACTCAGGCAAAAGAATAAGTGGCATGTGTCGGCCAACCAAAATATCTAACTCATTCCACGCCACTTGTGGTCGGGCATCGCCTTCATCCTTTTTTTATGCCAGTGTAGGAAGCCTTCCTGCAGAAACAGATTGATATAAGCCTCTGAAATGTCTTCTATATACCGCTGTCTATTGAAGGTCTTGAAAATGCACATAAAAAGGAAGCTGAAAAAATCCCAATAACAGGCAACGCAATAATTCTAGTTGGCTCTAACGTATGGAGCCCCAAAATGCATGACTACAATGGCTTTTAACCATAGGGTACATGTACAAGGGTCGTTCACAATGCATCAGGTTAAACCGTGTTGTCTGTAGACACTATGCGATGCCATTCCTGATGCAAGGGTCTATTTTCAAGTCACCATTAAGGCGTTTGACTTTGGCGGTATAGGGCCAACCGAATTCGCAGCAGCAGACCGCGAGCTGTGAGTCCTCTCTGCAGCAACGGGCCGCAAACAGAAATTTTGGACATCTGATGTACCTCGGACCAGTATATTGCAATTGTTAGTACTGTTCTGGACATTTGCTGATGAACCTCGGATCAGTATCTCGCAATTGTTAGTGTGGTGAGTGTGAGGCCCACAAAAATCGTATGATCATCGGGGCCTGCATTCCCCTTCACCTTCGTGACGTACGCGTTCAACAAATCTTATAGAATCGACATTGACTCCATTTCTGAGGGACACCATGTTCGAATATTCGAATATTAGTTCTCTAATTTCCTTTGACGCATATCACGAAAATATACTTCCTCGTGGAGCCGTTCAAAAATTCGGCCACACTCAGAATCTGAAAATTTCTACTAAATATATTTTGCTCAGGAATGACATGTTCACTCAGTAGAAATAGCACACTTGTATTCGTCATATGCAATTGTAGAAAAACTTTCTCTGCGGCTTGTTTTTCTACCTACCTGCGCAGCAACCTCATAGAAGTTTCTTCTCGTGCCGAGTCGTTTCCATCTTTGAACTGGATTCTAAACGATTCAGGGTAGAGATCTGCCCGAAGAATAACCGCTCTGCTCACACATTGCTGCAGCTAATCCAGAAACATGTTCAATCTCGAAGTACTGTAAGACGGATCAATGGGCTGCATATTGCAATCTCCCATTTTGTGCTTTCCAACATCTGCCAGTCAACCACTCGCTCAATTTCGTTGATCCGACTACTGGGGCGCATGCTCAAGGTATTTAGAGCAAAGGGCGGCCAATCACACGCACACTATCTAATGGAATTCACAGAGACCACTTGGCAGACCACGTTCCGGAATATTTATTCTGACGAAATTGTTGTCTTTCCTCTGCACACTGTTTTGAGGTGATGATTGGTATCATCAAACAATTCTTCCATAGTACGTAATGTTTTTCACTTCAATATTCGTACTAGATAGACAGGTTCTCAATGAGGAGGAAAAACTTCTTTTAAGTCGTTATAAATATTTAACAGCACCCGAACTACTCACATTCCATAAACACATTCCTTTAAAAAATAACCTACGCCGCACATTTCGCGTCCTTAGCACTCGTCCCGCACAAGCCACACACCGATTACGTAATGCACGCAGCGAAGGAGCAAACAACGCCGACGCAGCTGCAGCGCCTCCTATCACGAAACTTTTCTCCCGTGATTGCCTCCGCGCGTTGGTTGAAGCAGACGTCCACCGCACATGTTTGTTTTCTTACTATGTGTCTTGTTCCATTACTTCTTTTGGGCAGTGTTCTTCAGGTACTTAGAAAGAAAAAAAAAAGAGATATATACTAGCCTAAAGACAAACAACTACTGGAATACGCATGTATACCATTAATTCCGAAGGGTATGGTACAGTGTTTTGCAATAAATCAGCATTCTAAATGAACAAAATTGCATGCTATTCTTTAAACAGAAGCAAGAAAAATAATTCAAAATTGAATGTTAACAGTTACACAATTTCCAAGAATGTTGCTGTGGTCTAAATTACTCCGTAATTGCAAGGATGGAATTTCGAAATTGTTTAGTTGAAAAATATATTTTAGATATTTACTTACGTCAAAAGAATTTGTGACTTATCTCATGTAAGGCATTTATGAGACTTAGTTAAAAAAACTGTTAGGTATATTATTTTCTTTTAAAAATTAGTTTTCCTTTATTCTTATAATAATTTATTTTAATTAAGAAACTTCTGTTGCTGTTAAACAAATTATATAGAAGTGATGTAAAAAACACTTCCTGCCAGCGAAATGGTGGGAAGTTTTGTTTGGATTTACATAATATCGTGATCTTGAACTCTTATCTGCACAATCGTTTTCCCGTAAAACAAGAAAGGCAAATTTAATAGGTTTTTTTTTTACCTGAAAGAAACAACCCAAAACTTTTCAAACCCCGTGCAATGTCTGTCATATGGCAACTAAGGGCTAATATGATATGATTTAACCAGTGGACTGACATCACATGCTGAATGTGCGGCCATTGTTCTGCAACTTAAACATTCCGTAGGCTTTACTAAGTATTTATATTCCTTTTTTTTCTGGAGAAATCTGTCTTTCATCAAATATGTGTTCAATTTCTCACAATAATTTCAATTGTTTCAGTATTTCATTTTAATTCTAGCGAAACAATCTGGAGTTATGCGGTCACTCGCACTTATAACTATAATTCCTGGTGATTAAAACTTTACCAGAAAATTGATAGAAATAATTAGTCTTAGTTGATTACATTTCTTGTGGATGAAACTTTCAGATCTACATAAGTTTTTTGATTCAAAAAATATAGTGAGCAGAGGAACGAGGAATATCTCAAAAAAGTTCAAAAATGTAGTATTTCTTAAGAAAATGGCAACAATTTTCTGACAGGGGTGTTCCTGTAGGAAGGATTTATAGAATACACAATGATTACCCTTTTCTATGACAGTAAAGTTTATCAGTTTTGAGTCCCAGTTCGTAACCCGTCTACCAAGGGCAACATTTTTTTCAAATTGAAGACCTGGCACCGTGTTTGCTTAAATAGTGTCTTCCGTTTTATCTAAAAATTAAAATAATTTCTTGTGTACCTACCTTACTCAAATGTCCTCTGCATGTTAAGATGTACATCGTTTGTCACAAATATTTTAATTTTTTTTGGCCGACTAAGATTTCGCTTGGATCTGACCTCTTCGTCAGAACCAAGGGAAACTTTGGTCGACTAAAGAAATAAAATAATTGTGACAAAGGTTGTATTATCTTAATACACTGCTGCTAATAGAAATTGCGACACCGTGAAAGAATATTCAGATTTGCACGTAATTTGTGCACGTAATTTAGGGCACCGTATAGGGCACGTAATTTAGGGTTCAATGGGAGATGAAGGTGATTACACTTGCAGCGCACATGAAAATATGAGGCGCACGCAACGCCATCGGAAACGTCACATCATGAGATATAAAGGAAAGCGTACAGAGACCAGGTTTTTAAACTTGTTGTCACTAAACGCGACCGTACGCAGTTGTGAACCCGTAAACCTGTCCCGTAGCCGGACGAGACAACCATACGAATACTTCACAGAAGTTCAAAGATGTAAAATCGTTGGACTCAGATAAGCTAATTTATCATGCCGTGATATTTCTGCATGCGCTGTGCGTACATGGCGTCAATGAACAGCAGAAGGTTCTAAGCATCGTCATGCAGGATCTAGAGCTCGTAATCGCAAGAACTGGTATGATGACAGGCACTTGCACCTTATAGCAATGACTTCGCGCACAAAACCATCCACGACACTTGCGCAGCAATGGGGGGTCACGCATCGTCCGAAGTCTGCCAAGCACTGTTCGTCATCTACTGCTGAAGAGAGACCTGGTTGCTTACAGTGCATTGACTCTGAAACATACGCGCCAACGATTGCAGTGGTGCCGCGAATGTCGAAACTAAAGTGCTGAATGGGAGCGCATTGTGTTTTCAGACGAGTCCTGATTCAATCTAATAAATCAAAACGGGCGAATCCTTCTTCACAGATGCCGTGGTGAACGGCATCTAGAAGGCTGCAATGTGCAGCGCCATACCGGTCCCACGCCAAGCGTGATGGTCTGGGACGCTATTGCGTTTCTTCCATGCACTCACGTACTTCGCATCACGGGCACACTGAAGAGCGAATGCTACATCACGGGAGTGATGGAAGCTGAAATTCTATCCTTCGTTTAGATGATCCTAAGGGCCGTGTTACAACAAAACAATGCTCGACCCCATGTTTCTCGTACTATCCAAGACGTACTCTGTGCGCATGAAGTCGCTAGCCTTTCCAGGCCTGCTTGCTCGTCATATTTGTCACTCATTGAGAACATCTGGGGTGTCATCAAGTAACTACTGGCTAGCGTGGCCTATCCGCATGTAACAACCAACGAATTGTGGATGCGTGTAGAAGCAGAATGGAATGCAATACTGCAGACGACCATTCAAACCCTTTTTCATTCGATCCCACGACGTATGGGGTCGGTTATCAGTGCCTATGTTGGAATAACTTTTTACTAATATTTTGGCCTTCCTGATCAGGCACCGGTATGTAATTGTGATCGTTTTCAGCTTGTACCATGACTAATAATTCCCATAAATTTCATTGTGATTGTTTGTTTCTTTCTTGGTGTTGCAATTTCAATAAACAGCAGTGTGTATGACACTTTTATTGACCATAAATGCCAAATCTTTCAAACCGCACCTAAATGTCAGAGCTGGGATGAAATACAGCAAAATAAACAAAGGAATATGATGTCTTTGCCGGCACTATTGGTTATTCTATATTACCATTGAATATGTGCTGAAAATTAGTGATTATGTTGTTCAGTGTTATTAATTTCGAGTTCTGAATTCAATTATATCCATACAATTGATCGGTGCGAATTTATTTAAATTGGAAAGTATCGGCTGTATTAAGATTTCTTCATTTCTCCAGGTGTCAAAAGATACCAGAAAACCCAACGAGCGGTACAGTACAATGCTCTCATGTGCAACATATCCTATGTTAAGTATGAACCAAAATTTACAAAACTGCAAAGTAATAGCTAAGAAAGGTGAAATATAAATGAAGAAAAGAATAGAAATATGTGTTCAGAAGTGATAGTAGTACCGAGAATATCAAATAAATTGAATTTCAAGTTTCCAAAGCTTGTGACGTGGATCCCTCTGGCTGCAGATGATCGTGTTAACAATTTATTCGATAAATGCGTGAAAAGACTTTAATTAATTTAGTGAAAAAATTCAATTTCGTGTCTGCATTTTTTAATTTTTTTAATTTTATTATCATTTTATTATATGAATGAAAAGTAATTAGTGAGACGCACAAGATTCTGAAATGTATATCAATTCTGCTTGGAGCAAAAAATTATCTTCATACATTAAGACTGCAATTGAGAAAAAAGAAATATCACATCCGAATTACAATTTTATGCAACTTTAAACCGAAGGGTTCTTCAAAAACATTACAAAATATATACTGTTTACCTTCATTTTGTTTTTAAAACAATACGCATTGAAATAATTTGTCCCTTAAGCATTATTTGTTTATCACTTTCTAAATCAAAATGCGCAACTTACGACGGATAATGTTTTTTACAGCTCAAGTGCGGCTCGATCGTTGCCCCATAAAATTTCGACATTTCTGCTTCATATTTTACACTCACACGATTAACCTATTTTAGAATAACAAAACAATTTCTGATTTCTCTTGAAGTATAGCATACAAATATGTTTTTTCTTCACTAATATATAAAAAAGATATGTTATATAAAGTAAGGCTAAAATTAACTTTTTAGTTTGCATAATGTTGTGAGGAAACTTTCTGTAGTCTGTCCATGACAGATCACATAACATTCAACAGTGTCAAAGAAAGAGAACTACTGCAATATATAATACAAAACATGTATGTGTTTGTACATAAGAAATGTCATTGCTCTTTTCAAGTTCTCCTTTAATTAACATACAACAACCGAAAATTGCATTTCGATATCGCTGGGATCGAACCGAGATTTCACGATAAGTAGCCGAGTGCGTTCGCCTTACGCTACGGTGCCAACAGTCCACGGTACTTTGCGTGTTTATCTGTCACCATCTGACTTCACAAATCCGAAGAGATGGGTTGAGCAAATGATGCGGCTTAGTTGCACAAACAAGGTATTTGGAAGATTTTCACCATTTATCTCTCCCTTTAATAGCTGTAATTAAATAGATTGTGCCTTAAAGCTATACCAGATGAAGATGTCTTAGTTTCTGAGCCCATCACTGCGGAAGTTTGAAGTCAGATGCTGACAGATAAACACAAAGAGCGCCGTGCACTCGTCTAGTTATGGAGAGATTTGGGATACGATCTCAGGGGCGTCGAAATCCGATTTTTCGGTTGCTGTGGGTTAATTAAAAAAACGTTGAAAGGGTGATGGCTTGTATATTGAGGTGATTCATGCCTTAAAATGTAACAGTTGGACATTTAAATTAAAATATTAGTTTGAACCAATTATTCACCGTCAGTTGAATATTTTATTGAAAAGCAGATGTACTTTTTTCGTTCAGGTCTGAAAGCAGAATTCTTCTTAGAGAGCGTTACAGTTTACTGTTGATGAAGGCGAATCCGAAATGGGAAAAAATATTATTTCCTCATTTTCCATAAGATTAATCCCACAGGAAAACGAAATTATGTAAGAAAAATAAACGTCTTGAATACCCGAGAGGAACTCAAAAGTAAAAGTTTGTGGTCAGTTATTTCTCAGACCGTGATTTACGAGTAATCAATCATAAACAGCTACAAAAAAAGTTTTTCACATTACGTTATCTGCATTATATATTTTTCGTAAAAGAGTCAAACCAAATTTGATTTTGTGAAAATTTGAGACTTTCTCTAACTCTTTATCCAGCCAGTTATATCCTCTATATATCGAACAGTTCTATCCTCTCTGTGCTTCCACTGATACGTCGTGGTTTGGTTGTTTAAAATATTATTATATTATGATGATGAACTTACTTCCGAAAAAATGCAAATATTACAATTTTATTTTTAAAAAGAAGAAAATGGCCGGTGATCAATCTAGGGACCCCAATTAAGAATTTTTTTTCCCACGACTAACACCCCAGGTACGATCCTTAAAAACTCCCAGTAAATGGAAGGTGATTCCACCACCACCGACAAGAGAAATTCACATACGACACAAAATAATTTGATTAAACATATGTTCCAGGTTAACTATAAATTTATTTTGTGCCCCCCAGGCACATGTTGGAAAAACACTCGATACAAGAAAACTTTAGGTGGCTAGGCCGAGTAAAAAAAGAATTTAGCTATGAATTTTAGAGTCCAGAGTATGTTGACAGTCCTAAATAATCCTCTCAGAAACCCTGGTCTGCAAACCAAGTAGTTTTCACCTGTGTGGTTTAGAGGATGAAGGAGGTAAGTGGCATAATTTGGTTACCAGCGTGCCTTACAAAAAAATCTTTAAAGAATGTGATCATTCACTCAAAGAGTGCTAACAGCTTAATGCTCGATGTGCATATCTGATAACTGTTGAACTTTGAGCTAAATGCTCTTTACAATTTAGATTTAGATGGTTAAGAGTGACATTTTATTCCTTTTTTTCACAACATACTGATTTTGATCAGTTACCTGGAAAAATCTTTTTCTTACTTTACAGTACAGAAAACCAAACAAACAAAAATGTCAAGTCACTTTCCTCTCATTTGAGCTAACAAAAAAACCCTGTTCTAACAGAAAACCAAAAATTAATATATTTCAATCCATTTCTTTGGTCACTGGCATTAACTAGACATTTTTACAAAAAAAAACCACAATGACATTATATTACATTTGTTGGTTCTGGCCAGACCATTAATTCCAAACATACATTTGCATTTCACTATTTTCCTCCCATTTTAATTTCACCTTCCCCCATTTTTTCTCACCCCTGAATTTTAACCTTTTACATCATTCCATTTCTGATCAAGACACATTTTTTTTTTTTTTTTTCAATTTTAGGTGGTACTCATTTTTTTCTCTTTGTTTCTCCTCCTCCTTAAATTTTCCTTTTGATGCCGAATTGGAATTGGTGTTTGTGCTGTCGCTACGAGAGCCGGCAAGCCGTGGAAACGGGGCCTGATGCACTTATGATGACATGGTAGGATTTTCCCTCTTCTCCTTCCTTTCTTTTATTCTTTTTTCTTACTTACTCCCGATGCCGGCCTTTCAGGAGACTTTCTCTCTCTCACACGGCGACAGGCAGCAGCGATGTTACCGAGCGGGTTACGAGGCGTAATGCCCGCTATTGCCTCGGGACGATGTCAAGCACTTCTTTCGCGCCATCTCGGCAGCAGAGTAAATTTTGAGCCATGGAAAAATTTGAAAAGAAAAGGATCGTTCCTACCGTTCTTGGGCCATCGCGGCCGCACGCTGGAAGGTTAAGGCAGTTTCGGCATCCGGACGTCCGTCGTTCGGACTCCCCCTCCTTTACTCGATTTTTTTTTATTTTTTTTATTGTGGGACTCTCCCTTACGAAGTCTGGTATCGAAGTGTCGTGCAGCACGCAAAAATTCTCCGCTCCTCGCCGAATCCCTTGCACACGCGCCAGAAATGGCGGAAGGCAATTGGGCCGAAGTTAAGTCAGAAGGCGGAGAGAAAGACGCAATTCCCAGAAATCGCTGGCTCACATCTTCTCGGAGTCAGGCTTGAACTTTGACCCACGAAAACGTGCGCTGCGGTGAACCTCGCAGAATTCCGCCCAAATCCTGACGTGTTCCTGTGCCAAGCGAAAAATGCCTTTTCGAAGTAAACATGAGCATAAATAAATCGGACTTTCTGCACTGGTAAAGCTGGGAAAACGTCCTCACAGATGCCATTCTACGAATTTATCGCTTTTAGAAAAGCGACACCAGAAACTGTAGCCATTTTCGTTCTTTCTTTCTGAACAAAGACTTTTAGAGACCACCTTTACAAAAATTCTTTAAACAAATTAACTAACATTAACGAACATCGTTACAATTAACTTCGTAACGCATAAAAATCGAATTCTCTCTAGCTACAGGTACGACGATCGGAATTACGAAAAAATAGCGTAACGCAACGATGTGTTATTTTGCCCTGATACATTAAGCCACAATTTTATTCTTTTACTAAATTACTATTAAATATCATTGACGATAGCGCACGTGCAATTAATTTACAAAAGTCACTTCGTTACGGAGCGATCGCCGACCCGCTTTTTCTATCAGTCGCTGAATTATACTATCACTAGTTAATACCCAGTGAGATTCCCACTAAACCCAACTAAATATTAATACTAGGCAAGATTTTAATTACAAAAGGTTACTAAATTAAGCCCGATACACACAACGACGATTTTAATACACGCTACTGACATATGGCATAAACACGCGTTTTTTCTCATTAGATACCACTACAATAAGATAAAATACTTCAAACACTACATGTTTACAAATTACTTTTCCATTATTAAAGCTTACATAATAATACAATAAAAGAAATCGCGATAACGACGGTAAATACGGAACTACAACCTTACAATATTTCTTTTTATCGCTACGTTATCCTGACGATCAATAACGCCGAACGCCGCGGCGTCGCCGATAATTTTCAACTGATACATCTAACACTATACATATATAAACTGCACTATACACTTAAGAAACTAAGGCAAGTTAATTCATATACACTACATCATATACTGCACTAAAATAAACTCCACTAATATATCTTCCCTGAAAGTAAACAGTGTAATACAAAAATGCAATGGAAGGAAGAAAAAAACATTGCATGAAAGAACAACAAAAAAAAACCAGCAATATAGCATGATGTCAAACTTCCTTAAATCTACTTCCCAGCTAGTTACACCTCCCATAACTAGCAACAGACATCACAAGGCTAACTTACTTAGACCTATTCACATAAATTTAACTACATACACAGAGATCAACACTTCACAGAGAAATCAGAAAGAAAATAAAATAAATGAAAAGATTTTACTTGATTTTTCTTGACTCTTAAATCTATTTTTTTTTCTAACTCCCTCCTTGCCAAAGGGATTTGAGATCATCTCATGACAAAAAATCTCACTCTCATTGAGAGTGCGTGGATCTGGTGATGGGTTTTCCGATCCAAAAATATTGGCCCATTAATTTAGATATCGGAAAAACGTCAACAGATCACCACACGCCTAAGAAAAAATAGATGCTTTTCAACTAAAAAAAAAACACATGACACTTAATGCCTTTGATAATGTTGCAAGCAATTTGAATATTTACGTGCCATTCGTCCTGGAGAAGTTATGCCGATTTTCCAGTAGCCCAAAAACTGCGCAGGCAGTTTTTGGGCTACTGGAAAATCAAAATAAATTTCAAATAATTTGTTTTGCTTAACTCTTCAAGAGGCCAATGTAAATGAACCAAACGGTCGGCAAAATTTTTTGCGCTGTCCAATCAGAGATGTTAGCAAAACGAACGTCTTTGCAAAGTAATTCCATTCACAAACTGATCTTTATTCTCTGATCAAAACAAGTCACGTTATTAAAGGGTTAGTCTTCAAACACGGAGATCATGCCACATGGTTGAACCATAAGTGACTCAAACGTCCTCTCTCTCCTTTTTGATGCGTGGCACAAGAGTTATAGCTCTTTTTCTAAAAATTAATTAGTCAGAAATATTTAGTGCAGACCATGTATCTAAATTGAAACATTGAGTAACAATGGTAAACGAAAACAACGTTTTCTGGTACGTCCTTTCATTCGTTCGAACCTCGTTTGGTCTACTTTTTACAAAGCGAATATATTCGTTCGAGTGGATTTTAACACATTTTTTCAAACCCCTCATACATTTGTTACAGCCAATTAAAGGATTAAAATTTTATAATCACCACAAAGCAATGGCCGTAGTTAACAATATGTAGAAATTACCCCTTTGTTTCAAGTAATGTAAGTAAACATGAACAACGGCTTGTGATATGAATATAACTCAATATTTTAATATTCATCGTAATTTCTGTTCTTGAAATAAGATGGGAAATACATACTATATTGACAAATGTCACCGGACACCTAGAAGAGAATTGCAACATGACATTTATTGACATATATTAGTACAGTGTCGGTCCACTTTTTGCTGTAAAGCATGCATTCACCCTTCAAGACATGCTTTCGACAAGGTTTTGGAACACAGCAATAGGTATGCGCTTCCATTCGGTACCTAAAGCTGCCGCTAACTGTTGCTCAGTAGCAGCCCTTGGTTCCAAACTTCTTAAACGGCGCTCTAATTCATCTCATAGGGGATCTATAGGATTAAGTTCAGGGCTTTGTGCTGGCCAGACCACACACGATACGGAATTATCGTCAAACCACGCCGTAACAGTCATTGGTTATGGATAGGTGCATTGTCCTGCTGCTACTACTTAGGCACAGTTCCATAGTATTACCACACAGTTTGTAGGGTACAATTGTCCAGAATATCGAGCTGGACGTGCTGGTTAACAGGTTTATCCACGATAACCAATGGGTCGGGGACATAATACGTAAAGGACCCATACACGAGTACACTGCCAGCTCTAAACTTTACCGTAAGAACAGTACACTGTGGTAAATAGCATCCCCCCGGCAGTCGCCGTACCCACCCACGGCCATCAGACTGATAGATAGGGAATCTGGAGTCAACAGTCTATTGGACACGTTTCCATTGATCTACGGTCCACGATAAATGTTCTTTACAACATGCTAAACTACGAGTTGCACTCCCAGTGGATATGAAAGGCTTTTGAGCAGCCGCACGACTACGGGGGCATATGGAATGAAGTTTTTTCCGAATGGTACGTGTACATACCGAGGTTCCAGCACTTTTACTCACCTGTACACTCAGGCCTTGTGCAGTAGTGTGTTGGTTAGCTGTAGCGATTCTCCTGAGACTTCGACGTCTTCTATCACTGAATATCTTTGGTCTACCTGTATGTTTTGCTGCTTCAGGTACGCCATGTGTCTTCCACTTATTCAGTACATCCAAAACAGTTGACTTGAATTATGCCTAAAGGCCTCTCGGTTTCTCTTCAGGACAACCCACACGTAACAACCAACAATATTTCCTTTCCCGAAGTCAATTCTCTCTCGCTGCGACATTTTCACTCAAATTCACAGTTCGATATGATCGCGGTCACCAGCATGCATCTTTTTTTGCCGTTTGAAGCTGTACCGCGCATCTTAACAGCGCAGTGGATCCGTTTATTTGTCTTTGAAGTGGTGTTCGGTGACTTTTGTCAATAGAGTGTATTTTGTCAGCGGTTTTTAGAGGGAAAACATAAGTAGCTATAATTAAATTTGTCAGTTTCCGTAATTCCTAGACTTTTCCAGGTCAATATTTTAAAGTCGGTGCTAGTCTCATCAGATCAGCGCTGTTTTAATTGTAGGTGGCCGTAGCATACCGAAGTAAAATTTGCAGGCATATTTTCTGCTGTTGAAAATTAATTGTTCATAGATTTTCGAATTCACCTGGGGCATGAGTGCTATTTTTCACTGCTGCACCTTTTGCATTTTCTAATTCGTAGAACATGACTGGTTGTGAATTGGAATCCCTCTTTGTATTCATATGATAGGATGATTTCTTTCTTCATCATTGTAATTTTTCTGATCTACGAAGGGTGATCACAGATATCTGGTCCTGATCTTCTTTTGTATTTTCAGCAACCGATATTTATGTTGGACAAATAATTGGAAAAGAAAGCTGCTATTAACTCAGAAACGTACATTAGCAAAATATGGCGTTTAACATGTGGAGTCACCATATGGTTTTACTCCTGTATTCGCGTCCAAATAGTTCCATCACTTTCGAAACATAACGTGTATCATTCCGCACCGTTATCCAACGCGTTTCTTCAGATACTTTAAAGATCGTGTCATTTACGATTTGAACCATACGTGTCCTTTACGATTTGCACTTCGGTGCATATTCAGTTGTGTTACCCCGAAAAATATTTTTTGTGCTGACCTGCTGCCCCACGTTGTATCCTTTCGAACTACACGGGGGCCGAATACCCTAAACCTTCATCATATTACCAGTTCGAAAATATTAACGACAAGGGATAGCGAAGCGCTGACGTTCTTACAAATTTCGGTAATTGAGCAAAGTTATAAAAAAGAGCCTTCGTCCTACATTGCTTCTGCTGAGTTTTCAAAGGTAATAAAGAAAATAAAAATACGTATGTTTTAACAAGGGGAGATGTCCCATCATGTACGAAACAGAGAGTGTAGTGGAGAGCTTTGAACGAGGTATGGTTGGCAATACCTGCAGAGGATATTTATAAGCTCATGATGTCTTTGATTTATCACGTGACTGACGTTATTAGGACCAGAGGTAGGCCTACTCATTACTAGGCAAGTAACTGTAATTTAACAGCATTTCAGTGTACTTCGGGAATTTAATTCTTCTTAACTGAGTGCCATTCTCCTTAAATTTATCTTCCAAGGATCGATTATTATATACCCTAACATAAATTTATGATGGAAAGTGTTATGCTTTAAGCAACCTCACATGAAGAATCAACCACATCACAGTACATCAGTC
The DNA here is from genome assembly GCA_039090855.1 of Macrothele yani. Lineage (NCBI taxonomy): Eukaryota > Metazoa > Arthropoda > Arachnida > Araneae > Macrothelidae > Macrothele > Macrothele yani. The sequence goes on from CM077034.1 coordinate 63,434,467, forward strand.
GCATAAGCGCAGACTATTTGCGTTCGTCCCGGGTGGCTGAGATTTGCTTCCCGAATGAAGCATGACATCTGTACTTTCATTTCTGCTCGCTGGAATTAGTGTTACCTAATTAGAAACACAGATTACTTATTGCCCTCCTTGTTATTTGGATTGGTAATTTAACCCCGAAATAGGTGAACATTCAACGAAGTATAGTTACCAATGAAGCTTTTTACCGCTACTATCTATGAATTTGAATCGGAAAATTTTGTAATAGTTAAATTGTGAAGGGATATTTGATTTCTTTTTTTATTTGAAATCCTTATCATATATTGTTTTGGTGAAAAAAAATAATTTATTTTGAGTATATTGAATTGATGCTATTTTATTAAAAGCGTTACTATATTTATGCTGGTATTGCAATTTAATATGGAAATTATAGAAAAATTAAATCTGGGAGATGGGTAGATGCATTTCGAAACAAAAATATTTTCTAAGTATTAGAAGGCCATGAACATCCTAAACAAAAATGCATCTGAAAATTTACATTCCACAAGAAGTTATTGGAAAGTTTGCGTTGTTTGTGTTTACGCAGAGTTGAGTCACCTGAAAGTGCAAAAATAAGTGAATATTGTTGCATGTGTATGAAAAGGTGTCACTATAAGTCCTAGGATAAATGTACTCGTTCAATAACAACTTGTGGAGGCGGTGAAAGTCAATTTAAAAGGATAGGACAAAAATTGCAGTTATGAAATACCTTATAAAACCAGGATTCGGATCGATAGCCTTAGTCAAGCTAAGGTGGGTACATGGGCTCAAGTCATGGAAGACAACAGCACACAAAATTTTTCACACTGCACTCATTTTGAACGTTTTTTGAAAGGCTACTGCCTGTATTTATTATTTTTCTTTAAAAACTTAATAAGGTCATTTAGTGGACAATCTGATGGCATTTCCTTTTTGTTGTTTGCTAAAACACAGCAGTATAAAAACAGAATCTCAATTTCTTTTCTATTTCTCTTTGGCCACTGGCCTTATGAACAGCACAACTTTACATATTTCAACACAGTTGGTTTGAACACTAGGCTTTGAATTTATGCCTTCAAAATCATACTATGATTCACATGGTTTACACACTGTATGCATCCAAAATTCCACTACGATTCACATAGCTTACACACAAAAAAAATTACTGTATTCTTTTGAATTCCACCAGGTGGACAAGTTCTGTTCTTTTGAAACGTACTCTCTTCTCTCTCACCTAGTTAGCTCAATGACAAATTTACAATTTTACACTTATTGATTTAAATTTACAGCACCTAAACAATCTTAGCAAACTCCGCAATCTCCCAGACCAGCTTCAAAAACTTCAATTAAATTTACAGTTATAATAAGAGCCCCTAATTATACATTAACCAAATCCACTATCTGAAAGTAAACAAACCAAGTAAATTATCCTCACAACAGAATTTACACTGAGCACAAGCATTAATTAACATGACATAACCTATAGAACTACCCTGAATGAACCTACTTCACTTATAAAGAAACCTCACTAACTAATCTTAAAAATTATCACTATTCATAACATCACCATAATTCAGAAATTCAAACAATCTTCTTGCACTAGCTTGCTCATAAAAATCACCTCACTCTGCACTTCACATAATAGCTCAAGATACTTAATAACTCTATACTGTAAACAAAAGCTCAAAATACCAATTAACTAAATTTCCAAACTAAATATCAAGTTCACTAACACCAACAACCAGAATTTAGAATTTACATCCCTAGCACTACAGCAAATCATAAACAAATAAATTTAGATACTTTAAATAACCAAACAAACTTAAATTTAACACCTGCAGTGAATTACTGAGGTAGCGGTGAGGCAAATACTCTCAGTTCAGACACTACCCTGGGTTTTGAGAACCAACACAGGAAGAAAATACCAGTCAGGCTGAAGGCGTGAAATTGGGTCGTGAATCCACTTTCAGCCTATGCAAAAGGAAAGGAAAAAAATCCTCAAGTGCGACACATCATCAGGCACAGAATTTCCTCTAACATGATCTCGCCACATTTCTTGAAGCAACGCCCGACCTACCCTCGCTGGCAGTACATATCTCCGTGAGCAGCGAAACTACTGGGGGTTTGAAGACAAGTTTTCCCCCAAAAACCACGTCCTCAAGGATCTCCCTTTTCGAACCAATGCATGATCCCACCTTGATCAACCACGCCTGCAAGAGCCTGTCGTACTTCAACCCTAAATACTCCAGGCACATCTGGCCCAGAACCAACACAACTATATCCCAGGAAAAATTCACTTATCTCTCTATATATCCCAAGAACATCGATGGACAGCCTGGGTGGATGAAATTCGAAAGTATGCAGGGGTGACATGGAGAAGACTGGCACAAGACAGACCGTTGTGGAGGAAACTTGGGGAGACCTTCGTCCAGCACTGGATTGATAATGGTTGACAATGATGATGATGATGATGATATCCCAAGAAATCCTAAATCACAATATCCACATATATCATAGGAAAATTCACTTATCTCTCTATATCCCAAGAAATCCTAAATCACAATATCCACATATATCCCAGGAAAATTCATTTACCTCTCTCCACATATATCCCAGGAAAAATCACTAGCAAGGAAATTCTTCTGCACCATGGCAATGCGCAGGTCCACTGCAGACGATAACACTGACCATTTACATAACCCACTAAATATTTTTACCTTATTGAAAATTAAAATTACATTTAGACTTTTAACCTTATAGTAAAAACAAGAAAATTTAGGCCAAAGAAAAGAACAATTAATACTGGAACTGGTGAGCAAAAGTGTGTCTTCTCAACCCCTGATGTTCATTCTTTTGTGAAATACTAAACTTGAGAACAAAAAATACTTTAACTTCTATTCTGCACATATCGCATCCTGGTGAAAATTCCCTACTCAGAGCCCTCTGTCCTAGGACAAGTTCCCGGCTTGCCCTAAGATCACCCCTTTCCAATGGGAGATTAACACTCATCTGGAGCATGTAAAATACTGGTCCTCAAATAACACACCTACCATCTTAATTTCGACACTCAACACTCCAAGAATGTAAACAGCACTTTAGGTTTCCAATTTCATCACACTATAATATGTTCCCAAAATTCCAATATAAATCATCCCATAATTTATCTTCACTCAAAAAAGAAAATAACTCAACGCTGTAAAAGACTAGAGAGAAATGTTTACTATTATTTTATCACCCACGGCCTCACAATAACACTGCTTTTTAAATATCACATGCCCAACTAAACTATTATCGATGCACCAAAATTTACTGTGCCCAAACATTAAACTAAATTTTTCTGATACATCAAAATTTACTGGCCTGGGAAGTTGCTACAATACCAGACACGACAACACAAAAAAAAACATAAATGAAAACATTTTCAACTCCCCTCTCTTTTTTTTTCGAACTCATGCCTGAGGAACTAATAAATCTTAATTTTGAAAACTGAACGACAACAATATGGGGACATCTGTCCCACATCCAGCTAACCTCAAAAAAAAAACAGAAAGTTTCTTCTTTTTTTTTTTCGCAGAACTATAAATTTGATTTCACACTGCTGACCCACTCGTTCAACAATTCCGCAGCGGTCACAACATTATACAAAAAAAAATCGAGAAAGAATTTACTTTCTGGGCTGGGCAGGAACAACTCTTGTTTCACATAAAAACAAATCTTCTCGTCACACTGTCACTGTGGATCCTCTCTTCGCCTCCAATAATGTCTTTCTCTTTCTTTTTGGACACAATGTGCCCGAGCACTTCACCTGAACACAGGGAAAACAAAAGACATCCCGAAGCTGGTGATGATGGACCCTCTCAGAGGGAGTAATTCTCCCTTGTCCTTTTCGATGCCCATCCCTGGTAGGAATTTGGTCGGCTGCATTGGAAGGTGGACGGCTAAGGCGCGGAGGTTCCCCTTTTTTTATCCATCAGCTCTCACGAGAATGCTTAGGAGTGCATCGGTGATCATCTTTCGCTGCGCCCTGAGGAGGTCTCGTCCTACGGTGGTCCTGTCCTTTCTTCATAATTTCTTTCACCTCTTCTCATCTGGTGGAATCCGCGAGAAATTTATCGCCAGCCCTGAGCTCCTTTTAAATTTTTTTTCATGTAACCAACCATGAGCCTGACAAGTCCCCACGCTAGAACACCGTCGCTACTAGGCTCCTTTAAGCTTTTTACCTCAATGTCAAATCATGGTGGTCAGCAAAAATGCTCTCCCCACCAAAAGGCGAGGAGAGACTCGGCTGTCCCCTCTTTCTCCCGGCCAGCAAGAGGACAAGGACAAAAGTGACTTCTCTCAACGGATAAAACTCTGGGGTGCTTGAAACCGCTGACCCCTCCCATTGGTCGAAACTTCAGCCTAGCAACTCACGGCTTCCCAACGGATTTTCACTCCCACGCAAGCCAGGGGTGACACTCTGACCTTCACACGTAGGGACCAAGCTTTTGACCCTGAGGTCTAAAAATAGATTCTGTTGCTGAATTCCTTACCCAAAAGACGAAAAGATGTTGCACTTTTGGGCGACTTTTCTCGACGTTTGGAAACGAGGAAAGAAAAATTTTTCCAGAATTTATCAATCGATTCGTGCTGTTGATGCCGCATTCTGGTCTCTTTTACTGCGTGTATCCACTGACAATATGATGTTTACGTCACTATTTTCCAATCATCATGATCCCTGTTTTAGGACTTCACTTGAAACTGCAGATGAAATTGCTAGTTTTGTGCAAAGACCATTTCCTTGTAGTCTGAATCAGTCTTTCAAAGTTTCACTTTATTCATGGTAGGACACCTAAAATATTTTTGTACACTACCCAGTAACTTATCAAAATAGTAGGAAAGGGAATGGAATTTAATAAGTTCTGAGCTCTTTTTCAAAAAATTTGCGATGAATACAAAATGCAAATTTTGCTGTACCTTTAGCAACATTTTTTAAAACGTAGTTGATGTCTGAGAGACGATCAAACAATGGAAAGTGGTGTATGTCTCTTTCGTTCCCACAACGTACACGGAACAGAATATCAGCTGCTTGGGAAAAAATTTAAAAAGAAAGCACAACTAATCTCACATCACCTCACTCTCAGCCTTTATATTTTGTCCATTTTCTACTCTATGATATAGTGCTTGTATCTAATTTTTCACCTTTTCGAGACCACACTTTTGCACCCCATGGCCAGGGATCTTAAGGAGTGCAAAATAAATGCCACTGTTTTTGAAACAACGAAGGCGAACATTTTCTATGAAGAAAGATCGCTGCTAGATTTGCTGGCAATCAGTCAATTATTTTGTTTTCCACTGGCATTAGGTCCACAAATGTCCTAATTGGATACGTTTTAATGACACTGATTTCTTTCGGAATGTGTGAAGCAAAGAGTGTGCAGAAATCGTAATTTCTGCATCAGGCAAAGTGATAATATTTCATTTACCTCCAGTTTCGAGTTGTAGAAAATAATTGATTCGCAGCGTATACCGCAATTTAGATAGACAAAGCCTAATGATGGATCTGTATTGTATTACATATTCAGTCTTCAGCGAAAGCCAGCTTTAAGGATCTGCCTCACGCAGATATTTTTTTTTACGGCTTGGTGAAATAAATTTAATGATAAATGTAGTTTCTCTTCATTCTGAAGGGATATTGAATGTCTGAAAACTATTGCAACATATTCAAACACTTGTTCACAAGTGCTTAACTATCTTCTACAGAGCCAAATGTTTTATCAATCAAGGTATACAGTTGGAATTTATCGCTGCAACTTCCCTTCTTGACATGTATTTCACCTCTGTAGTACGTCATAAATGTCGGACAGTTTTTCGAGAAATTCTAGTCAGATATTTTTATAACTTGAGTTTTTGCCTGATATACTACCCGATTCTGAAATTTCATTTTCATGAACCACATCATAATGTACCAAAGCCGGTGGTGCAGTGGCCTAAGCTTTGGTTAATGAATATTCGTCCGACAAGGGTCCGCGAACAAATCCCAGTGAGGCATGGATGCTGCATTTGTCTTACGGTCCTTGCTCTCTCCATTCTCTGAGTCCAGTGGGCCTAAATCAGTTAGAGCCTTGCGACTCCTTACAACCCATTAAGTTGCTGACGGCGGTGGTTTAATTTTTAATAATAAAAAAATTGGGCCAAAAATGGAATTGATTACGAGTAACAACTGCATGAAGTCATTTTATTAAAATTTACAATTTCCGCTTAGTGGCTGCGTGGTCCGTGTTGCAAGCTTTGTTCCAGTCCTGTGAGATATTCGTGGGTCACAAATCCGATCGTTGCTTATCCAGACGGGACTGTGCGGTTACATCATCATCATCATCATCATCAACATTAAGCCAAAGGGAACCAAATTAAAAGGGGGAGAATTCGCGATGACTATGTGTTCCGTTAAATTCCAAAACAAAAGATGAAGCTGATATTAGTTTTCCAAGATTTAGCCTATCAAATGTCAAACATCAAGCGAATAGATGTGAATCGAACGTTCTCAACCTGAAGTATCAAATAATACAAATATACTTTGTCTGTAGAGGGTCATTTAATCATTTGGTAAATTTTGATTGCTGTGTAATCCCATCACACTATCCGCCACTCGTTTAATGCATCAAAACTAAACAAAATTTCATGCGGCTAAGCACCATGTTTTCAAAAATATAAAAGTTTAAACATTTCATGCTTCAGAGGGGTGGAACTAAAAGATATGGCACTGGCTCCTCGCTTTCTATTGTTCTGGTTTTCAAAGAAATCTCCACCTTGTGAAATACGGAAGCGGAGAAGAAAGAAATGCCGATTATGTGAAAACCACTTTGCTTCGTGTTCATAGATGTACTAAGAAAATAACCTGCAATCATCTTTTTTTATGTTCAGTCAAAATACATATGTTGCAAAGCTATCATTATTGAGTTTGTGCTGCTATCCAGAGCCACAAATGGAGTACAAAGGACTCTCTTGAAATCCAAAATAAGAGTGTGGGAAGGAACCCCCGGATCTACTCCTGCAAACCACGACCAGTGCCCAGTGCTTTTTGACCAATCGGCCAGTAACAGACTCCAGAGAGTAAAGCTACTATTCGGTTGATGCATAAACTAATACTGTTTTTTTTCACCTCATTACAGGAATGTATTTCATCAGATTGCAAACGTAATCAATTAACTATGTGTTCCCCCTTTCCCCACTATTTACGATGGTGTCCCAACGTCTAGATAGGTCTGCATTGCCATTCTTGAAAAACGTGCAGGTTTTGCTGTGAAGAAATCATCAAAACCCTGGAGATCGTAATCATTGTTGAACGTTCTGGCTCATAGTGCATTTGACAGAGATCGCAACATGTGCCATTCTAAAGGAGAGACATCTGGGGAATAGGCTGGATGTGGAAGGACCTCCCATTTCATCTCCTGAATGGCCATTTTGGTCATGTTTGCACTGTAATGACATGCGTTATCATGTTGGAGGACACTATGGCGCCGATGTGGCGGTTTTTGCTGAATTGCTCCACGACGGAGTTGCTCACAGTAGAGTGCATGCTTGACGATACGATTCCTCTGCAGCATTTCTCAGTGAATAATGATTTCCATGTTCCACCAGGAACAAACCATTATCTTCGCAGAATGAAGGTCATGTTTTCTACGTGATGTGGGCGTATTTTCGGGATTAACCATTCCCTCCGATGCCTAAAATTCACCTACAGGCACCTCGTTTTATCACTAGCAAACATACGTGAAGAAAAGGGTTTGTGTTACTGAGATCATATGCGATAACGGGCGAGCAAGGAACCACATGTGGCAACATGCAGATTCTTGTTGTCCTTCGTGAGAGTGTGAGGCACCCAAGACCCCGATTTCTGGACCTTACCCATATGTTCCAGGTGTCTCAACACTGTGGCCTGACCACAGTTCATCTCAGTGGCCAATTTCAATTTGCGTGTGTTTTGAAGCGGATCCAAGTAAACGAGATGGTTCAAAGGATCATCATCACAGAGATATGGACGACCTGAGCTTGGAGAGTTGTTGAGGTCCAAATGGCCGCCTTGAAACCGCTCAAACCATTTGCAGGCTGTCTTCGCAGCAATAGCAACCTCCCATGCACAGCATAAATCTGTCGAATAGCCTCGACAGCTGTGGATCCTTTGTTAAACTCGTAGAGGAGCAGATGCCAGAAATTTTCATTCTTCTCTAGTTGACACTCAATAATTCCGGACTTGAAAACCATTAGACACAATGTAATCTGATTTAGATACACGGTATTACTGGCTACAATTTGATATACAACTGGCCATCTGCACATTCACCTGGACCTACATGTTATTAGATGTAAGACCTACTCAAAACGCAAAATGACGCCGAAAAAGCATCCCGTCTTTCTGTTTGAGTTAAGCACACCCGACAAAAAATTACGGAATGCTAATTTTATTGGTTAATATGGGGTTACATCCCCACGAGCACGAAGCACAACCTTGATTTTGTTTGGCATGCTGTCAATACGGGAGCGGATGACATTAATGTCCAGTTTTCACCACGCCGTGAAAAACTGGTCCCGCAAAGCAGTCAAATTGGGAGGGTGTTGTTGTCTCTTCTTAATGGCCCGTTCGAGCATATCCCGAATTTTCTCTATAACATTGAGATCATAGGCGCAGCGGCATGCCAAGTGAAATGTGGGACGTCGACCTCATGTTCTGCAAACCAATCCTGCACAATGGTAGCTCGGTGGACAGTGCATTTGTCGTCTTGAAAAAGTGGATCTGTAATGGCGGCATCTTGGAGGAACTGGGCCTGGGAAATAATTAATGGAACCCATAAATCTGAGAGATGGTTGATTGCGTTGCACCAGGAGGCTTTCGTGCTTAAATGAGGAGTCTTTCCCATAATGTAGTGTATTGTGATCTTACGAATCCAATATGTTCTTCAAATTTCAACGAACATGTTGTTTGATAGGCTTCCTATCCTACGTAAAACACTCAAAAATACTGGTAGATTTGTAGCTGTTATAGAATGTTTTAAAGCCTAACGAAAAGCGCATTTAAGACGATACAATAAACTTGTCAGTTAAAAAAATTATATAATTATTAATTATAATTTTTTTTCAAATAATTAATTAGCACCGTTATTTTGATAATATTGAAAACATTAGCTTCAAGTATTGTTTCATTATATTTAGACCGGAATCTTACAAATCCTGAGGAGTATATTCAACCTGCACTATGCCGTTTGTTTGTACTTTCATTGTTTTGGTTCAGACTTCTATTCATGGGTTATTTCTTAATTTTCTACTCAAAGTCTTTTAATTTTCTGAAAAATTACTTTCAATGTAAGATTTATTTAGTGCATTCATTTTTTATAGGCAGTAGTGCATTATTTTTTCATTAAATTTTTTGATAGTTTCCAATTTAAATGCAATCATGAAGATGACTCTCAAATCCGGCAACTGCATGTTTGCCTTGCAAGCCACGTTACGCCCAAATAAACCATGTCTGAATCTTGTTCTTCACACAGATGCTAGCTATTTATAGTAACTAAATGGCGTAATACCCGTAACACCTGTGGGTAGTTCCATTCCGCTGTGGTGAGGGTCTGTCTCAACCGCCCGTTCGAGCCGGATATTTCATTCGCACGCATCCAATATTTGCACTAAAAAAATTGAGATACCTTTCCTCTCTATAATCGTATTCTTTAGTTAATTAGTTGCAGGGCTTTTAGAAGATAGACGTTTGCTGGAAACTGCGGTTCCTACAACTCTGAACCAATTCTATATTTATTTCAAAAGTCTCGCGACAAAATTTGCCGTTCTTTGCACCACGGTATTTTATTTCTGGTTGACACAGTAAAGTCTTCGATATATTTGTTTACTTCTGTAGAACATGCAGGCAGAAGAATGTTAAACCCGCTGTGACTTCGTATACTGTGTGTATCACATTAATCTCGGATTGAATGATCATCCAGAGTAAGAGCCAACCATTCGGTGTTCATGGTGAAGTGTCATTCGTTGTAAACAAATCGTTCACGGATGGCCCATCATTACGCCACTGACTCTTATTGTGAATCCACACACGTTGTGGATGCACACATCTTCCCTTGTTCCACACATCTCTCCTTGTTACATTTGCTCGCGAATTTACAATTTTAAATATTACAACACTTTTGCAAGGACCTTAAAAATCAATGGAAACAGATAATTTCTATGAGTCCAAATAAAGGGGCAGAAATATTTAAATTGCACGAAAATTATCAAATCATCTTCAAAAGCTTTCCTTGAAGTTCATGGCCTTTAGTAAACCTTTTTCACCGAACTAAAAAATTCAGAGAATTAACAACTTGTTGTTCCAAATTTATTAATGTTTATAATCTTTAACCTCAAATTTCCATTTGATAAATTTCTTCGTCATTAGTGTCCTTCGTTCTCTTTGATTTCCCGAAAAATAGTACCAGTAATATTCTATGTTACATGTTAATAATATTCTATATTATATGTTTGCCTCATATAAAGGCAAAATATTTGTTGAAGGACATAAGAGAAATACATTTCTCATTCGTAATCTTATTTACATGTTCTTCCTTATTTACTTTTAGTTTTCCGTATTTTATTGCAATACATATTTTAAATATAAAAAAATTCTATGAAATTATTATTCCTTTATGATGCTATGGATCTGAATTAATCGCCTTTAACTAGGCTCTGTGGTGAAAAGAATGCATAACTTAAGATACGGTGAATCCTGTGACTTTCTTTTGTCGATACGTTCAAAGTTAAGACTGGAAATTATTTCACTCTGGTAATACCAGGTATGATCTAGGCGATGGTGCCTCCTATGTCCTGCTGTTCGAAGACACTGCTCTAATAATATTTGACCATGTATCCCAAATCATACAAAATTCTGTTGGTATGTGTTGTTTTACCTGAATTATAGATACTCTATCATGCGAATATAAAATTTTGGTGCTGTGGCATTATGGTGGTGTTATATCAAAGTATGGAATGAAATCAAATATAGTTTCTATTACATTACCAAATCAAACATATTTTCATCAATTAAAAGGTAGATTTTGTATGTTTTCACTGGCACTGTGTGATGGTTTCTGGCTGTCGTCTTATGATGAGTTACTTGTATAAGGAGATGCTACTTGTATAGGGAGATGATATTGAATTCAAAATGTGTTTTTCTTTTCTTCCTGTGTGGACAAAAGACGTTCTACTTGAAATATACGTGCATAAAAAGTCATATACTGTATTTCAGAGTTTGGAAATTCGTAATTGAAGGTATGTGCTATGATTGCACCAATCGATTAGCCTTCATATCGCATATAATGCATAACTGTGAGAACGTTAAGACATCATCTGTGAGACTGTAAGTATCAATTATTTAATTTCTATGAAGATTTCAATCTTTTGATCAACAACAAGATGACCGAACATTCGTGCATACTCGAGTTGCATTGAAACTGAGAAGCTTCATAATGTACCCAATCGACTTTCGCGGAATTTTCTCAATGACTTCCTGTAAACAACAAATCATGCATTAACTGTGTTGTGTTGTTGTACAACTAGGTACTGTCGTTTGCTCTTAAATTAAGATTGAATTTGTATTATAAACCTCCATGTTTCCAACGATCTCGGTTGGTGTTCAATTAATTCAGCAGTAATTTTACCGAACGTCTGTGCGAATTTGAATTATATTCACTGGATTTCCAGAATGTTTAGCCTATATTAGTCAATTTACAATCATCCGTATATTTATTTTCAGTTCTCGTACATATAAAAACTTCCTTACGCGTTTCACCGCATAACTCCCGTGTTACATGACATATTTTAAGTTTTGGAAATAGGGTAACCCGAAAATATCAGACTGTTTTTTTAATTTTATTCAAAGTGCATCGAGTTTTATCGTTCTGATCATCCGCTTCCTTTGCCGATTCAAATAAGACATCCGTTTGCTGCGGTAAAAACATTCAAGGAAATTACAAAGTAAAATTTTTACTGTGATAGGAAACTAATTTCCTTTTTGACGCCTGCTTGATTTGCAATATTGTTATAAAGTATTGGCCATTGAGCATATCTTTTCAATAGAGTACTTATTGTGTTTCCATTGTAATAATCCAATTCAATGTGAATTGAACGACACAGGAAGAACTATTTCGCAAAGAAATCCTCCTTGGCAAACGATCTCAGCATTTATCAGGAAACTTGTGCTGGAGTAAAAAATGTTTCCCCAGTATATCGTTTCAATGCTTAGTGTTAAGCATGACACATCGGTATCAGATATGCATCACGCTCATGATGTAAAATTCCCATATATGCGCGTTCAGTGGACGACAAGAGAGCGGATTCCTCTTACGTAACCTTTTGTCCTGCTTCGATGTCTATAAAGTAATGCTCGTGTGTTTTTATGCCGTGCATTTCATTTTACTTTCCTATTTCCACTGGTTCCTGCAACAGGTGTAAAAGAGCTTTTCCGCATTTCGAGTTTCAAAACGTAACTCGTGCTTAAGTCGTACGTTTTGCGAAACAATATACATTGAATGATCACTAAATTATGGCCATCTGCTAATTACTTCGAATGTTCTCCTTTCACCTCCAGTATAGCAGATATCCGACGTGGCGTCGATTCAATAAGATGCCGGAAGCATTTGGGAAGTATGCCTAACAAAGCTGTGTGCAATTCAGGTTTCAAAGCAGATATGGGGGAGAATGGTGTATACATACGCCTGAAAAGTCGTTATATAGTGTCCCACAAGGGCTCCATGGGATTGAAATCGGGAAGTTCCCAGGAGGCCGATCAACAAGCACGAAGTGTGAACTTTTATCACCCAACATTTCCTACACAACACTGGACCTGTGGCACGACGTATTCAAATTTTAGGTGACACATCTGCCAATTGGGAAAAAGTACAACATTGCTGGGTGCACCGATTCAACACGCAATTTACGATAGTGGTTGTTTGACATGTACGATAAGCCCACGTCTTTGCAAAGTAAACGCACCCAACAACTAACAACCACTTCTGTCAATTTGCACTGCAAAGACCTTGCAGGATTGGTCGAGTGAACGGTGTTGTTAGCGCCAAATACCTGGATTAAAAATGCAGCAAATGAGGCCATTTCACTTTTTGCCAGTCATCCCACGTCAAACATCCACGATCTTTGCGCCAATGAACGGCCGTTAGGAGAGGATGTCGTCGGTGTTGTAACTGTTGTGGCCCACATGTGCCAGCGTGCGACGCTTGCTCCTGACAGATACTGTTCCATGTTGACCAAGTTGTAACAACTGTTCTGCATCTGTTGGCATTTAAGAGTCTTCGGATCCGGCTCTCACCTCTCGCATTAAGTTTTCACTCTCCTGTTCAGTTTTGTCTTCAGGGTCATTATGAGGCAATTTTCACGCCAAAGATGATACTCTGTAATTACGGCGGCTTTTGAACAAGACATCAGCTCGGGCGTTTCGAAAATCAAGGCTCCCGCGCTCCAAACACCACAGTCTGTCTTTTCTCAAAGTCCGATAAGTTCCTACCTTTACCCACCAGGCTACATATATACACGATTGAGTCACATTATTGTGAACACCACATAATACCCACAATAACTGCTGTGTGAAGCGCGGACAGCTGCTGGACGGGGTCTGGTTCATTTGCCCGACGTTTACTTCACCGAAGGGTCACTTGACCGAAAATCACTTCACCGAAAAAATTGTTTCACCGAAAGATCACTTGATCGAAGCGTTCATTTCACCGAAGGGTCACTTGATCGAAAGGTACATTTCACCGAAGGGTCACTTGATCGAAAAGTTCATTTCACCGAAAGGTCTCTTTACCTAAAAGTTCATTTCATCGAAAGGTCATTTCACCGAAGGGTCAGTTTATCGAAAACGCTAGATTTCATTACAGGATCTGTTGAAGCATGGTGCAAGTTTGACAGACAGACCACCGAAACGTTAGGGGATCATACTCAAATTGCACTTTTGATTTCTCCGTGTCACAGAGAACGCAAAGATTTAGTTTTAAGGCAAAAATAATTAATTTTAAGTCCCTATGACTCGGCCTAGGCCTTTTTAGCAAGTTTTATCATGTTCATACGTTTTTCATAAAAATCATGTTCAGTGCTCATGTTCATAAATAGTTTACATGAAAAGTCAAGTTAATAACGTTGCACATTTATTCAGGCAAAAAAGAATCAATATTAGGGCCGTAGGCCTCGCTTAGGCCTTTTTAGCAAATTTTAACCGTGCGTGCTCATGTTCATAAGGTTTACATAACAACTCAAGTTAATGATGTTGTACACTTATTTAGGCCAAAAGAATCAGTCATAAAGCCCACGGCCTCGGCTTAGGCCCTTTTAGAAAATTTTAATCCTGCATGCTCATATTTTTTACATAAAATGTCAAGTTAATAATGTCGCACATTTATTCAGGCAAAAAGAATCAATATTAGTGCCGTAGGCCTCGCTTAGGCCTTTTTAGCAAATTTTAACGGTGCGTGCTCATGTTCATAAGGTTTACATAAAAAATCAAGTTAATGATGTTACACATTTTTTCAGGCAAAAAGACGTAGGCCTCGCTTAGGCCTTTTTAGCAAATTTTAACCGTGCGTGCTCATGTTCATAAGGTTTACATAAAAAATCAAGTTAATGATGTTACACATTTTTTCAGGCAAAAAGAATCAATTTTAGGGCCCTAGGCCTCCGCTTAGGCCTTTTTAGCAAATTTTAATCGTGCGTGCTCATATTTATAAGGTTTACGCAAAAAGTCAAGTTAATAATGTTGCACATTTATTGAGACAAAAAAGATTCAATTTTAGGGCCCTAAGCCTCGGCTTAGGCCTTTTCAGGAACTCTAAACGAATTTCGGGAAAACGTTCCATGTAAGCCAAGCGAGAATTGTGCTTTAATTTGAAGAAATTAATTGCCGATGATCCGAGGTACACTTGGTTTGAGGGAACTGTACCCCGAACTTCCGTAGTATTATATTCTGTGCCGCTAGAGTCTGTCAGTGTATCCAGGATGTTCCCCTTGAAGTGTCTGCGAAGTCCGTGAGCTTTGGGAGGGGCTTTCCCCAAAATGTTAAAATGGACGTAGAGCTGTAAACATTAGAACCTTGCTTTATATAATGATTCTGTACACGATCACGAATTTTCAGGAGGGTGGGACGAATTCACCCTCCCCAAGTTTCTAAGAGCGCAGACAGGTGTTCAAGGTAAGGGATTTGCTCGCAATTTCTATGCTTCATGTTGTGTTTAGTGCCAAACTATGTATGCCCTTCCCCCTCCCCCAGAAATTTGGTGAAGTCTGTAAAAGGGATACGAGGTGCTTGGTTTTGAGGGCTCTACCCCCAACTTCCGTAATTTTATATTCTGGACCTCTGGAGTCGGTCATCAGTGTATCCTCGATGTTACCCCTGAAGAGCTCTTGGAAACGGGGGGGGGATTCAGTTTCACTCCACATTCCTGAAAATTCGTGGTCGTGTACAGAATCATTATATAAAGCATGGGTCTAATGTTTACAGCTCTACGTCCATTTTAACATTTTGGGGAAAGCCAACCCCCCCCCAAGATGACGGACCTCGCGGACGCTTCAAGGGGAACATCCTGGATACACTGACAGACTCCAGCGGCCCCGAACATAATATTACGGAAGTTGGGGGTACACCCTCCCAAAACTAGGTGTACCTCGGATACTCGGCAATTTTTTTCTTCAAATTAAAGTGCAATTCTCGCCTCGCTTGGCTTACATGGACCGTTTTCGCGTAATGAGTTTGGAGTTCCCAATTCAGTTCTCAATATATGCCCAGAAACGGCAATCTGTAACCCCCCCCCTCTTGATTTTTTTAACTTCACATTTTATGTAAACTTATGAACAAGCAAGATTAGAATTTTCTAAAAACGCCTAAGCTAAAAAAAAAAAAAAAGCCCTAAAGGGCAATAAAATTTATTCTTTTTTGCCTTAATAAATGTGCAACATTATTAACTTATTAACTTGACATTTTTTGTAAACTTATAAACCAGCAAGATTAGAATTTTCTAAAAACGCCTAAGCTAAAAAAAAAAAAAAAGGCCTAAGGGCAATAAAATTGATTCTTTTTTGCCTGAATAAATGTGCAACATTATTAACTTGACATTTTATGTAAACCTTATGAATATGAGCACGCTCGATTAAAATGTTTTAAAAAGGCCTAAGCTGACCTTGGGCCCTAAAATTGATTCTTTTTTGCCTGAATACATGTGCAACATTATTAACTTGACTTTTTACGTAAACCTTATGAATATGAGCACGCACGATTAAAATTTGCGATAAAGGCCTAAGCCGAGGTCTAGGGCCCTAAAATTGATTAGTTTTGCCAGAAAAATGCGTAACATTATTAACTTTACTTTTTATGTAAAGCTTATGAACATGAGCAAGCACGATTAAAATTTGCTAAAAAGGCCTAAGCGAGGCCTACGGCCCTAATATTGATTCTTTTTTGCCTCAATAAATGTGTGACATTATTAACTTGACATTTTATGTAAACCTTATAAATATGAGCACGCAGGATTAAAATTTTCTAAAAAGCCCTAAAACGAGGCCAAGGGCTTTAAGACTGATTCTTTTGGCCTGAATAAGAGTACAACATCATTAACTTTAGTTTTTATGTAAACCTTATAAACATGAGCACGCACGGTTAATATTTTCTAAAAAGGCCTAAGCCGAGGCCTAGTGCCCAAAAATTGATTCTTTTTTGCCTGAATAAATGTGCAACATTATTAGCTGGACATTTTACTTAAACCTTATGAATATGAGCACGCACGATTAAAATGTTCTAAAAAGGCCTAAACCGAGGCCAAGGGCCCTAAAACTGATTTTTTTTTTTTTTTTGTCTGAATAAGTGTGTTTACATAACAACTCATTAACTTGAGTTGTTTTGTAAACTTCATGAATATGAGCTCGGGGATTAAAATTTGGCAAAAAGGCACAGGTCTATCTATGACTTATAATTAATGTTATATTTCGAAAAACCTACTTATGGGGAGGTGTTTAAAAGAAATTAAAAGTGTATTTTTTATACAATCCAATAATGTTTAGGTGACCAGTTTTTCAAAAACCAGCACCATACTCCAACAGATCTATAACAACAAAATTCTAAGTTTTCGATAAACTGACCATTCGGTGAAATGATCTTTCGATATAATGAACTTTTAGGTAAAGTAATCTTTCGGTGAAATGAACTTTTCGATCAAGTGTCCTTTCGATGAAATGAACTTTTAGGTGAAGTGATCTTTCGGTGAAATGAACTTTTCGGTCAAGTGACCCTTCGGTGAAATGTACCTTTCGATCAAGTGATTTTCGGCGAAGTGATTTTCGGTCAAGTGACCCTTCGGTGAAATGTACCTTTCGATCAAGTGATTTTCGGCGAAGTGATTTTCGGTCAAGTGACCTTTCGGTCAAGTGAACGATACCCGCTGGACGGGCTAGGAGTGACTCCATAAGGTCCTGGAAGGTGATTACAACTATTAGTAACCATGCTGACTTCAGTGCATCTGACAGCTTCTGGAGTTTGCGTGGTGGAGGATTCATAGAGCGAACAATACTATCGAGGTGGTCCCACAGATGCTCAATTTAGTGGAAGTCTGGGTAATTTGGGAACTCCATAAGTATTTTGAAGTCCTTGCCGTGCTTTTCCAACCCCTCCCCGTATATTTTTAGCTGCGTGACGCGTCGCATTGTCGTTTTGGAAGATCCTATCCGCCCCAGGGAAACCAATCAGCATGCATGGGTGTACGTGGTCTGCAATGATAGATTCACGACGAATGCGATTCTTAGTGCCTACCACAGGTACGAGTGGACCCAGGAAATGCTACAAAAACATTGCGCAGAATATCACGTTGCCCCCACCAGCCAGTGTTATTGTAGAAATGGCTGAAGAGTGTTTGTTCTCCAATGTTTCTTGTCTTATACATCAACGTCCATCCGCTTGATTAAGCAGAAAATGTGATTCATCGGAGAAGGAAATCCTTTGCTAATCCGCGGAGGTCTAACTCCGATTCTGCCGTGCAAATGTAAGTCATTTCTGCCGATGCACCTTCGTTAGCACAGTTGCAGTGACCATCTGCACCGGAGCCCTATAGGCAGCAGTGTTCGTTGAACTGTTGTTTTAGATACACTTCTGTTATCCTCCTGGTTCATTCGGCCCCGAGTTGCTTCACTGTAACATGTCAACAGGCCCTCACGCACCTTCGCTGCCGACGTTCACTTCTCACATCAATGGCACGTGGTGCTCCGCAGTTTCCACATCGTAATGATGCGATTTCTCAAATCAGCATACACTGTAAACACTGCAGCAAGCAAACAGTTCACAAACTGCGCTGTTTCAGAAATATTACCACCCTTTGCCCGAAAGCCGATAATCACCCCATTTCTCAAATCTGATAAATCGCTCCTTTTTTCCATGAGAGCAACGAGTGGTATGTGTTCAGATCGCCTGCGCCTGAACTTATATACCCTCTAACTCAGCTCACGACATGTGACTTCTTTCATTGGCTACGCCCTGTTAACGTCAAAAGTAGGTGGT
The DNA here is from genome assembly GCA_039090855.1 of Macrothele yani. Lineage (NCBI taxonomy): Eukaryota > Metazoa > Arthropoda > Arachnida > Araneae > Macrothelidae > Macrothele > Macrothele yani. Next base: position 63,453,032 of record CM077034.1, read on the forward strand.
ATTCACGATAATGTGATTCGACTGTCAATATTAATTTAATCCCCGATCTTGCATCCTCGCTTTATACGTTTTTCCCTTTCGTGTGACGTTTTTCTGAAGTCCCGATAATTCTCCTACATTTCCCCCGTTGTATACGTCTTCCAATAACATGATTTCCCGTTAGGAACGCTTTTAATTTTTTCGTGCCGAATCTGATATTCTTCTAATTTCGTATCTTTCTAGGTCTGCGTACATGTAAGATTGCTGTAAACCGTATCTCCCCAGTCCTGCGGCATTCTTCTGCAGAATGTGACGACTAGGTTACCTGAAACCTATTTTCCTTTTCCAGAATTTGCCGAAAGCACGCGACATATAACTAGGGCAAAGTCACATTACTCAGATTTTACGAGACTTATCTTACCAACTTGGCTGGCGCACCAAGGGTAAAGCCGTGAATCTCTGTATTGAAGGGGCCTGCGTCTGTCCTTGGCAAGAAAGGTGTGAGATTCTGAGAAGAATTAAGTCAGTTTGCTGTCTGTTTAATTCTTGCTTTTTAGACGTGGGCGTGAAGATGGATAAACAAAAGCGCAAATGCCTTTTCTCAGCTGTAAAAAGCCTCGATTTTGCAAAAAGGTCGAGGATTCCATGGAGCAAAAATTGGATTTGCCAAGTTTCTAGATATTCCCGATTCCAATACTCAAAATTATTTTAAAACAGAAAGATGCAATACAAATTAATTCGGAAAGGTTAGGTCACTGTTGTAATAAGAGAAGGGCTTTGAAAATTTCGCCATACTGTGACCCGGAAATTTTTTTTAACGACGTGGTTCAGTCAAGCTAGAGCCATAAAGGAACCTACAAATGTCAAGATGAGGCCGCACTCTTTCAAAAGATCTCCGATGTAATGGATTGTTCGTCGGAAGACGATAATGACGACGACAATGTAGCCGAAGTTTCGGAAAAAATGCCTTCATACAAAAAAGCATTAAATGGATTAAAACTTGCGAAAAACTATTTTCTTGGTAACGATTCTAAAAACAAACAAAAAACAACATGCAAAGCCTTTCAGTCATTCAGGAACCTTTGCTTCAACCTAAACACTGAAAAATAGAAAGCAAAAAGGTATCACTGATTTTTTTCCAAACCAACATTCCATAATGTAAGTACGTACGTAGTTATACTGCATTCTTTGGCTCTAGCATTGTTGTGTCTGCGATACATACAATGCACAGCATGTATCGCAGACATAAAATGTCATACTATGCACTGCTATGCAGCTAGTGTATATTGGTTTCTACGTTTTATACATATTATGTATGCCAGTAAAGATTATTTTACTTCAACCTTGGTTTTACAGTTTCCGACATAGTGCGACATTTAATGGTGGTCCCCTGATAAGGGTCAAATCCCTTTTGAAAAATGGATGAAAGAGTCGTGAGACATTTTATGCTGGTACCCTGAAAAGCATAATATCGGGGTTTCACTGTATTAAATTATCTTAGGTACACAGAGTGATTCGAAAGTTTTGCAATATGTGGATAACTTTATCTCTTCATACGTACCATTACGACGAAAACTGACTAGCATTCACAGTATAAGCAGTCGTGTTTGACAGTCTTAAGCCATATATCTGTCAGTCCTCCGATTTCGCGGCGGTACCAGGTCTTGTCCTTCGAGGCGAAGAACCCCTTCACCCGAGCTGCCAGCTCCTCCTGGTTGGTGAAATGAGGCCCGCAAAGGAAATGGACGATGGACAATAACAAATATTATTCCGCCCTGTCAAGGTCAGGACTATATGCTGTGATGTGACGTCAGTACGGTGCCCCCAAATCCCTCGAATGTTGTCCAGGTCGTTCGAGCGGTATGAGGCCAAAAGCTGTCCTGCAGTAGGATAGCGCACTTTCTGTTCAATAGTGCCAGGTACTTCTCCTCCAAAACAGTATACATCCGCTCCAGCTGTTCAGAGTAGTGGTTGGCTTTGATGGTCCGATGGTCTGGAATAAATACGTAATGGATTATCGTCTTGAAAATCCACCAGACGCAGAGCATCACCTTGCCCTCGAAGCACCCACATTAGTCAACAGGTCCAGGTAATTAGCACAGGCTCAACCATTGCCGTTGTGTGTTAGGATTATGCAAATAGTCATACTTTTCATCGCACGTAGCAATTCTCTTGATGCAATGTACATTGCGCGTGATTTCTAGGAGTTTCGTGTACACTTCCACCCGGCGGTTGGCTTCAGCTGGTGTCAGTTCGTGGGGGAAAATACTACAACTCCAGTAGATCTTTCCGAGGTCCTAAAGCTGACGAACTACATTAGTCTGTGATATGCCCATATCGCCTGACAATCTTCTAGTGCTGGTTGTCGGTTTTGTCTCTACGGTCTGGCGCATGCTGTCCGAATCCAGATTTCGACCCTTACCTGACCTTGGCCGATCGTCGAGGTTTCTGTCACCTGAGCGAAATTTCTTGAACCTTTTATTTTCCGTGGTGTGTGTGCGCGGAACCTTTTCCTTTCACATGACAAATTGTTCTTGTTGCTTAAGCTGCGTTATGGCGGAGTTCAAACTCGTTAAGCCAAAGGTACCTAATTTGCCGTTCAAGCTGCTCATCTTTTACGCTACATAACCACAGACAGAACGACGACATGCAATGCTCTTCACATCAACGACTCCCACTTTATATATTTTTCGACATACTGCGGTGCGCGACTTCAACTAGTTTAACACGTGATATACCCTCCGCATCACATGCGTTTATGCAAATATTGCAAAACCTTCGTTTCATCTTCTGTTGTAATATTAGATACGAAAAAATATGTTCTGTAAGTGATGTTTCCTCACATACGGATTGGTTTTCCTCTGCGATGAAATTTGTAATTACCAACTGGAACAGCTTAAACAAACGATTTCAGGATGATGGTAATATTTTGTGATTCATATAAATATATCTATTCGATTATAATGTCTCACGTAAAGAAATAATTAGAGCAGTTATAACAAAATCAAAATTAGCAATTACTATAATTATGTCGTGGCTTATAAAAATTATTTATTTCAATTATAGTTTATGTAACCGATATAAGTAGAAAAAAAGGAGCTCAAGTATTTTGAAAATGTGCAGAGTGGTTGGGTATTATGATCCAAATATGGACATTCAATGGCAATATTCCACAAAAACTTCTTTGATAATTGATCGTTGTTGATCAAGCGGTATACTAAATGGGTTACGAACCTAGAGAAAAGAAAGAAAAAGAAGACCAAAAGAAGGGATGTGTGAATGAAATTCGAAAGTATCCGGAGCGATATGAATGAAGACTGTAGAATGTAGGGAGCTATTGAACACACTTGTGCAGATCTCTGTGGCGCGTGGGATACTGGATACCGTATGATGATGACAGTTATTTTGATGATTATGAAGTTGATGATGAATATGACAGGTATTCGATTTTACCTTTAAAACTGCAGCAACTGGTTATATTTTGTTTTTCTCAAGTTCTGTCATTTCAAATAACATTCCTAGGTAATTACAAATCCTTCATTTCTGTACTTGTCCACTATATTTGCATTTTGGAGTTTTTTTCGTTTTATGTTTTGCCAATTTTTTTTTATATTTGACTCTCCTCCAGTTCATTATTTTAGTTGCTAACACGGGTATTTAGAAAAATTTCCTATTTAATCCAAAGGATAAATAATTTTGTTTTATATTTGAAAAATAAATGACATATTTCTTATTCCAAAATGTTGGTTTCCTGTTCTGGAAGTTGTACTTTTGTTTCACCTTTTGTTGGGCAATTTATGTAAAGATCCCGCATGTTTCAACGGGATAGCATTTTAACGCATTATAGCTTTGGTGAATATTTGTCAGTCTGGCTCACACACAAAATGCACATGCACTTGTTTGATGACAATGGCGATTTCTACTTTATTTGTTGATTCTAATGGTCAGGCAAAGCAGTGAAAGTTCTAAAGGTCATTGGTCCGTATGAGATTCTAGAATCCGTCTTGTTACTATAACCTTTTTGCAACTGCATGTACATATTCTGAATACCTTATGATTGCTAGGTTACACCTAAAACGATTAAATGATCAGCTACAATGAAAATATGGATGTGGTTTTTATTTATTATTTCAAGTTCTGTATTCGTAATCTGAACCACAATCATCATTGCTTTATCAGTTGTATTTCGTATCTCGTTTTCAGTCCTCACTATACTTTAACCAAAGTGAAATGGCATCTGTAGGGACAAAGTCATCGTTATTGGATGTTTCTAATTAAACACCAATAAAATAAGTTAGTATTTGCACATCTTTGTACACCTACGTATCCTCTCATGTCAGTTTTTAAAAGTTTCATCTTTCTAAATCAGTTCATACATTTTCTTCTTACTAAATCAGTTCACAAAGTTTCACCTAACTAAATCCGTTCACAAAGTTTCATCTTATTAAATCTGTTCACATAGTTTCATCTTACTAAATTACCGTTCACATTCTGTGGAAGTGCATGAAATGATCAACAGAATTTCAAACAACTGCAAACAGTTCTCACGCCCAACATGGTGCTCATAATTCACTTTTTCCCATGTCTGATGTTTTATGTCAACTTTTGAAGGTTAACGAAAATTTCGAAAAGTGATCCGAACAATTTGTGCACATCTAATGTCAGTTTCAAGTGAGACCAATAACAACAAATACTTTTCAATAAGGTGCCTTAAAGCTGGCTTCCAATATGTGTCATTGCAGACAGCTGGCCATTTACTGAAGGAAAGAAGCGTTTTGCTCAAAATTAAAGCCTGGGGCTGCTCACTGGGAAATCTGAGTTTCAGTTGAGTTATCAACTTGTCCAAATGCTGGAGGAAAGATTCAACAGCATAATACTTACTTTTTCCTTTACTTTTGGGAGTATCTTATAATCTGTCTTTAAATGGGGGATTGTTGATCTTGTTGTCCACACCTGAATCGATTTTTAGATCAGAAGAAATTTCTTTTGCTGAGGATGTTTATTGCTCAGGTTGAACAACGTTGTTTTGTGATCTTGTCGCACAAGACATGCCTTCAGTAAGAAAGTTACAGCTGCGTTTAAATCCTATGCTGAGTGGAAAACAGGTTTATATTTCATAAGCTTTAACATGCCACTCTCTTTTAAGGCTGAATCAGTTTTTGGAAATATTGTACAGTTTTTTAGTTTAAGAATGAGTGTTTCATAGATTTTCCAAAAGTTGGAAAATTCTCGTTTTGAATGAGGATGCCAAAGTGTTCTCCCTACACTTTTAGGGACAAATGCTTCGAAGAGATGTGTTAGACGTTCTTTCAATTGTACCCTTTTTTGAAAAACAATCTTTTATGATAGAACAGGTATATCGTCAGAAGAAACTGTTCAACTTTCTTTTAATCTTCAAAATCTGTAACAATGCCAGCTGTAGGCGATGGATTATTTAGTCTAGTGTGATTAAATGTGCCTGTTGTTGAACCAATTTATACGAAACTCCGTTTTCAGTGACATACATAGTATCCGTGCCATCAGCTGTAAAACATACATGCACTTCAAAGCTATTTATGAACTTCAAGTTATTAGTGCAAGCTCCTTTGATGGCTGAGTAAATGGACTGTGAATCTGGTTTGTTCAGATGTGTTACACACAAACATTTAGTAGACAATTTTTCTTTGGCGCCGAATCCAACATAAAGTATTTATTCTTCCGGAACTGCAAAATCTGTGTTTTTATCGCATATAATGGAAAAAACATTTTACTTCCAAAATTTCGCCTAGCAGATGCTGAAGAGCTGCCTCTGATACGCATTTCGTAAACCCTCGCAAGCCTTGTCATTTTAATAGGTTTGATAATATAATTTCTCTTCTTTACGTCCAACTTACACTGCCCAAAGAAGTCTGTGAATGGACGAGATTTTTGCCAGAGCATCATTCGTTCGGAAACGTTTCTCAAAACGTTAGGCTTCTGCACTTTGTTGAGAAGAGAGAGCTTTGTTTGCCAATTGCTTCAAGACTTGCTTTATTCTTCGATTGAAGCGCATCATGGGAGCGTATGCCACGTGAACGTAAATAAGAAGAATAAAGACTTGCATTATTCTTCTTAATTACGTTCACGTGGCATATGCTCAGATGATGCGCTTCGATCGGATCGATTTTAAAGTTCTTTCTGCCACTTAAAAATGCTGACAGCCTATCTACTGAAGATGATAACCTGCGTTCACGGAAAAAACATTTTATCTTATTCAGTATCATACTGAAGTCAATTGAACCTCTGTGTCCACTATGGACGGAAAACACGGTCTCGCCCTTCTGCATCATATGTCGTTTTCCGAACAGTTTTCTCATCATCCACGTTTGCCTTTTTTCGTTGGCATTCTTTCCCAATACCATAGCGCTTATTCTATTAGTAATTATCTAAAATAAAGAAAAATAAAAAAATTTGAAAATACTCTGAAGAAAAATATGATAGAATCACGCAGAAAAAAAGCTATGCAATAAGCACGCGTACCGTATGCTGTGAATCTGCGTGTCTGTCGATATTATTTTCTCTCTAGGGAAAGAGCTAGGACTAAGAGTTCTGTCTACCAAAAGGAGGTCCTTTGCGCATGCTCAGCTTGAATATGTTCCACATCTCTAGTGTGGCGAATGACATGCAATAAAGAAGAAATTTCTCATTAGTGTTTCTAGAGGCGACGATACAGTTGCAAACTGAAGTACACAAACACCACCTAGCGACAGAACTATGAACTACAAAATTTCATACATACTAGGTCAAAGTGTTCTACAAGCTAAATGGCTTCCGAAGCGGAAATTATCTTTTAAATAGCAGATGTAGAAGCAGAGTTATTAAAAAAACAGACTAAAGGCTTTGCGGCTTCCTAACAGCAAAATTATGCCTTGTTTTGGGAAGAAACTACTAACGCAAGGTTTGCATAGTTAGTAGTATCTGACCGAAGAAAGAAGATTTTCAATCGGGTTTTTAGACACTCAGATATTGCTGCAAAAGGAAACATGACCTTACGCGCCCTGGTGGTAGACTTGTGCTGTACGAAAATTTGAAATCATATGAGAAACATTTCGTAGCCGAAATGCTCACCAACAAAAGTAGAAGATTGCAAACCGGACACTTAGAAGCAGAGATATTGGCAAAAATAGGATATGCATCTACGCCCTAGGGAAAAGCCATGCATTACTGTTAGAAGAAAGTATCCTCTAATGGTTTTTCGATGTGAGCGGCGTCGGTCCACGTAATAATATTTCAATCGAGTTTTCAGGGGCTCAGATTTTGCTGTAAATACATCAGAAGCAGAATTAAATACCTACGCCCCCTGGTGTCCGAACCGTTCTTTCCAAATAACAGGAATTATATACAAAGCATTTTCTATCACACAAGCGATACCCGGTGAGGAATTAATTTTTCAAATAGGAGTTTTAGAAGCAGAGAAATCGGGAGAATACGCAATTTGCTTTTACCCTTAGTGGAAAGTCTTTGAATTACCTGAAAATTTTGAAATTATATGAAAACATTTCGTACGATGCATCGAAAAAACGTATTTATACTATGTTTTTTCGATGCATCGTATCCAACAAAGAAGCAATTTTTAAAATCGACCTTTAAGGAGCATAGATATCGACAAAAATAAGATACAAGGCTACGCCCCTGGCGGAAAAACCATGCATTATTTTCAAAATAAAATATGCTGAAAAGGTTTATCAACATGACTGATATCGATCCACGAAATAATTTTTTTAATGGAGATTTTAGAAACGCAGATTTCTTTGCAAATGCGACAGAACCAGAAACTAGCACTTACTCCCCCTAGTGGCCAAACCGCTTTTTACCAAAAATCAGAATTTATATGCAAAAGTTGTCCCATCAGGAACTGAATCCACGGCAGAAAGAATTTTTTTCAAATCGATGTTTCAGAAGCAGAGAAATCGTTGAAAAGGCAGTTTACTGTTACGCACCCTTGCGAAAAATCTATACAAAACTTGAAGAAGTGATTATACCTAAAATAGTCTTTGAAATAAATGGAATCGAAAGGTAAAATATTTTTTAATCTGACGTTTAGAAGCAAATATATGGTATAAAATGATTTATGAATTCGATATCATGTGCTTTACGCTCTCTAACGGCAAAAGTGTGCATCGTGAAAAAAAAAACGAACCAAAATATCATCATTCGCACATTTCAAGCTTCCCGATGCAAAAGGATTTTTTTAAGTCGGACTATTAGTTGCCGAAATACGGTGTCCACAGACAGACGGACGGAGAGACGATCGGAAAAACCGATAACACAAGCACGATTTTTATTACAAAAGATGTGTTAAAAACTATTGATATTTGTCAAGTCACTCTATTTTTTTTTCGATGCATCGGCTCCCGTATCGAGTAAAACAGCAAATTTCAATGACACAGAAAGAAAATATTTCTTTCCTTTTTATATAGGAATGCAACAGAGAGAAATCCATTTTCTTCACACATTTTTTACTGGTTTCAAACATTAGTCATCACACCACGATGTTTTTGTTGACGTATCGGCTTCTCCAAATCGAAGTTCACATAACGATGGTTTTTTTTGTAAATAAAAACATAAAGTGGAGCCAGTTGCATCCAGGGAATCAAAATGGCCGAATACCGTGGCTTCGCCATGCAGATTCCTCTTGACATAAACGAAGTACTTCAGCTTTTATATATCACGAAAACATCCTAAACGAGCCATGTGAAATGAAACATCGACGTCAGTAAAACACATTACAGCTTGTAATTTTTAGGTACACATAGAATACTTCAAATTCCGTGTATTGCCCGAAGTTTTAAGTTTTGTGTGTGTACAATTTGCATGTATTGCAATTCCATTTCCGTTTTTGGTAGAAATTTCAAAACAGTGCTTCTTGTTCCAACGTGCATGAAAAAAAAACCTACGAAAATACTAGAACTCCGCAAGTTTGAGGTAGTTTTTAAAATAAAACCCGCATCACGAGCCAGATCCCTCTTCTATAAACACGAACAAAACGGAAAATAGATTTTAGTAATTCAGTCGTCACAGTGTCAACGCAATATTTGAGTTTTCTCGTTTAGTACAATTTTCAGACCTCAGCGTGGAAATCCACGTTTGAAATTCGCGCCTTGCAGAAAGAATTGCAAGTTTCTTTCTGTATTTAATTCAAAAAACTAATTTTATATACAAAAGTCAAATTATTGCTTCAAGTGTCTTGTTATAATTCATTTATTCTCGAAAGTTCGTTGTTCCCATCAGGGAGAACAACAAGATGTAGTGGAACCCCGCCGAACTGCGACGCTTTCTAATTTCAATCGGTTAAAGTATTTTATCCAAGCGTAGCTTACGTAATAGAATGATGCCTGTCATTTTTCGAAAAACTTGTCTGATGACGACAAACTGGTATCTTCAACTATGATGTTACTGGTCAAGGACTCGTCACTATACGTCAACGTACAGGCAATATTTCATATCTATGCCAACGTGGCGCTGAACTCCGACCCCTAACGATTCTTTTCAGGAAAATTTCCAACTGGAATTTCGTGGGTGCAGAATCTCAACCATTCGTTTTGTGTGGAACATTTTGACATGTAAATAATCCAGCGTGAGATGAGAAGTCATTTGATTTGTCTTGGTATTAAATTCTTCAGCAGCTAAAAAATCAACCTATTCGTAATTTTACAAAAGAAGAGCTAGCCTAATGTTCCATTGGATGGAGTAAAGAAACGGATAGATAAACTAATTTGTAATTACCACAAAAACGAACTCTCGCAGATTATTTTTTATTATATTAAAATATGTATGGTAAACCTTCCTCGTTCGGCCCGGCTATAGTTTTTCAAAAAGAGGATAGATGGCGAAACAGTACCCCTGCATCCTTAAGCGTTTCGTTACGTTGTGAAAGTGCCAAAGGAAGTCTATAATATGGATTTAGGGTGGCCCTTAAAAGGTCCTTTTTGGGCGTTGATTTTTGCATATGTATGACATATTTGTTTTGACGGAACAATTGTTTTTTTCTCATGAATATGAAGCTGGAATAAAAGCAAAAACGTAGTTTTATCTGGCAGGGAAGAACTATGTGATCGCACGAGTCAAGACTTCAAAGCAGTGTTCAGAGGCAAGACGGAAATTCCGTGGGAATAAATATTCCAGAATATGGTCTGCCTAGTGGATTTTGTGGATGCCCTGTGTTAATTTATGTTTCAAGGTAAGCAAATTGTTCTCCACTCCCCGAGTAATTCGAAATGCGCGTAGTGGCTTTTTCATTTGCAATGTTTTCCGTAAAGATTTACTCAAAATGCTATATATTCTTTAAGTATAATAAAATAATTACCATTGCGCCAAAATTTAAAAACTCGTGGAAAAAATTTAAAGCACGTTAGGTAAAGTTAGACAAATTCAACAACAGCTTTTCATAAATATAATAATTATTTATGTAATTGACACGACGTTTTTATCCGAACTAAAGGAGTAACCAATGCATGCAGTTTTTCGTAATAAAATAAATTACTTGAAAAACTACGTAGGTTTTTGTTTAACTTCAAGATTGTTAAAATATTGTGATAGGGATTAACTGTAAATACGTCTTTACAGAAAAAAATGGATAAGCTTTGCTACCCTCCCGGCTAACACGGCATTTCCATATAATCCAATTAACATTAGGATTTATGTTCTCGGTTAGGTAACGTAAACGTCTGCACCATTTTTTCAACAAGAATATTTAGATTCCTTTATTATGTCTAATTCCCTGTTTCTGTGAACAACAAAATAAATACTTCAATTATATATTTTTGTCTAGGAAAATTACTGTGCGGCTGGCGACCCTAATAAGTTAAACATTAACTGCCAGGAATCTGGGTTTTTCAGTTCTTTTTTATCCATTTGAGGTAAAAATGCTTACTTGATAGCACGTGACTTAACTTCTTAATGACCATGACCCAAAAATATTGTATTACTCTAAATAGCATAACGTCCGGCACAGTCTGTTTTTTCACTTCTTTGTTTAATAACAACTATAGTAACTGAAGGTGACTCCTGCTGATCTGCCATAGGTCGTGAAAGTTTGAAGAACGGGTAAGGGTAGGGAATCTGACTCCCTTTAGACAGGCGTTTCGGGCAGCAATGGTCGTTTCTTTGTACGGGCCTTTTGGGCGTTATGGCCGTTAAAGGGTTAATTGATGGTAAAGGTTTCGATTAAAATAACTTGAAAACATTGCATGGAAAATAAGTAGCAGCAACAATGCATCTTTAGGTACCGAAGGATTTTGAAATGTGTTTTCTACGTGTTCGTTGCGTCTGTCTGGTTAGAAGCTTGATTTACTGTAAAAAAGAAAACCAAGTTCCAACTTCAGAACTTTCTGTCAATATGACTCACGACATGCCCACGTTTTTATATAATTTAGACATTTTCTTTTACACATGGACAGATAAATTCAAATAATAGCTTTACTAGTTTTTCTATTTTTCAGCTCTGAGATGCTTAACAAACTAACCGCAAAAGAAAAAACTGAGAACTGTTGACACCCAAAGAATCTCTGTTTCCTGCCAGAGAATAGTATGTTAATTTTTTTTTTGAGGAAATTTTCCAAAAATCGTGTGTAATGAAACCTGCAAAATTTTCTAGAGAATGGGCAAGCGATTTTCAGGCTCCGAACAAATGAGAGACTCACAGCTGTGTGCAACATTATTTAATTGCGACCAAGTCCTTATAGATTAAAGCGTGTTCTTAGCAGCTGTGTCCAACGTTTGCTGAAATCTATAAACATGCTGTAAGAGGAATATGTTGAAAGACATGAAATATCTGGTTTCCTAACGTCTCAAACTAGATTTTGTTTTCGGAGGAGATGATGTTGTCCGTCACTTAGAAGTATTTTCATTTCACTTACAATGAAAGCAATGAAATTAATCAAAATATCGATTTAACTACGTGGCCCTGCATCGCTATCAGCAGGAGAAAGCAAGTTACTGTTGGAATCACAGCATCAGCGATAAAAAAAACAAAAAAAAAACGCAGATCGTCAGACGGAAATTTTGCTGCGCTCCAAATGAATTGTCACGTACCAGGCTCAGCTGTTGTGTACTAAAGTACACGTACTTTGCAACGTCACGACGCACGGATCGCTCTCGTTATCTGTGACGTAACCGAAGTTGATATGACAACCTTCTTCTGTTTACAATCTGCTGTGGTCTTTGCTTGTGTGCGGTGGAATGTCAAACAAGACATGTGCGTATGTTCTTTCAAATAGGATTGTTTTTTTCATTGGGAAGCAAACTGTTTTGCAAGATGTTCTTTATCTACGCCATTTTAAGTGTATAAATAAGAATTCTAATAATACATTGATTTCATGAAAGTCTCACATTTAACTGAATTTTACGTGTTACTAAATTGTGTCAACATATACCGCAAATGGGCTCTCATATATTCGTGCTCTGATGTCACTGTGTTACTGCGTTTAAACCTGCAAATGTTTCAGCCTGAGGACGAAGTCTTGAACTCTAAACATCTAAAAAGATCAAAGATTTAAAAACAATTGTATTCACTTGAATGTAATAAAATCGAATCACATTAATTTTCAAAAAAGGAACTGCATGACATCCTTTTGGAAATGAAATATATTTATATCTAAAAATTCATTTGCATATAAATGTCGAAGAAGAAAATAAAAAGCAGTTAGTATCAATGATTTTTACGGCATATCAAAGGTTATTCGAAGACAACAGCTTTAAATGTAAGGTCCCCTCTCCGTGCACATGTCATGAAAACACTGCTTTGATTTTCATGTGGACTGTTTGTTTAATATTCCATTAAATTTTACATAGCTTTTCTTATAGGTTAAAAGTAAACGAGATTCTTTTATGCAATTCTTGTTGAATTTGTCACAATACTGGGTCACTTTTGAGACTAACATACTAACTCCGTGAAGAGTCTCGCTAACCACTACAGAACAAATATGTATGGCTAATGAGATTGCCAAAGCGATAAATCATATCAGACTCATAATTTCACAAGTACTGTATCTCTCACACCTATTGAAAGGTTTATTACAGAAAGGCATTGATACTTCTACTTCCCGGTTTTCTGAAATATTATTTTAAATAATCCTTTATTCGAATATTTAAGTAAAAGATTTGTAGGTTTTGGATTAATTATTACGAATAATCCGCGAAATACAAAATTTTATCGATTTCAGTGCAACATGTCTTCAGAATTCATGAATAAGTTCAATTGAAATAGATCGCAAAAGTGTTTCAAGCAACGTTGATATCGCCGTTGAAAAGCACACCACTCTAAGAAAGTAGGTGTTCTCTTCAAAACCATATTCGGTTCAAAATCTTGCAGCAACTGCATAATTCATAAGCAAAAACTTTGTTAGGTAGTATTCTGTACAGCAATACTTTTTGGAAATTACGTTTTTCTTTCCTGCATCATATTGTTCAAGGATTCCTTTGAGGGTCTTTATCGGCAGTAGTGAAACTGTTAATAGTGCATTGTAACACACGTAGAGCCGCGTTCTGAAACGAAAAAAAATCAGCTGGCAACAACGGCGTAAGGATGTACGTATCACTTTAGACGTCGAATGCAGTAAAGACCAATATCATATTACGAATTGTAGATCGTGAGCTACGTCAAATTCGAAACGGTGTTTGACAAATCCTCCTCAAAGTCTTCCTGTAGAAAATAACGTGGACCTATTTGTAGTGTGTGGTAAGACAGCGTGAGCCGCAGTATAAAATCCACCGAAAGCTACATAGAAAGGATACACGTAATACTTGAAAAGTGCATATAAAAAAAGTTTGGCAAAAGTTATTAATACTGTCGTATCTTTTTCTCCGTACATATTCTGTCGTATAAATTTGTAGTATTTGTCTGGCTCGATAAATCCAGTCTTTGGTAGGCAAAAGATTGGAACGTATAAGGTGCGATGTCAAAAATTAACGGATTCTTGCAATAGTTTTTATCAGGTTTGTAGCGATTGTTGCATTGCCCTGAGAACGGAATTACCGTTTACCGAATTTGGCGCTCTGTATCTTTAAATCTCAAAATGCAGATGAGATTAAAAAATCCTTATTAGGTAGCAAATAATAAACGTTTAAATTATGCAATGACATCTGTTTTCGATGATTTTGGAGATCAGATACTTCCATTAACGTTTGATGTTCTTAGAACATCAAGCAATTTGTCTGTTTTTGGACCCGATGTGCATACATGATCCTTGAGTGTATTTTTTTTCTAAGTTCATGTGTCGAACTTTCGCAAATGAGTCTTTAGAACATACTGACTGCAACGATTATAATGAAATATGTGGTAACGAATTGAAATGTTTAGCATTTCGTAATTTTTACAAACAAAACCCTGTTTAAACATTTCCTCGAACTGATTAACCTTAAGAACGTTATAAATATAGAGTACTTTCTTTCACTATATTTTCTGTAAAAAGAATTACATTAAGGATTTAATTAATTCATATGTGTTTATTTGGAATTTCACTGAAACAATTCGCCTTTTGGTAGGCATCATTAAGTCGTACTGCAAATGATGTACAGATTAGGCAGATAATTTTAATGGTTGGGAGCGGTGTAAGAGACGTTTTAATACAGACTGTAAATAAGTCATTGAAAGCAGGCGCACCAATGCCGGCGCTGCAGGTCTAAATCTCCTTGAGTAAATTTAGTAATCTATGGCAGGTGCCGAAGGGAAACTTTTCATTTCACTTAGGTAGTTTCTAAGAATTATGAGTCACGAAACTGTTTTCTACAGGCGGATAGATTCTGTTGATCAGATTTCATGGTGCAAGGTCCCTAAATAATTTTAAATATGCTCCTACATTTAATTATGATTCCGGAGAACATTAGTAATTACACACAACGTCCGTGAATTAAAAATGTTTATACACATCAACGTATAGGTCACTTATGCAGCTTATATACAACACACGTGATCACGTGAGTCCCGACGTAATCTGGATAACACCGTTTTTCTTCTTAACGATGGGTGATAAAGAACAATCATGCAAAATTCGAGAAAAGGCTATGCATTGTGCGTATCACTCTGGCTGGGGAACGATTCTGAAAGAAAAGAGCTAACTGACCAAGAAACAGTTAATAATTTTAACAAAAAAACACCCTACACTGTTCGCTATCGGTTAAACAACATAAAATGGTCTCTAGAATATTTTATCATGGATTCTTTTTAAAAAAACATGTATTTCACTCAATTAAATGTTTGAACCACCTATGCAACGGTAATTCAGAATCAACTGAGAATTATTATATTCAAAAGAGAGTTTCCCTTTCAAAACACTTTTAACGATAAACAATTTTTCAAAAATTGAGTCACTGAAAATATTATAACTAATTTATTTATGTTAAAATTCTGAAATATCACTTTGAAATTTCCTTAAAATAGAAAATTTCTCGATCTCTTTAAAATACTATACTTACGTTTTACATCCTAAATATAATTTCATTTAGATGTTAACAAAGAAAGAATTTTTATTTTTCCTTTCAAAGATACTTGCTTTTTTTATTGCGGGTTTAACGACCACCTTGAGCTACTTAATGGACTATTAGCAGGCTCCCATCCCTAATTTAGAGCCTGGGTTCCATCGAAAGGAGAGAGCCTGTGGCGTAATACAAAAACGACATCCATGCCTCAAAGGGGTTCGAACATGGACCCATCTCGGATGAGTAATCAGAAGCATTCGCTTGGGCCATTACGACACTGGGACGGCCTTGTTTTCTAGAAAATATAATTTCTGCTGCAAGAAATTAAAAAAAATATAATTTTGTGAAATCTCGAAAATGCAAAACGTATCACTTATTGCATGCAATGAAAATATCGCTTTGAACGTAACTCCGACTGATGACACTCTTTAACGCTCAGACCAGCAAATTACAATGTTGAAACATCTGTGAAATAGTGCTGAAATTCTTACGAATTAACTTTTATATCACTAAAATTTTAATGATCATGGAAGCAGTAAGATGTTTTAAGGCACAATTACATATTTTGTAACTCAAAGCATTCCAGTGTCTGACACCTATTTTTGCTTAACGTACTCTTACTTGCTGCCCAAAAATTTGAAAAGCACGATTAAATTTACTTTTCCTTAAAAGTGCGGCAATATTGAAATCCGCGAACCATAGCACTCTGATACACTCACAATAACAAAGCTAAGTGTTGAAAAAACCGCTGTAACCCTAATGGCGGGGAAACGGATAAGCGGTGAGCACTGTCGTTCGACTGTGAAGTAGTAGTATAGAGAACAAGTTTTATTTTTCTAGCTCTTATGAAAACTTAGAAGACTGTTGTAACACTTGTGAATTCACTAGATCACTATAAATTCGATGATCATTAAATGTTAAAGCGATTTCAACAATACTGCCATCAATAAGAAAGTTGTTCTTCTGACGTGCAGAATCATTTCGGGGCCGCTAAAATGAAATACTCCCACCGTTGAGACAGCTACTTATACGGAAATAGCACTTACGATAAACAAATAAAATCTTCTCGTAAAATTATCTCACTTTCGGTGTTGCTTGATATATTTTCAGTATTGGTTTTAATCTGTCTTTTCCTCATTTCGATATATACAGCTCAAATGAACCGATGCCCAGCTGAATCTGCACGATAATGTCCTTGAGTTTTAGTGTCTGGGTAAATTACATCTGCAGATATAATCTACCAAGACACTAAAACTCAAGCACTTTGCATTTTTTAAATATCTCTAACGATTTCCTTAATATTTGTTTTGATTGTTTTTTTTATAAATATAATGCTTTTCTATGAGTTTCATACTGAATGCAAACATACAATTGAGCGAATGACACCGATCCACTGAATTATTCATATACTTATCCCATTGCAAGAAAACAATTATGAACAATATTAAAGAGTTCAAATAAAGAAGAGGGTCTCTTCAACTAATTCAGAACTAACTTTTAAAACGTCTATATTTACCTAAAGGAATCAGCATATAAAATTAACCTCCATTGTAATTTACAAAAGAGATTATTATTTGTGTTCTTCAAATGAACGTTAAACCTGGAGTACCTGGATCCGATTTCGGAAATTTGGAAAATGTCATATCTATAGTATAATCTGTAAACATTCTTGGCATTTTTGCCTTCATGTTGCACGATAAGCAGCATTCTAGAAAAGCTTCGAGGTGTAAGTTTCGTTTCTAAAATGCACATAAACATCAAATATTTTGATGTTTACGTGTCTTTTGGTAAAAAAGAAACAATAAGTAAGGAATATACACCTGTTGTACCCGACACGGTAGTGAAATACATCTATGATATCTGAAAACCACACATCTTCGAACATACTTCCTACCGGCAACATCCGTGGTCTTCGAAATCTCGAAGTCGAGGCCTCATTTAAATGCTATTGATCATAAAATAGAAAATGACCAAATTTCATTCATTGCCAATATGACTCATTGAATAATGGAAATCTCATTTTCTATTAACTGAATATCTTAGGCATTTTAATACATACATATTCACGGTCGAGTCACATTATTCTGACCACCAGCTAATATCCAAAGCAACCTTAGTGTGCAGCGCGAACATCAGTTTGACGAGCTAGGAGTGTCTCAATAAGGTGCTGGAACGTGATCACAGGTATGTGGATCCATGCTGACTACAGTTCATCTGACAACTGTTATAAAATTCGTGGAGGATTCCTAGAGCGAACAACATGATCGAGGTTGTCTCACAGATGCTCAATTGGTTTTACCTCTGGGGAATTAAGAGGCCAGTGAAGTAGTTTGAAGTCTTCATCGTACAGTTTCAACCACTCTCGGACATTTCTAGCTGCATGATACGTCGCATTGTCGTTCTGGAAGATCCCATCCGCCCCAGGAAAGACAATCAGAATGTATGGGTGTACGTAGTCTGTAAGGATGGATTCATAAGAAATTTGGTCCACAGTGCTTTCCGCCGGTATGAGTGGACACAGAGAGTCTCACAGAAACATTCCCCAGACCGTAATGCTGAACACACCAGCTTGTGTTCTTGCAGGTATTTTTGAAAAGTGTTTGTTCTCCGGTATTTCTCGCCTTATACGCCAATGTGCATCCGTTCGATGAAGCAGAAAACATTACTCATCGGCGAAGGTATTACTTTGCCAATCAGCGTAGGTCCACTTCCGATACTGCCGTGCAAACGTAAGCCTTTTCTGTCAATGCACCTTCGTTAGCAAAGGTGCGGTGGCCATCCGTCTGCATCGGGGCACCATACGCCGCAGCGTTCACTAAACTCTATTTTTAGGAACACTTCCTTTAGCATTGTGGTTCATTCGGCCAGTGATTTGTTCCCCTGTATCGTGTCTATCGGCCCTCATGCATCTTCCAAGCCGACGTTCACATCTAATATCAACGGCAAAATGTGGCTTCTTACACCGTTGCTTCTTGACTATTTTTGTAACAGGTGTCTGTAAAAAAGTGCTATTTTTGTAAAAGATGTGATATTGTATAACACATGAGAAATTAGTCAATTTCGGAGGAATAAATTACGTACGATATATGCTTATTCCAATGTTAAAGGAATGTTAGTAACTGTAAACGTAAAATTATGCAAAGTAGTGCGTTTCATAATAAGAATCCGATTTTGTCATTTTCTCCTTAATTCCTAGTTTTTTTTCAACCTGCCCGCTTGGAAACGCACATACTGAAAACCATATGTTCTTGTTTGCCACTTAGGTTAAAGAACCAAAGGTTTGTTTTGTTTTATTTGAAAGGAAGTTTAGTGGCGAAGATATACGCTGGTCACAAAAATTTAGAGATATAACAGAAAATGAAGGATATTTTTATCTGATTGAAGCAACACGCATTGAAAAAACACCAGTGAGGTTAGTAGCAAAAACGTTTATAATGCTTTTAAAGAAACAATTCATTTTGCAATTTCTACACATCACAATGTTGCACTACAATACAGAGGAAATGGTAAATTCCAAAAATGTCCATACCTCTGGAATTTAGTCCTCACTTACAGAACCTCCGTGTTCAAGAACATCTCGACACCTACGGGGCATATTTGCTATAACATTATTGAGGAGTGTCTCGGACTGCTCGTCCCATATTACAGGCAAAGCATTATGAAAGTGTAGCACGTTTCTGGTGTGTGGAACATGGTTATCAAGACGCAGCTGTACAGCATCCCAAAATATTATCAATAGGAGTGTCAGGAAACCTAGAAGGCAGCGGTAACCACTCAATACCATGGATTTACAGCTCGTGAAGTACGCACAATCCAGACACGGTAACGGGTGGTATTGTGATTTAGAAAACTGTATGCATGTCAAATAGAAGCACGAAGCAGTATCACATTGAACAGAATGATCTCATTTCCGTACACTGAGGCATACATGTTTCCTGGACCAGCGTACAACGAAGTACGGCCAACACACTCCTGTCCGGGCTAAAATTGGCTGACGCTGGTAAGTATGGGCGCAATACACATAGCGTGGTTACATTTGTATGCCGTATCTCCTCCTCACGTGCTTTCATCAAGTATCAAGATAGGAAATGAAATGGATTTTGTCAGTGAAGATACATGGTGCTACACTGTATTTCATGATATGTACCATTTGACCCAGGTACATCATTAAAAACGGTGAGATAATGGCAATGTTCTGAGTCCGTAGCCGTGAAGACAGTTTCGAAGCGTTTGGGTAAATACTGTGACACTAGAAGCAAGTGAAAGTGATTCCACGAATTGCTTATGGGTGATATAAGACTTGTCCGAGCACTTATTTTCCAGTATTGATATCTGGTATCCTTGTGGTTATCCTCGTACAACCACTCCTGAACCGATCTGCAACGTTTCCATGCTGTAGAAATATTGTGTGCAATCGGCATACTGTACATTTCAAAACTACTAAAGCAGCAGCCACATCGATTTACCGTACACATGCCTGTATCATGATAACTGTCGTATTTCTGTTCTGAATGCTTACAGGTCATCAGGACATAATTTCGAGTTAATCCTATATCAAATGCAAACTTGTAGACTAAGCTTTGAAATGACACGTTTGCCCTTCTCCCAGCGTATTCTTATTGCGACTCACACATGTGCTTTGCTGTCATGATGTTAATTTAAATGTGAAGTAGATACGCAGGCTCATAACCGATCTCCAAGGGTACCTGAATTTGCATATCACCTAATTTTTATTTCGGGACCGCAATATTCCAAAATGTTTTCTTACCAAGGTACAAATGAACCAGTTTAAACCACCAAGGTTTCCTTCACATATATATTTCTGGTTGTACGCAAAAGTGGTGTCGTAAATGTGGTGATTACAATAGCAGCTATTCTTTCAAAATGTTGAGTGGTGGATTTATGATTCCCGCACTCAACATTATTAATCTCGTATTTATATCGATAAGAAGAAAGATGAATGTGTCTCTTTTTTTTTATTTTGTTGGAATCAAAACCTTTTCGGAAAATACATTTCAAATATATTTCTTCTCTCATTGAAAATTTGCTGAAATAAACAGGGCCTGAATCATTTAACCAATTGTGATACTGTGACGAGCGAACCAGTTTACGCCAGTATTGGTGGCAATGTTAAGAGATAACAGCAATTTAGTTTTATTATCAGTGATAAATGTTAAGAAAAAATATCTGAATAACCAATACAGTACATTTTAACATTTTCCCATGAAGGCCTTCAAAAATCTGGGTGGAGCTATTTCTTAGCATGAAGGAAACGAATTGCCTCTATTTGTCAAACATTTCAATTTTTCATAATTTACGCATTTGGTTTTTTGTGTTTGACTCTACATCTCCGTATTTAATTGTATTTCCGGAACAACGGTGCGCAAAGCACGTCATCTATTACGATCATCACGATTCACACATTTTTAATGCGAAACCAACTGTTTTTTGTAGTTGAGTTTATTTTGTGAAACATGATACATTACTTATCAGAACTAAAGTCATTGTTTCCTCTTTCTATGAAATGTACATTTATTACATCCCACGTAATGAATTAAAAACTACGAAATAACGATATTAGGCATTAAACAAAGACGCATTTATTGACTAATGAAAGATCACTAATGAAGATATAGTGTTAAATACTCGAATGTTTATTTTGTAATTACTGTAAAACTTCGGAATAACGGCAAGTGCGCGGACCGAGAAAAAGTGGCCAATGTTAGCATATAGCCGTTGTTCGGAGACTAAACCTTAATTTACATTGCTAGGCCCTTGCCTTTCGGCAAAAGAAGAACAAATATATGAAGCTAATGCTCTCTAAAAAAGCGTTGCAATCTTTTTCGAGTGCTGAGTGTGAAAGAAACTCAATATAATAATTAAATAAATAATTCATGGTGTTGAAGATTTTAACAAAACCGTATCATATGGTATCCAACACCCCTTAGAAATGGCGAGCAAGGAGATAAAGGGTTAGTGTGTGCTATGAGAAAAAAGAAAAAGGAAATGTTAGTTAGTAAACGCAACTACACAGTTAGCTGGTCACTCACCGTAACACAGGAACATAGCTCATAGGGACCAAACCAAGCGTCATCACCCCCAACGGGGAAAATTCCAGGCCCCACCAGAAACTGCGTATAACGCGTTGGAGATATAAACGTACACAGAAGACGCAGCTCGCTTCACGTAGAACAAAACTTTTAACTTTAACTCCCTTCTATTCACTTAAAAATACCACTGTACAAGCCGCATTCCAAACCATTATGCGTTTAGCCATAAATATTATTTGCCCTGTCTTATTCCTCTTGCCGAAGTTCCGAAAGAATTACGTAATATCCAAGAGACAGGGTGTCCGATTGATCTCCTTCTATGCCGATTGTGTGCCCGGAGGGCCCCCTGTTTATATACTTCATTGTTCGGGTATTATATTTAATGTTATTCATAAAACATCTGTTCAGTACCAAACAAAACTTGCCGTTGTTTAGAGGTTACTATTGTTCAGAAGTGTCCGTTAATGGAGATTTCTCTGTATTAGCTTTTCTTACGTTACGCAGTTATGTTTAATTATAGCTTTTCGCACTTTTGCCGAAACTTATGTGTCTTAGAAAGTGCATGCAAATTGTTTTGGTAGCCGTTTTCTACTTAGAACCAGAGATTAACATGTGTTCCAAAATGATAAAGTTTCCAAAATTGTTAAGTCTAAACAAAAAATGATATCATTCAAATGTTGGCAAACATTTATTTACTTGTTTCTAAATAGAACTGAGCAACATAAGAATTAAAAAAAGAAGGGCTTCTGACTTTAGAAACATTTGAGACTCATTGGCATGAAATATGTAAGGAGTGGATCCTCGTGAAATTTAACCACTGTCAAACAGGGGATGGAAAAGGAAAATGCACGTTCGTGTCACATTATTGTGACCACCAGATAATATCCAGAGTAGCAGATGTTTGCAGCTCGGACAGCAGCTAGACGGGCAGGGAGTGACTCAATAAGGGGCTGGAAGATGGTCACCGACATGTGGAGCCATGCTGACTGCATGGATTTGACAGCTGCCGGAGTGTGCGTGGTGAAGAATCCATAGAGTGAACAACACGATCGAGGTGGTTCCACAGATTCTCAACTGGGTTTAACTTTAGGGAATTAGGGAGTCAGGGAAGTACCTTGAGGTGTTCATGGAGGTCTTCAAAGCGCTATAGGGCATTTCTAGCTGTGTAACACGTCGTATTGTCGTGTTGGAAGATCTCTTCCACCCCAAGAGAGACAATCAGCCCACATGTGTGTACGTGGTTTGCAAGGATGGATTCATAACGAATTCCGTACATAGTATCTTCCACAGGTATGAGTAGACCGTAGGAATGTCACGAAAACATTCTATAGACCATAAAGCTGCACCCAACAGCTTGCGGTCTTCCACAATTGTCGAAGAATATTTTTTCTCCGGTATTTCTCGCCGCATACGCCAACGTCTATCCACTCGATGTAGAAGAAAACATGACTCTTCGGAGAAGGCAATCGTTTGCCAATCAGCGGAGGCCCTCTTCCGATATTGCAGTGAAAATGTAAGACTTTCCTGAAGGTGCGCCTTCGTTAGCATAGGTGCAGTGACCATCCGTCTGCATTGGAGCCCCATACGCAGCAGAGTTCGCTGAACTGTCGTTCATAGCCACACTTTCAGCAGCCCTCTGGTTCATTCGGCCAGTGAGTTGCTCCTTTGTAGCGTGTCGGTCGGCCCTCAGCCACTTTCGAAACCGACGTTCGCGCCACAAATCAATGGCACGTGGTACTCAGCAGTTTTCACATCGCTCATTCGCAATGGTCCCATTTCTCCGATCATGATACACTTAAACCACAGTAGCATGCGGACAGCTCACAAACTACGCTGTGGTAGAAGTACTGCCACTCTTGTCCCGAAAGCTGATAATCATCCCTGTTTTCAAATCTTATAAAACGTCCCTATTATCCACGACAGCAACGAGTACATGTGTTTAGAATGCCTATAGCGCACCTTTTATACTCTCCAAGCCAGCTCACGACACCTGCCTTCTTTCATTTTCTACGCGCTCTGTTGACCTCAAAAGTAGTAAGTGGTCACAATAATGTGAGTCGACTGTGTAACTTGGTTTAAACCAAATGAGTTTTTTTTTTTGGAATTCAAACCACTTCTTGCGAACACATATACAACATCATGAAAATAATTGAGTGCTTCTAGTCGCTATCTGTATTTCTTAGCATTGAACTTGTTGAAAAAAAATATGTACCTAACCCATTCGTGCGTGATCATGCGCTGAGTTCAGTTGATCCTGCTTCTACGGTATTTGTGGAAAAGTAATCTCTTTTCCGTTTTATCATATTTTCTTGAAAATTATGATGAATAAAATTTAAATAACGTCGATAATATAACAATATGCGCCTTCTCGCAGTATGCATGATGAACTCAGATGAAAGGCTTCATTAAATTGCCAAAATTATGTAGACGAATAGCTGTAAAGTTCGTGAAGTATGACATTGTGTGAGAAACACCGTCCAGAATATAAATGCAGGGAGCAATTATTTTTCAATATATTTTTCCTCGTACCCTCGTCTCGTCATTGTAACAGGTTTTAGATAAAATTCGATAACTTTATAATATTTATATTACGTATGTTTCCTAAAAATCTCTACGAGTGTTTCAATATCAGGGATCCATATAGTATTTCAACCTGCTTACCATTAATTTCTCTCGCTATATATATAACAAAGAAACGCAAATTGAAATGTATGGTTAAATTTTTGCAGGCATGGTTCTTGCGATAATTCGTAGATAAGATTTTATTAATTCACACATTTCTTAAAGTACGAAAGTTTTACATCTTGCGTATTACACAGTCTGCAGTTTTTATTTGTAAAAAAATTCTTTAATTATCCTATATTCATACATTTTAGTGCTTTATATAGGAAGTACGGAAAATTTGTTCTGCCTACGCCTTTAAATAGGCAGTAAAAATGGAAGATAGATATAGTTTCAAATAGTGCACAAAGGTGTCTATTAAAATCATATCGCTCGCATAAGTTCAGCAGCAGATTTTAATTCGAACACCTCAATCGGATTTGCAAATCTGTTTACCACATTATCGGAGCCCCACCATAGATTTCGCGTTTATAATGCCTGCATTTCTAAATGAAAATCCAAATGCTCAGGCAGTTTCATTCAGTTTTAGGGAGAGGAAGTAAAACATTGCGCTTTGTCTGCTGTTTTAGGTTACGATATCTTTTGATTCATCCACACAAGTGTTTTAGTTATCTGCAAATACTTCCTAGGAATACAGTTTTTCTTTTTCATCTCGTAGGGCGCCACAGCATATGATATTCCAATATCGTATTGTAATGTTTTCTTTTTAAGCTATGGAGAATACCTATCCAACTGAAATTGTTCTTACCTCTAAAAGATAAAAGCTCAAGTGGTGAAATTATTTACATGCGCCAGCCATAAATTGTACACAGTCCAATCCTTCTCAGCATCATTTTGCTCTTACAGATTTCCTTCACATAGTAATCCAGTCAAATTAAATTTCATGCAATCAAAGTTATTGTCAGTCATTTTCTTTTCTGAAACATTACAGATCTTCTCGAGACTAAGAGGACACTTTACTTTGTTAATTCCACAGATTTTAAAAAAAGGACATGCTTTGTATAAGTTACAACCAGATTTCGCCGAAAAAATAATTTGAAGGAGTATTTTTACTCCTTTGGAAAAATTTAGGGGGTAATTATTCAAAATGATGGGTATTTTAGAAAAAATTAACGAGTGAAATAAAAAAAAAAAAAAAGTTGCGAAAACACAGGGACATTATAAAAAAAACCCTGTTTTTTTTTCATATTAAAAAATATTTCACTACTACTGAATGTATTTGGATGTTTTGCTTCTTTTTTTAGTTAACAAAAAACATATATAATACATAAATAACGTAAACGCTACAAGCGGATGTAAAGAAATGCCTGGAAATTCTTTGTACAATTTTGGTAATGAACAAGATTGAATTTCTAACGAATTAATTTCCAACTTTGACGTCGATGTAACACAACACATTTTTCATTTTATAATGAAGTGTCCATGTTCGTTCGCTGCATTCGTATTTCCACCGCTAGTTTTTTTTCAGGTTTCATTGTTTCCTTCCTCTGCATTTTGTTTCTCTTCTACACCATTGGACTGTGTCTAGGCGAAAAACAACAACATTAAAGTACGCTGTTTCGACACATCATTCGATACTACAGTGTCCGATAAAGCTGTTTCAATCTCTACAAATCACGACCACATACCACCGTCATGACGAAGTACAAATAACGACCACAGGGCGCTCCGGAATTGCGATTGCGAAAGCGTACTTCACGCAACTGATCGAGCACGAGCTGTAGCAGCAATGACAGGAGTTTTGCGATGCGATTGCGCTCCCGATGAGCCGATGACGTAAAGGTAACGAACGATGTCTCCCTGACGGCACGCGCTGACTGGCTGGTGGGTCCCGCCGCCATAGCTATAGTCTCCAAGCAAACCACGGCTAGGTATGGTTCCTCTTTAACGTGAGATCTTGCCTGAGGTCACAAAGGATATCGCTGATCATACGTTTGAATTACAAAATTCGAATAAATAGTTGAAAATAAAAAAATTCAGCTTAAAATTCTCGATTCGAATTTTTACGCTTTGGCAAAATTTCGATGCGTATTTTTACGCGTTGGCAAAATATCAATGCGTAAACACACTTTTCGATGCGTCCTAGACGCGTAATTACGCATTTTAGCGAACTCTGGTTACAACTCCGGAGGTCAAAAGAAAAATAATTTTATAATGTTGGCTGTAGTATCTTAAGGTTTATGTTTTGTAAATATCTGTCATTATTCAGAAACAAATGAGTGATAACTGCGATTTCAAGGAGAGTGAAATGAACAACATACCATTCTTATTCTCCATACGTTAATAATGCGTTGCCGGCTGGCGGAGAATATTCAGGCGAATTACACTGACGGCCATTAAAAGTGCAACCCAAGATCGCATATCAGCAGCTCGAAAGTTTGCAGAATCACAGAGCACGGACGCACATATAAGTGATTAACCGGGTAGCACGTATGAAATTAATGTTGGACAGTAACGCCCCCTGAAAGTCGTATAAGAGTGGGGAACAAGAAGCCAGTAGTAAACATTCGAAGTGTGTTTGATCGCAGGTCCTGGCCATGAACAGCTGCAGAGTACCCATCGAAGACAAGGAAGTTTTTGACTTTGATCGCGGAAAAGTTCTGGCATACCGGGTTTGAACATTATCAATCCCAGACATTGGTCCTTGTGTTGGCCGATTGAATATCTACACAGATTCCTCAGACTGTCTTCAAACAGCAAATTCTTCAACACGTTTTGAGCAAATAACCTGTGATAAGGGTGACACAACATTCCATCAATTCTCTGCAATTCGAAATGAGTAATGCAAGGGTATTGATTCATGTGCCCTCACACGATCAATATTAATATCAGTATCTCTCCATCAGCAATAATACGTACAAAATATTGACTCTCAAATGTCAAAATATCCAAATTCGCAACATTACCACACCATTTCTGGCTGTCATAATATTTCCATTGACCTTACACATTCATAATAGCACAAATACGCGCTCTTCAGACACCGAGCGAGCAGAGCCTATGACCTCACATCTTCCTCCGACGATCTTGAAGATGAGCTGCGCAACCTTTGCGTCCTAACACACTACGCTGGATACGATATGGGGCATTTTTAGCGATTCATCTCTAAAGCAGCTAGGGAAGATGAGAGAAGATCGCTAATTAGTCTAACGCAGAGAATTACGTTCGTTGGATCCGTCCCGTACATTTCTGGGCTTAGTTATCGATAAAAATTCCTTAAAAAAGTTAAACCTTGATGTTGGAATTCAGTCGCCGAAAACTATCACTGTCCTACTCTCACCAAACTGTCGTAATATGGAGGTCGAGAATCAGGTGGGAGTGTACGCCGTACCGCTCCAATACCCGGACTCATCTCAGAAAGTCTACATCGGCATGACCAAAAGGTCATTTAAGGTCCGTGTAAATAAACACCAGAGTGATGTGAGGAATAGAAAACTGAGCACGGCTCTAGCTGGGGACACCGCCAGCCTGGGAGTCTTACCCATTTTCTTAGATCTGCGTATTTTAGTCCCTTACAATGGACCAAGTTCTACGGCTGTGCGCGAAACTATCGAAATCCTGACGCACCATGAATCTTGCAACACTGACATCACGACGGAACTCTCTCCGATTTGGAGCAGAATTCTAGGTACATAACGAGCGCGCCCGTCATGAGCAACATTTTGAGCTCGTGAGCACTGGCCTTCCTGTTTGATTATTTGACATATTTGAATTGCATTTATGCTCTGATTCTGTTCTGTTTTTTTTTCGCTGCCACTAAGCATCCTGTTGGAAGCGAAAGCTTGCAAAATAAATTAAGTTTCTACGCCTTATACCGGATCTTTAAGTTCTTGTTTATATTCACTTTAGAGTGGCGTATTCGAATCCAATTATCTTTATTCAGTAGTAAGGAACTTCTCTCTCGTCTATTTAGCGGTCAGTGTCGGAATATTTGACTAATTCCAAAACTATTGATATACAGGAAGATAAGGCTAAATCTTCAAATTTTCATTCGATATTTGAATCGTTTATTCAGGGATATTCGTTTGAAAAACAGCTTCAGCAAAATTTAAAAGTACTTATTGAACATAACTAAAGTATTTTTATTTAAATGTAGAATTATTTCCATTTCATATTCTGCAATCAAACTGTGCAGTTTAATATTGCTTAACTTAAGTACATATACTTAGGGATTAAAAATTTTTCATGCCTCTTTTAAAGTTGAATTATTTCTAAAATAGCCTTCCGCTAGCCTTAAGTTGAGTAAATGACCTCTTTCATTTAAAAATACATATTCTAGTCTTCTTGTTAAGAATGGTATCAGGTGGGAAATGAAATTCTGGCCCAATAGGAAAAAACCGAAGGGGAGGACTACAACTTCTCAAATGGTTAGAAATAAATATTTAAGATTTGAAGTAAAACTAATTTCTAGAGAGCCAGTTTTAGATTCATCATCACGTACATAGGCGCATTCCAGATTATTACTCTGACTGTGATGGCTGGCATCAAAGAAAAAAAAATTATAAAATTAGCTATATTCAAATGAACTCCGAATGGCACATTTTCTACTTGTATTACCTTCCATTTATAATTCTCTTAAATATACGGTCTCACCTGGAACTAGAAATTCAAAACGGAAGCTAATTTTAACACCGTGATAAATAAAATGAGATAAAGCAGCAACAAATTTACGAAAATTTCAATTTTGATTGAGATTTACTCATATTTCCTTTCCATTTCTTTAAACATATTTCTGCTGCGTTCTTATTTCTTTAAGGACGTAATGAAAGCAATATATATTATTTATTCGAGTAAGTGAAATATTTTTCATGCACCTACTTGTGAGACAATAACTGATTTAAATGTCGTGTGTTCGAAAGTTTAGTGTATACCGAGAGCACCTAAATAAAGTCATTTATTCTTAACAAAGCTGTTCCGAGCCATCGCTCGAAATGTCGATTAGATCACGACACAGATTCCTGTTTCTATCTACACCGATAAACCATTTGATTATGACCACCCGTAGTTTTGATAAATAAGCGAGCCTGAAAACCAAAAGGCAGCCCAGAGGAAGTTCACAGTGCAGTGTATACACTGACGGAAAAAAAATCCCAACACCACGAAAAAATAGTTGTAGAGGAATGAAATGGCGGCAATACATTTGTATAGGTAACATATTCAATCGATTAAGGTTTCAAAATCACAGCTTAATGTAAGCGCAAGAAGAGCCATTTTAAATGTGAAATGCTGGTACATTAATAGCCGGTGAAACCGCCAGAATGTTGAATGAAAGCACGCAAACGATCATGCATTGTGTCGTACAGGTGCTGGATGTCAGTTTGTTGGATGGAGTTCCATGCCTGTTGCACTTGGTCGGTGAATACATGGACGGTTAATGCTGGTTGGGGGTGACGCTGGAGTTGTCGTTCAATGATGTTCCATACGTGCTCGATTGAAGAAAGATCTGGTGATCTAGCAGGCCACGGTAACATGTCGACACTCTGTAGAACATGTTGGGTTACAACAGCGGTATGCGGGCGAGCGTTATCCTGTTGGAAAACACCCCCTGGAATGCTCTTCATGAATGGCAGAACAACAGGTTGAATCACCAGACCGACGTACAACTGTGCCGTCAGGGTGCGTGGGATAGCCACGAGAGTGCTCCTGCTGTCATAGGAATTTTCTCCCCAGACCATAACTCCAGTTGTAGGTCCAGTGTGTCTCGGCCGCAGACAGGTTGGTTACAGGCGCTCACCTGGCCTCCTTCTAACAGACACACGTTCATCACTGGCACCCAGGCAGAACCGGCTCACATTACAAAACACAACAGATCTCTACTCCGTCGTCCAATGAGCTCTAGCTTGACACCACTGACGTCGCAAACGGCAGTGGTTTGGAGTAAGTGGAATGTACACTACAGGGCGTCTGGCTCGGAGCTGTCCTTCCAGTAACCGATTTGTAACAGTTCGTTATGTCACTGTGGTGGCAACTGCAGCTTGAATTGCTGCCGCAGACGCAGTACGATGCGCCACGGCCATTCGCCGTGCACGGTGGTCTTCCCTCTCAGTAATGCCACGTGTCCGGCCGGAACCCGGTCTTCTTGAGGCAGTACCTTCCCTTGACCACCGCTGCCAACAATCATGCACAGTGGCTACATTCCTGCCAAGTCGTGCTGCAATATTGCGGAAAAGAAGATCCACCTGTTCGTAGCCCTATTACACGACCTCGTTCAAACTCCGTGAGCTGTTGATAATGGCTTCTTCGTCTTCTTAAAGGCATTCTTGACTAACATCAACACACTACGTCGAATCTCAACGATAACTAACGCTTCCGAACGTTACAGCGCGTAGTTGCAGCAAACCTGCTTTGCATGTTCCGAGGGGCGCTACTAGCGCCACACGTATGCGCCGAGCGGGAAATTTTCATAGACGTCATCTTACTGATGTACTCTCACCGCCTACCAACTGCCGTTTATCTAACACAACTTCTTCTTGGTTTTGTGATTTTTTCCCGTCAGTGTATACAATCCGAGGACCGGCTTTCCGTAAGTAGAGTGTTCGGAGTCAGAATGAGAAAATCTGCCGATTTATCGGAGTTTGTTGAAGGACAAATTGTGATGGCAAGGTGCCTCAGAACTTTCGGAAATGGCGCGGCTTCCGGGTTGTTGACTTGCCGCTGTAGTGAGTACCTATCAAAAGTATTGCACAGATAGCCAAACGGTGAACCGTCGTCCAGATATGTGTCGTTCGCAGCTTATTGATGATAAAGGGAAACGAAACCTGTCTCGCATTTTTCACAGAAATCGCAGGTACACAGTGCGAGAAATCACCCGCAACTATAACAGTGATGATTACTGATGATGCAGCACAAAGTTATTCGCAGCCTTCTGCGCATGGGCCTGCGTATCCAAAGACCAAACCGGGTCCCAATGCTCCCTGCACGTCATCGCCAACAACGCATGAAATGGCCCAAAATAATCGAGATTTGACAGTGCATGATGGAAATAAAGTGGCATGGTGTGACGTATCAAGGTTTTCGGCTCATCACGTAGGCGGCCCAGCGTGGTTACGTAGATTACCAACGGAGGGCATGACACCTGGATGCACTGTTTGGCGGAAACAGGCCGGAGGCGGCGGCGTTGTACTGTAGGCGATGCTTTCATGGAACAGTTTAAGCTCCATGATCCCAATAACGCTATCCTTGATAGCTGTCAGTTATCTAACATTTTTGGTTCGACTTGGAAAAGCAGATTCGCGCCAAATCACCACCACCGCAACATGTACATGAGCTGAAAGACCTTCTGTTGACATTATGGTACCATATACCCCAGGATACATACCGCCTCCTCATCGAACGATGCCTTTTAAGTGGCTGCTGTTTTGTGTGCTAAAGATGGTCCTACAACTTATTAGGTAAGTGGCCATACTGTAATGCCTAATTGGTGTAAATTAAAGAATTACATGACTGCAATTTCCACAACATCCTTTTGTATTTTACAGCAAGAATACTCCCATTTTCAAAAGAGTTCGTTTTTTGCAGAGTCAGTCCCATGCCCATGAGAGATGGCAAAGTGTTTTCCCATCCTCACTTTCGTGTTTTTTTCTGCGAAAGTGAGAGACCCAGCAATAAAAGAACAAACCATTCTCATATTTTGGTCGGCATCGACTGTTAGTTGGGTATTGTAGGATATGTCGACTGCTCCACGGCCACTTTGCATTTCTGCTTCTGAGTAGCACGTATGGTATCAGGAATGTGTTAGCCGACGTAAATGGGCTAACAGATTCTTGATTGCTTCTTCATTTTTTAAGTACGACTGGCTTTACAGAGACTAGAGTTCCAATGGTGTGGAAACTAATAAGATTTTATTTATTACACACAATTCGACCCAATCCAAATAGGAGAAATTAACCAAGACTCCTTAGAATGGGAAAATATGTGACTGTAAATACTTTTTAAAGAATATCTTTCGTCATACATTTCATTACTTTAAGGTAATCTTGCAATTTTACCTGCATGACCTTTTGCTGAGACATCGGCACTTTCATTCAGACATCTAAAGAACTGACTTAAGTCGTTTCTGACTTTAATTTCACCATCAGTGCCGACTTCCAGTTATCTCTCTCTCTCTCTTTCTCTCTCTCTTTCTCGCTCTGGTATCGAATTTCTGTTTGCTGAATAGTCATTATTGCGCTGAACAACCATCTCTTACTGTATTCTGAAAGACTTCGGATATAAAAATGTTACAAGTTTGCAAATTGTTTTTTTAATGAAATATCCTAAATAGTATACCATGCTTAAAAAGGGTCCGGAGAAGCAAAACATTTACAATCAAAATATTATGAATCGGCAAAACATTTCACTAGTTTGCCACTGTTAATCCTGATGAGTTTTAGAATATATGCGGCATGCTAATTTTATTCTTCTTTGATATTCTCTGGGAAACACTAGTGATTACTTTCAGTGAATGGCCTCGTGTATAAAATTCTGCACACAGCACTTCCGCTGTGCAAAACGCGTCATTGTTTTACATACAAAAAGTACCATTCTTGTTAATGACGTAGGTTTTTCAGTTGAGCAACAATGTACAGCTTTCCGCTTCCTTTGTTCAAACGTTTTGTCTCAACAATTTTATATTACACCATTCTACCTGGGAAGAATCAAGAAAAAGAATAAACAAATAAATACATAATCAAATCTTATATTATTCGAGTGCAGCAGCATTAAATTAGCGCCCGAGTATGCTATCCGGAAGATGAGGTTTTTAAGTTTTCGGATATTAACTGACTTAATATCCATGCCACATTTACACCAAAAAACGGATTTGCATCTTCAAGATTTATATTGTACAATGGTGTAATATCCTTTTTCATAAATTGAAATAACTGTATTCTTTTGAAATCTGTGAAATGTGTTAATAGCGTTTTCGAACAATATCGGGAAATTATTGTAGGAATTTCTAAAAATTGTGAGTTCACTCATTCAGTGATATTACCGGACATTTGTCGCTGACTTTACTTTCGGTGTTCGTTTATTCCGAATACAGCTCCAGACTCAAGTGAGTATATTTCCGTAACTCGAAGGTTGTCGTGTAAATATGCAATATATTTGTCAAACAAACGAAAACTTTAGTTTTGAAGTATAAGTCCCAGTACGTGTTTCCTACTAAATAATGCAAACCTTTCCATAAAGGATATCTTAGTTCTTATGACATGTAACATATTAAACAAATTAGTAGCCTTATCTGTGCGACTTAAATTGATGCAGCTGGATGTGGATATTGTTTTAACAGTTTTGAAGTAACTTTATGAAAAACCTCTCACACACAATATATTGAAAAGAGAATCAGTTTGAATTTTTTCATCAAAGTACAGAAGTTTTAGCTCCTTAAGGAAAATTAATTACTTGATGAAGAAGAAGGAATCTACCTGTCACATATATACTAACAACCATGGAAAGACAGCAAACACTTTTTTTATTGAAAACTATAGTTCCCATAAATCTCTATGGCAGGATTACTATGACAGACACTACCGTTTTATTCTGAGATGCTGCTCGGGTTCAGTTACTTTCTTAATCAGCTACCATCCGAAAATCCCAATCCGAAACTTTATGTGTTGCTGCCATTTAGAATAGAGAACAACGCAATAGTATGAAGTTTTGTTATATTAGTGTTTAGTATAATGCATAATTTCCATAACTAACTGAAACAAGTTTGCGTATTTTTACTACTTGTACAAATTAGACTTTAAAGCGTTTAGGTAGCAGTAAAATATCCTGAAATAATTTTCATACTATATATAAAAAATAACCAGAAAAATGAATTGTACTGCTTCGGCAGTACGTATACCAAAATTGGAACGATATAGAGAAGATTAGCATGGCTCCCGCACAAGGATGACATGCAAAATCGTGAAGCGTTCCACATTTTTTGCGATACTGTATAACGAGATGGTGTTTTACCTGCTGAATTTTGTTAACAACGTCAAGAGTGTTTCAAGATATGGTAACAGAATTGTGTGGTTTGTTCGTAAACACTGCGGGAATGATATTTCTGGTAGTTAATGCCGATTTCTTTTGCAACATAGAAGAAATTATAAACATTATTTTAATTGCTAATGGTATCATAAAATATTACGCCGACTTCTGAATCTCGACCGCAACAAGCATTTCCCAATTTCGCACGTGTCCCGCCGCTGTCTTGATATAAACCAGAGTACACCCGCCATTCCTGGGCAAAGAAATTAACATCGCATGCACGCTAAAATTTCTGAAAATTGAAACCCCAAGTAAGAACCGCGCTGTTCAAACATTAGTTTATACCACGCATTCCTTATATTAGAGAAGATAACTGATAACATGCACTTCAGGTCTCAGTACTGTGTAAAGCCAGATCGGGAAAAAAATAGCCTCTACACGGCTTTTGCATTAAATGGAAGAGGTTTTTGATATCATCGTGGGTAACTGCAGGCCGAAATACTTGTATGCGAGACCTATTTGTGGTGACTGATGCGGCTCGTGACGGGTCAGTCGCTTAGCTACCACGACCCACATTTATTCTATCAGAAGCATATCCGGCGAACGTGAAGGTTTAAAAATGAAACGGTATCTACCATGCTTGGAACAGGTCGTACATTCCGTGCCGCATGTGGCACAGCATTGCCCTGATGGATATAGCGTCAGGACAACTTTGAAGGAAGGGCTCAATTCATCCCTGTTGTATCGATTACTGTTGAGAGTTCCCTCAATTTATATAAGGCGCGATTACGTATTGAACGAAATGCCCCCCAAACATGATGCTTGTTGTTGAACCTGTATGATGCTCAAACACACGTACCGAAGTACCGTTCACTGCGATGACTTCGAACATGCATGCAACAATCATGATTCATCAAGCTAAACCGTGACTCGTCAGAAAGCACGACCTGCTGAAAATCAGTGTGCCACTGTCTTTTTCGAGTCCCATTGCAATATGTAGTTGCGGTTACAGGAATACGCAGAAATGTACTGCTAGAGACCAGTCTTCTGTTACGCAGATGACGTCGAACTGTGAATACAAAGCCTGACCTGTGGCAGTGCTCCTTTGCTGCGCTAACACAGTGATTGCTGCTGTGCTATCGGTCATTGCCGCGCTGTACAAATGTGTGTTAACTCATGCAGTCGTGTGATTTTGCTGTCCATTTCCCGGTGTTTTATTAGACCGAGTCTAGAATGTCTACTGACGGCACGTTAGTATTGCTACACTGGCTTTTCATTCTGTACTATTGGCAATTCAGCGATAGGAAAATCCAGCTTCTCACATCCCAACAATCCTTCCTCGCTCAAAGTCCGCCATGTGTTGATGATGCGATCTTCTGCAAAATGGCATAATGAGACACTTGAAACCACCTTTCGACTCTTCACTGATGGCAAAATCTTGTTAGATCCAGCTGCGCATACCCTAGCTCGCACAGTCCAGAGGGCGCTGATCCGAAAGCGCATGCGCATTTTTTACAATAATACAAATTCCACAGATTTGGGAAGCAGAAATTTTACCTGAGTAGTGTTCAAAACAATTTTCTTCTGGTTCAATGCACGTTTTACTGCGTTTGTACAAATTCCTTCAGCTTTTTTCTGAAACGCCTTTGTAGGGAATGGTTTCAATTACTAAGTCACATTATGTTAGATCGCTGGATATCTTGAAAACGTTTCCCCTTTAGCGGATATGTAATTTTCTAAAATTGAATAAAGTCTGCTGCAGAGCAATTTGTCAATAACCGTTAGTTTTGTAAAATACATTCTTGTCGTTTTGCGAAATGAAACAAAATGACACTTGCGGCTGACACGGCGAATTATCTTGAAAGAGAAACTTACCTTTCTTCTTGTCAAATTGCGGATCAACGTTCAGAATTAAGTAAAGTAACCGTTCCATTACATCCGAATAATATTGACTGTTAACTTTTTGTCTTTCTGGCAAAACTTCCAGATAATCATACCATATTATGAAAACTTAACAGCTTTTTTTTTAAATCTATTTTTATTGTAACTATGTTTGTCTTGGAAATTTTAGGGATTGATCTTTTCCAAAAATTTCCGTCTGTGAATCACAAAAAAAAGAAAAAAAAACACTTTTCGGCATCCTTACAACTTTGTTCAGCACAGTTAAGTTTTCATCCCTGAGATTAATACAAGGCACTTTTTGGGTAAATGGGTAGTTAAGCGTCCTCAATTATTTGGCTAAAAATTTCGAAAATATTCGATATACATATTTTAAAGTATGTAATTTAACAGCATATGGATAAAAACTTTATTTCTTCTTTAAAATGCATTTTAAAGATTTTTACTGTAATACTTACTGCGATGTACTATTAAGTCAATAAATGCTGCTGCGACGATGTAAAGCTTTGCTCTCTTGAAATGAAGATCATTCTTCTGTTCTCTCGGTGTCAAATACACGGCGGAAGACTACATAAGGAACAATTTACCTTCTTTGACAGGAAAGCGTTCGATTTTTGTAGTGCTACGCTACATAAAATAGCTCATCATTTCTGTCTCAGTTTCATACATCACAATGTGAGCATTTCTTGGTGTGTTCAAGTATAATTCTTTGATGCGGAATGTATGAACTCACTTTCCTCTCGATAATTTTTCTTTTCATTATTTTTTATTATTTATTACCCAATTTGAATGCAACTGGGTTTTAACATTTTTCTGGAGACATAAAAAATAACTGTAGTTTTCTTTCCAGAGCTAACTGCTGCAACATGGAAAGTTTCCCTTTGGTTTCTTGTCTGTGACAGTGACGATGCATAGTGAAGCAGGTGAGCGAAAGGTCTGAGACGTAGGCTTCTGATTTTCTCAAACTGATGTTTTGACCGTTCGCTCGAATGGGCCAAGCTTCGACTAACGGACGACCCATGGGTGGTATTTGTACCTCACAGAACTGTCTTTATTTGTCCTGGAACCAGTCCCCCTAAACGAGGATCGGGGGATGGTTTATAGCCCTTGGAATTGCCATCAGCGGTCGTTAAACCCCTAATTAAAATGAAACAGTTGCTTCAAACTGCCTGCAACATCTACAGTTACTTGCGGGACTACTCAGTAACGCAGTGGTCTATGCTCTCTCTTCAGACTATTCGTCGCAGATGGGTCTGGGTTCAAATCCCGGTAGTACACAGATGCTGCGTTTGTCTTACGGCAGAAGTTTTCTCTCTTCCTTGGAACAAGATCTCCTAAATCAGGAACTGGCGACTGAAAAGGGATATTTCCTCATGTCGGGCCTGAAACACTAAGCACTGGAATAAAAAGTGAAGGATAAAGATCGTATGTGTTTCTAGAATATCGTTAAAACAGGACTGCGTTACCTTTTCCCATTTTTTATGTTTTCAAAAGTAATTTTGCGTAACCACGACTTAGAAGTTACCGAATGTACTTTTCGGGAAAGTGAGTTCGGAATATGAACTCATTCATGGAGGAGCCAAATAGTCCCTCTGCGGGTGCCAAACTGGCGTCTCAGCTTCCTTTTCAGCTTCACATTTTGTGTATGAATTCCGGAATCATAAGGATCAATGAATTTTTCACTGTGAATTACAATAACATGGTCATAAATACCATTTTGTAAAACGTCTGTTTCAACACATGCTGCCCAATCGTCAGAAATTATGTTACTTCCTGGTAATATCTGTTCTACAATCAACTGTTTCAATGTTCTTGTTTTCCGATTGGTCACATCCAGCAATAAACATTTCTCCGTTTCTATCTCAATGCCACCAAAAACCCAGTGTCCTTTCCTGTAACACCATCGATATTTCCTATGAAAGAAATACGTCTCAAATATTTCCACTACGAGAGGATCTTCACGGTCACGAAATACAGCTATCGGTGCTCCATTTCGGCGAAGGTATGTATCACATTCTTTCTGAGAGAAATTGCACCAGACGATGACTGATTTACTCCTAACAGCAACTTCGTGGTGAAACAGCTCTTGTCAATAAGCTTGGAACCATCAGTACGTTACAAGTTCGAACTTCTTAAGAGCCAAATGGCTACGTCCGAGAAACGACAAATACCTGGTAAATTGGCATCTACTGCATTTCTATCGTTCCTTATCAATTATACGGGAATATATGACCAGTCTACATATGTCACCGCACTGTTACGAATCCAGAATACTTCAGTCCTTTTGCGTTAGTTGTTCTACGACCTTGGAGTTCTGGAATTTTGATGTTTCTTCAAGTGGTTTCAAGTTTCGGTTTGGTGAATACAGCCAGAGAACCTCTGTTAATAATTTTATGAATTCTAAATTCCTGTCTTTCACAGTGACAGATAGTGTAAGGGGTTTTCTGAAAGATATTCTGAGACGTATTTTTTAAGGTTCTTGGTAGCTTGATCTGAGTGGTATGAAGTTTGTTATTGGAGTGGTTTGTAGTATGCCCTAAACTCAAGCCTTCCAATTTTCCGCCTCGTGCCGAGCATGACCAAAAATGATAAATATACGTTGTTTCTCCTGCTCGCCGGTAAAATATAAATAGGTTAACACGTATTCAATATTACCGGCGAGATTTCAGTTTTCAATGATTTTCGTACATCGAATCCTGCTCCAACGTGTAGCCTAAAAAACCTTCCTGAAATGAACGAAAAGTTAACAATTTTGAATTTATTTTACGTCTATTAAGCGAATGATTTAGGACCACTCTTAGTATGTATATGATTAGTACTGGTGAAATTGTTTGCCGTTTTGACAATTTTTATATGTTATTTTTAACTGCATTCACTCTATTGGACAAAACGTTTACCCATTTCTAAAGAAATTGCCCCACTTCTAATAGAAGGTTTTTTACAGTATAATATGCTTGGATTAGAGTATCCTTCTCCTAAGATTTACGGTCGAGTCTTCTTTTTCTCTTTTTTAAAACAAAACGAGATAGTATCCTTCTCCTAAGATTTACGGTTTAGTCTTCTTTTTTCCTAGCTTTAACGAAACATATCCTGCATTTTATTGAAACGTTTTTACCAGAATTTTAATGAACTGCTAAAGCTGGACATTTGGGCAGGATGCTGGCAAAAATGGGTTGATATAAAAAACAATTATTCCAGGGGTTTACACTTTCAGATCCCATGGGTTACTCTGAGGTGATCTGATCAATCATATGTGCATAGTATCTAAACGTTTTCATCATAATTTTCACTTTCGTATTTGCGCAAGTGGCGTTAAATAAAATTCACCTGTCCCTTACTTTTTAAATAACCTCTCCGCGATGAATTATGAAATTTGCTGATGTTCCTATTCGACGCCAGGTAGTTAATGAGATTCTCTGAAAATCCTCTACACTTTCAAAGTTCCGTTGATTAAAAAGTAGCCCCTCGGATCTGAAAGTGAAAACCGCTGGAATAATAATTTTGTTTCTCAAACCATTTTGCCAGAATCCTGCCCAAAGGTGCAGCTTATGCAGTTCATTAAAACTCTGGTGAAAAGGTTTAAAAAAAAAAAAATACAGGCTTATTTTCGTTAAACCTAGCGAAGTGTGAATTAAATTATTTTGGTTATATATCTAAAATAATAATTTTTTCAGGCCATTCACTTGTATGTTGTTAAAGATTTTGTATTTTGTGGAGAAGTCATCAAGAAAAAGATACTTAACTAAAATAGGAAATATAATTGTTTCAACTTGATAGCCGAAGAGATGATTTAAAATAATTGTTCATGTAAGTGAAATTAATTATAACATTGTAGTACCTGTTAG
This sequence comes from Macrothele yani, assembly GCA_039090855.1. Lineage (NCBI taxonomy): Eukaryota > Metazoa > Arthropoda > Arachnida > Araneae > Macrothelidae > Macrothele > Macrothele yani. The sequence continues at coordinate 63,492,816 of CM077034.1, forward strand.
TTGTCATTTACTTTCTGCAGAAAAAACTGTATGCTCAGAACTCATTTAGCTGCTCACAGTGCTCGTTAAACATTCATTCACAAAAAAAAAAAAAAGATTGGGATACCGCGCTTACGATTTCTGTCACAGCTGATGCTAGTTTTTAGGTTCCTTGGACGTCTGGTCACGCTTATATTTTCAATCTTTATTCACCTCCCATAGTCGGTAGGAAACGTTCTTTAGCAGGCGGAGTAGGGATTATAGCGGTAAGAATCTCCATCACCCGAACAGCAATAATCCGAACGTGCCAAATGTTTTAAATTGACTTATGTACATGACTTACAACATACAGATAATGCAGACGTTACATTGCAGCAAGTAAGAAGAATCACGGCTGCCGCGATATGCATTATAGAGCGGGAACAAAGCAGAATAACTAGTTACGCGGCTACTTCCACAAAGAGGATGGGGAGGGAAGCTCTTCCTGTGATTCACAAGCCCTACTATTACGGTTTTTCCCCTCTTTTCGCCCTCAGGCGGGATCTGTCTACCACGGTGAAACATTGCTCCGTTGCTGTTCTAAGTGTGTTTCTTGGCACGGCATTCTGCTTCTGTGTGTGCTTATGGGGTTTTCTGTGTTTGTATAGTATATTTTAACAAAGGTGTTGCGAGTAAAATATGGCTTCACCAAAAATATCTTAAAAGGAAACATAAACCTTTAAATGATAACAACAATAAAATAGAGATTTTTAAATCGACTTCCGAAAAGGTAAAAAAGTGGGCGCGAGGTTCTTTTGCCAAAATATATGGCGACGGATGAGCCACGAAATATGTGACATGGAAACCAGAAAGGAGCGCCCCAAATTCAGCGATTCAAGAATGCTTCTAAAAAGGCTAAATTCGCTGATGAAGTGCCGAAAATGAGAGAAAAGTTTAGAAACAGCTATAGCATACAGCTCTTCAAGACACCGCATATTTCCAGTGGTTCACACAAAGACGAAGCTTGGAAGAACCAATATCGGGCCCATTGATTTATTAAAAAAGCCCTACAGTGATAAAAAAAATTAAATTCGGCCCCCCTACTTTTAAAGCTAGCAGTGGTTTACTACAAAAAAAGTTCATTTTACGTCATGGCATCAGAGAACTTCAAATTGAAGACGATTGTTTATAAGGCGATGTTATTGCATCCGAGAAAATTCAAAGTAAAGTGATTGTTGAATACGTTAATATTCAGGGGTATGTAGATACGTTGCGTACAATGCTGATGAAACTGCTATAAAATGGCGTTCGCTCCTCAGAAACTCTCTTGCATCTCGCCGCGGAAAGAAAGCAGCTGGCTATAAAGTCAGCAAAGGCAGATTCACAACTATGGTTTATTGCAATGCAAGTGGTAAAACACCGTATTCCAATATTGGTGATTCGGAAATGCAAGGGAACCCCGGTGTTTCAAAAAATATGAAATGTCTTCCCGTCACCTGCAAAGCGCAAAAGAGTGTGTGGATGACATCGGACATTTTTTTCGACTGATACTCAAAAGTTTTTATTGCGAATGTAAAAGAATAACGGAAAAAAGAGGGAAAGGTTGGTAAAGTCTTACTGATCATTGATAATGGCATCTCTATATCCTGCAGTTGCCCAGTTCAATAAGGTTGGTAACGACTTCACGGTTATGTTTCTGCCGCCAAATATAACGGTACTTCTGCAGTCAATAGATCAGACATTATCCGGAAATGTAAACGCGTGTACAGAAATTAGTTGCTTCGACCTTTACTTCTCACTGGAAAGGAACGAGGATAGTGTAATGTCCTTTTCAAAAAATTAAGACTGTTTTTACATGCTGGTAGATTCATGCAAAAATGTTACCGAGAACAATGTAAAAAAAGGATGGAACAACCTCTGGCCTGAAGAAATTATTCAAGACGACAATAAAAACTGTGCCAACACTAGAAATATTTCTGAAGAAGTTGCAGGCGCTGTGTCAATCTATGTCTGGCTTTGGAAGACTATAGTGCAGACGATGCTATAGAATGGCTGGCCATAGATGGTAATCAACAAGAATGACAAATTTAATGACGACGAGATCATATACAACTTTACCGATGCCGACGACGACAACAACGATGAAGACCCTCGACCTTCCCATAGAAATAGATGATTTTTATGCTTCTGGTACTGCAGTGTCATCATACGAAGAACAACCTGAGTGCTGTGCATCTCAACCTTTTTTGTTGAAAACAGTTGAAAAACGTTATTAAACAATGGTGCAAAAGAAGATTGGTGACTTTTTTTTGTTAAACGTTCTTCTATGAAATAGTACATACTGCAAGTATAGAGTTTTGGGCAATGCTTTTAATTTTTTACTGAAATAGAACTGTGTAGTTATTGCATATAGCATTTGGAAGTTTACATAGGGTACGTATATTTATTATAACTTGAGTCTATGTACTGAAATGAGTTTTTTTCTTAGGTAATTAAAAATAAACTAAAGTTTTAATTTTATTTGTAATTTGTAGTTTTATTTCTTTACCTTTTAAATACTATTATTAAAGGATTTTTTATAATTTTTGACACTTTACAAATAGATATTCGATAATCCGAACAAATCGATACTCCGAACCAAAGGCCCCGGTCCCAATTAGTTCCGATTATGAAGGTTCTGCTGTTTATATATAAAAAAGGCAAGTTTCAGACAATAGATATAAATACTTATGAAGCCAAAAAAGGAGAGGAATTTTTAAACTTTTCGGGAATGTTCTCTGGTAATATTTTATTTCTAATATCACGGAAATACGCTTGAAATCCGTTGAGAAACAAGATTAAAGAAAGTCTTGGCAGCATTAGTAGTATTATGACACATGGATAAACTGAACGTGAATTTCCACAACTTTGTTGATTAATACATGATTCTATTTGGAAAAATGTTAACAGCATTTTTCGGATATCATCAAATATACTTCTAACGGAAATTCACATTCATCACATAAATGTAATTACATGTCAAATCAAATGCAAAAAATTTTGGGAAAAACGATAGTATTTTTGAAACTGGCAATAATCTTAAATTCGAAAACAGGGTATTTGTAAAACTTACCTTTGAATTTGCATTAAAGTGCAAAATAAGAATCTATGATTATTCCTGGAAGTAGACAGGTAAAATTCACTTCGTTGATAGCGAAAAATCGATAATTTATTTCAGAGATCGTGATATTAGGGCTCCATAATTTGCCTTCACGAGTTGGAAGAAAAATTTCGCGTATGAGTGTATTAATGCAGCCAGCGCTGGGTAAATCAAATTTCACGTACGTACAAAATAACGTCTATCTATTTGCTGCAGAGTTCCTATAAATTTCTGTGTTGAACTTTTTTGTTAAATTGAATGCCCATAAAATTCATCACATAAAAATCATTCCCGAGAAGTACATTTGTACGTTTTGCAGAAAACGCTAAATGCAGCACTCTGCATAGTACTGCATGTTTCTAACCCACATAAAATCTATTAATTTTTTTTGTTAAAAATATTGAGTTCGAAGCGTTGTTGGTAATACTTTATTTGAAAATTTAACTGCCAGAAACTTGTCCCTGTACAGGAATGAAACTACCCAAATGTCCAAATGGCAAAATGTTCTATATATTTCTTTATTTTTCGCGCCAGGTAGCAATCCATAATTTCCTCGTGCTTTCCTTTTTTCGGTAAGCCGATCGCATCTGTCGTCACAAGATGTGAATGTCATGAATCGTCGTTACATTGTTTCACAAACTGTTATAAACATTTATAAGGTCTGGAAGCACTGTACTTACTGTAATGAGAAAATCTGGAAGGAAAAACTTGCAAGGAAATGGCGGATTTAAACATGACTTAAAATAAAAATAATGTAAGCTGGTAAATAACTTTTATCCATACTTTCTCGTTCATTCTGTTCGCATAATGAAAAGGAATTCACATAATGTACTCAGTCATTTCGGTAAAAACATATTTAGTAATTAATTGCCCCAGTGATATAGTAGAAGGTACACACATCAGCCATTGAATTAGAACTGTATCTTCTGATATTCGTTATATGCTTTGTATATGCAAAATTCCTGGTCAGCGGACGTCACTACCTTTATCTTGGCAACAATTTATGACTGCTTCTCATCACTTTCTCTGGGCGCAAAGAAAAAGCAGGATAAAAGACGGCCATACACAGCTTACCTCTCATGTGAGTGTCTCCATAACGTTGCAAACAAGAATCTTGGTCATGCAGTTCCGCGTAACCTTCTCTTTCAATCATATCTGTGACACTCTGTGAAGTTAGATGCTGCCATGTCGTAATATCGCTGATCTTCGGCAGCTATTAAAAGACTCTTGGTAGAATTTGCAATAGGACAATAGCAGAGTTTTCTCTGACTCCATACCTCTCCGTATATCAGCGTGCGCCGCTGCCAGATGAGGCATTACCATGTACAAATGTATAACAGTTAGTACCACGAATCTTTTAAAATAACGGTCTTAGCGTTGTGGATATCCTCTAATCCCTTTATGTTTTCCTCCTGAATGCACATAATAAGTTTCATTACGATGGAACGCAAATTTTTGCTGGCGTCCATTTAATTTTTCGCTTAGTGTATTTTGCTTAAGATTATCTTTTTATAAATAAACTATTCAGTTTCTTGAGTAACATTCTGCCAGTAGAATAAGGGTTATATTCTATTCTAATGGTTACATTCTATAGCAATATTATGTTAAATTTGAAAGGAAAAAGCTGAGGTAAAACATGTATTCCCGTCTCAACGTATTTGAGTGGAAGAAATACATGAATATTTCAATATATTCAACTGTGTTGCAATAACATCGATTTCTTTTTAAAAAATATATGGGTTCGAAAAAAATCATTTTGCGTTTTCCTCCACATCGTACGTCATAAGTTTCATTACGATGGGACGCAAATTTCTAGGTGCGCCCATTTATTTTGTGTCAGAGTGTATTTGGTTTCAGGTTAATTTTTTTTAATAAAAAAATAAATTTCTTGAGTAACATTCTTTCCAGGTGTAGCAATGATTATATTTTGTTTATAAATGCATTATACTCTTTAAATTTAAAAGCCGAAAAACTGAAGTAAAAATATGTATTGCTGTATCAACACATTTGAGTGGAAGAAGTACATGGATCTTTCAATACGGTTATACGTCAATTCTTCGCGTGTGTCAATTCGTCGCGCGTTCATTCGTCGCGGTCAAATCCGTCGACTACCTCTAATTCGTCGACTACCTCAATTCGTCGACTACGTCAATTCGTCGCGTTTACAGATTTTGGTGACATAAAAAACGAATGCAGGAAAACGTACGATTTCGAACGTCTTCGTCCCTGATCAAATTTATAAAGTTTGGACACTCAGAGGGGATAGGAATATTAAGCTTTTTCTTTGGCACTAAAAAAATATTAGACGGTAGACGTTTTTTGGAAGGGGTCAGGGGCCCGGTTGGTCAGAGCCCCCATATACAAAATTTTTGTAAACTCTACAGTTTTCAATTCAGGAAACACTAAATCAGGTATCCGTATCTCATGGTACCCTAACTTTAGACGGTTGTCGGTTTTTGGAACAGGTTATGGCCCGGAGGAGGTCAGAGCCCCCACCCCCCACATACATACAAAAAATGTTTTGTGAAATCCAGTTTTCATTTTCAGGACCATCAAATTTGGTATCATGAAACTCTAACTTAGACGCTAGACGGTTTTTAGAAGGGGTTGGGGCCCGGTCAGAGCGCCCTTCCCCTCATAAAAATTTCGTAAAATCTACAGTTTTCATTTTAGAATCACAAAATTTGGTATACTATCTCATGGTACTCTAACTTAGACGGTACACCGTTTTTGGAACAGGGTCAAGGCCCGGGGGTCAGAGCCCTCACATACAATTGTTTTTAAAAAACTACAGTTTTCAATTCAGAACCACCAATTCTGGTATACTATTCCATGGTACCTCTAACTTAGACGCTAGACGATTTTTTGAAGGGGTTGCAGCTCCGGGGGATAAGGGGCCCCCCTCATAAAAGAAATTTGCAAAATCTACAGTTTTCCATTTAGAACCACCTAACTTGATATACTATTTCATGGTACTCTAACTTAGACGCTAGACGGTTTTTGGAAGGGGTTGGAGCCCGGGGTGTAAAAGCCCCCCCCCCCCGTTATAAAAAATGCCGTCAAATCTACATTAATCAATTTAGAACCCCCAAATTCGTTATACTATCTCATGGTACTCTAAGTTAGACGATAGACCGTTTTTGGAACGGGTCAAGGCTCAAAGGTCAGAGCCCTCATTGCATATAAAATTTTCTTAAAAACTACAGTTTTCAATTCAGAACCACCAACTCTGGTATACGATCTCATGATACTCTAACTTAGACGCTAGACAGTTTTTGGAAAAGGTTGGAGCCCGGGGTGAGGAGCCCCCTGTCATAAAAAATGCGGTAAAATCTACAGTATTCAATTTAGAAACACTAAATTTGGTATACTATCTCATGGTACTCTAACTTAGACGGTAGACCGTTTTTGGAACGGGTCAAGACCCGAGGGTCGGAGGTCCCCCCCCCCCCAATGAATTCTTTTGAAAAATCTACAGTTTTGAATTCAGAACCATTGGTATGGTATCATCAACTCTAACTTTGACGCTAGACGCTTTTTGGAAGGTGTTAGTATTTCCGGGGGTGAAAGCCTCCTCCCTCATAAAAATTTCACAAAATCTACAGTTTTCAATTTAGAACCACCAAATTTGGTATACTATCTCATGGTACTCTAACTTAGACGGTAGACTGTTTTTGGAAAGGGTTGCAGCCCGGGGGGTAAGGGTCCCCCTTCATAAAAAAATCGCAAAATCTAGTTTTCAATTTAGAACCACCAAATTTGGTATACTATCTCATGGTACTCTAACTTAAACGGTAGACCGTTTTTTTGAACGGGTCACGGCCTGGGGGTGTGAGAGCTCCCCTCATAAAAAAATTCGGAAAATCTACAGTTTTCACTTTAGAACCACAAAATTTGGTATACTATCTCATGGTGTTCTAACTTAGACGGTAGACCCATTTTGGATCGGGTCAAGGCCGGGAGTCAGAGCGCCCGCCCCCATAGGTTTTTTTTCGTAAAATCTACAGTTTTCAATTCAGAACCATCAAATATGGTATCATGAAACTCTAACTTAGACGCTAGACGGTTTTCGGAAGGGGTTGGAGCCCGGGGGTGAGAGCCTCCCCACATAATAATTTCGTAAAATCTACGGTTTTCAATTTAGAACTACCAAATTTGGTATACTATCTCATGGTTATCTAACTTAGACTCTTACACGGTGTTTGGAAGGGATAGGGACCCTGGTCAAGGGAGCATCAAACAAAATTTTCATAAAAAGCTCCGTTTTTTACTCTCAAGAATACCTCATCTACTTTCTAAGACGCTCTTTTGGCACTTTGAGGGCCTTGCACCATAAACCATCAACCAACCAACTAACCAACCTGCGGTCTTAGTTCCAGACTGTTGATAACAATAAAGTGCAAAAATATGCGTTTAATGGTGTATAAAAACACAAATCAACGTAGTTTAGCTTTTACTACCGACGAACGGCTTATGAGGAAGAGATATATTGTAATGTAAATAGAGAGTTCCAG
>CM077034.1:63500526-63736545 GCA_039090855.1 Macrothele yani
GAATATCACGTTGCCCCACCAGCCAGTGTTATTGTAGAAATGGCTGAAGAATGTTTGTTCTCCAATGTTTCTTGTCTTATACATCAACGTCCATCCGCTTGATTAAGCAGAAAATGTGATTCATCGGAGAAGGAAATCCTTTGCTAATCCCGCGGAGGTCCTAACTCCGATTCTGCCGTGCAAATGTAAGTCATTTCTGCCGATGCACCTTCATTCGCACAGTTGCAGTGACCATCTGCACCGGAGCCCTATAGGCAGCAGTGTTCGTTGAACTGTTGTTTTAGATACACTTCTGTTATCCTCCTGGTTCATTCGGCCCCCGAGTTGCTTCACTGTAACATGTCAACAGGCCCTCACGCACCTTCGCTGCCGACGTTCACTTCTCACATCAATGGCACGTGGTGCTCCGCAGTTTCCACATCATCAATGATGCGATTTCTCAAATCAGCATACACTGTAAACACTGCAGCAAGCAAACAGTTCACAAACTGCGCTGTTTCAGAAATATTACCACCCTTTGCCCGAAAGCCGATAATCACCCCATTTCTCAAATCCTGATAAATCGCTCCTTTTTTCCATGAGAGCAACGAGTGGTATGTATTCGAATCGCCTGCGCCTGAACTTATATACCCTCTAACTCAGCTCACGACATGTGACTTCTTTCATTAACGGCTACGCCCTGTTAACGTCAGTACAGGTGGTATTCACGCATAAGGTCGTGATTCGACTGTCAATATTAATTTAATCCCCGATCTTGCATCCTCGCTTTATACGTTTTTTCCCTTTCGTGTGATAAGCGTTTTTCTGAAGTCCCGATAATTCAACCTACATTTCCCCCGTTGTATACGTCTTCCAATAACATGATTTCCCGTTAGGAACGCTTTTTCAATTTTTTCGTGCCGAATCTGATATTCTTCTAATTTCCTGTATCTTTCTAGGTCTCCGTACATGTAAGATTGCTGTAAACCGGTTCTCCCCAGTCCTGCGGCATTCTTCTGCAGAATGTGACGACTAGGTTACCTGAAACCTATTTTCCTTTTCCAGAATTTGCCGAAAGCACGCGACATATAACTAGGGCAAAGTCACATTACTCAGATTTTACGAGATCTTATCTTACCAACTTGGCTGGCGCACCAAGGGGTAAAGCCGTGAATCTCTGTATTGAAGGGGCCTGCGTCTGTCCTTGGCAAGAAAAGGTGTGAGATTCTGAGAAGAATTAAGTCAGTTTGCTGGTCTGTTTAATTCTTGCTTTTAGACGTGGGCGTGAAGATGGAGAAACAAAGCGCAAATGCCTTTCCTCAGCTATGTAAAAAGCGCTCGATTTTGCAAAAAGGTCGAGGATTCCATGGAGCAAAAATTGGATTTGCCAGAAGTTTCTAGATATCTCCCGATTCCAATACTCAAAATTATTTGTTAAAACAGAAAAGATTCAGAATACAAATTAATTCGGAAAGGTTAGAATGTCACTGTTGTAATAAGAGAAGAGGCTTTGAAAATTTCGCCATACTGTGACCCGGAAAATTTTTTTTAACGACGTGGTATTCAGGCAAGCTTCGATTGCCATGGTAAGGAACCTCCAAGAAATGTCAAGATGAGGCCGCACTCTTTCAAAAGATCTCCGATGTAATGGATTATTCGTCGGAAGACGATAATGACGACGACAATGTAAGCCAGGAAAGTTTCGGAAAAAATGCCTTCATACAAAAAAGCATTAAATGGATTAAAACTTGCGAAAAACTATTTTCTTGGTAACAATTCTAAAAACAAACAAAAAACAACATGCAAAGCCTTTCAGTCATTCAGGAACCTTTGCTTCAACCTAAACACTGAAAAATAGAAAGCAAAAGGATATCACTGATTTTTTTCCAAACCAACATTCCATAATGTAAGTACGTACGTAGTTATACTGCATTCTTTGGCTCTAGCATTGTTGTGTCTGCGATACACTCAATGCAAAGCATGTATCGCAGACATAAAATGTCATACTATGCACTGCAATGCAGCTAGTGTATATTGGTTTCTACGTTTTATACATATTATGTATGCCAGTAATGATTATTTTACTTCAACCTTGGTTTTACAGTTTCCGGCATAGTGCGACATTTAATGGTGGTCCCCTGATAAGGGTCAAATCCCTTTTGAAAATGGATGCAAGAGTCGTGAGACATTTTATGCTGGTACCCTGAAAAGCATAAAATCGGCGTTTCACTGTATTAAATTATCTTAGGTACACAGAGTGATTCGAACGTTTTGCAATATGTGGATAACTTTATCTCTTCATACGTACCATTACGACGAAAACTGACTAGCATTCACAGTATAAGCAGTCGTGTTTGACAGTCTTAAGCCATATATCTGTCAGTCCTCCGATTTCGCGGCGGTACCAGGTCTTGTCCTTTGAGGCGAAGAACCCCTTCACCCGAGCTGCCACCTCCTCCTGGTTGGTGAAATGAGGCCAGCAAAGGAAATGGACGATGGACAATAACAAATGGTAATCCGCCCTGTCAAGGTCAGGACTATATGTTGTGATGTGACGTCAGTACGGTGCCCCCAAATCCCTTGAATGTTGTCCAGGTCGTTCGAGCGGTATGAGGCCAAAAGCTGTCCTGCAGTAGGATAGCGCACTTTCTGTTCAATAGTGCCAGGTACTTCTCCTCCAAAACAGTATACATCCGCTCCAGCTGTTCAGAGTAGTGGTTGGCTTTGATGGTCCGATGGTCTGGAATAAATACGTAATGGATTATCGTCTTGAAATTCCACCAGACGCAGAGCATCACCTTGCCCTCGAAAGCACCCACATTAGTCAACAGGTCCAGGAAATTAGCAGAGGCTCAACCATTGCCGTTGTGTGTTAGGATTATTCAAATAGACCCACTTTTCATCGCACGTAGCAATTCTCTTGATGCAATGTACATCGCGCGTGATTTCTAGGAGTTTCGTGTACACTTCCACCCGGCGGTTAGCTTCAGCTGGTGTCAGTTCGTGGGGGAAAATACTACAACTCCAGTAGATCTTTCCGAGGTCCTAAAGCTGACGAACTACATTAGTCTGTTATATGCCCATATCGCCTGACAATCTTCTAGTGCTGGTTGTCGGTTTTGTCTCTACGGTCTGGCGCATGCTGTCCGAATCAGATTTCGACCCTTACCTGACCTTGGCCGATCGTCGAGGTTTCTGTCACCTGAGCGAAATTTCTTGAACCTTTTATTTTCCGTGGTGTGTGTGCGCGGAACCTTCTCCTTTCACATGACAAATTGTTCGTGTTGCTTAAGCTGCGTTATGGCGGAGTTCAAACTCGTTAAGCCAAAGGTACCTAATTTGCCGTTCAAGCTGCTCATCTTTTACGCTACATAACCACAGACAGAACGACGATATGCAATGCTCTTCACATCAACGACTCCCACTTTATATATTTTTCGACATACTGCGGTGCGCGACTTCAACTAGTTTAAACACGTGATATACCCTCCGCATCACATGCGTTTATGCAAATATTGCAAAACCTTCGTTTCATATTCTGTTGTAATATTAGACCCGAAAAAATATGTTCTGTAAGTGATGTTTCCTCACATACGGATTGGTTTTCCTCTGCGATGAAATTTGTAATTACCAACTGGAACAGCTTAACCAAACGATTTTAGGATGATGGTAATATTTTGTGATTCATATAAATATATCTATTCGATTATAATGTCTCACGTAAAGAAATAATTAGAGCAGTTATAACAAAATCAAAATTAGCAATTACTATAATATGTCGTGGCTTATAAAAATTATTTATTTTAATTATAATTTATGTAACCGATATAAGTAGAAAAAAAGGAGCTCAAGTATTTTGAAAATGTGCAGAGTGTTTGGGTATTATGATCCAAATATGGACATTCAATGGCAATATTCCACAAAAACTTCTTTGATAATTGATCGTTGTTGATCAAGCGGTATACTAAATGGGTTACGAACCTAGAGAAAGGAAAGAAAAGAAGACCAAAAGAAGGGATGTGTGAATGAAATTCGAAAGTATCCGGAGCGATATGAATGAAGACTTTAGAATGTAGGGAGCTATTGAACACACTTGTGCAGATCTCTGTGGCGCGTGGGATACTGGATACCGTATGATGATGACAGTTATTTTGATGATTATGAAGTTGATGATGAATATGACAGGTATTTGATTTTACCTTTAAAACTGCAGCAACTGGTTATATTTTGTTTTTCTCAAGTTCTGTCATTTCAAATAGCATTCCTAGGTAATTACAAATCCTTCATTTCTGTACTAGTCCACTATATTTGCATTTTTGGAGTTTTTTCGTTATATGTTTTGCAAATTTTTTTTTTTATATTTGACTCTCCTCCTGTTCATTATTTTAGTTGCTAACACGGGTATTTAGAAAAATTTCCTATTTAATACAAAGGATAAATAATTTTGTTTTATATTTGAAAAATAAATGACATATTTCTTATTCCAAAGTGTTGGTTCCCTGTTCTGGAAGTTGTACTTTTGTTTCACCTTTTGTTGGGCAATTTATGTAAAGATCCCGCATGTTTCAACGGGATAGCATTTCAATGCATTATAGCTTTGGTGAAGATTTGGCAGTCCGGCTCACACACAAAATGCACATGTACTTGTTTGATGACAATGGCGATTTCTACTTTATTTGTTGATTCTAATGGTCAGGCAAAGCAGTGAAAGTTCTAAAGGTCAGTGGTTCGTATGAGATTCTAGATTCCGTCTTGTTACTATAACCTTTTTGCAACTGCATGTACATATTCTGAATACCTTATGATTGCTAGATTACACCTAAAACGATTAAATGATCAGCTACAATGAAAATATGGATGTGGTTTTTATTTATTATTTCAAGTTCTGTATTCGTAATCTGAACCACAATCATCATTGCTTTATCAGTTGTATTTCGTATCTCGTTTTCAGTCCTCACTATACTTTAACCAAAGTGAAATGGCATCTGTAGGGACAAAGTCATCGTTATTGGAGGTTTCTAATTCCACACCAATAAAATAAGTTAGTGTTTGCACATCTTTGTACACCTACGTATCCTCTCATGTCAGTTTTTAAAAGTTTCATCTTTCTAAATCCGTTCATACATTTTCTTCTTACTAAATCAGTTCACAAAGTTTCACCTAAGTTTCACCTAACTAAATCTGTTCACAAAGTTTCATCTTATTAAATCTGTTCACATAGTTTCATCTTACTAAATCACCGTTCACATTCTGTGGAAGTGCATTAAATGATCAACAGAATTTCAAACAACTGCAAACAGTTCTCACGCCCAACATGGTGCGCATAATTCACTTTTTCCCATGTCTGATGTTTTATGTCAACTTTTTGAAGGTTAACGAAAATTTCGAAAAGTGATCCGAACAATTTGTACACATCTAATGTCAGTTTCAAGTGAGACCAATAACAACAAATACTTTTCAATAATGTGCCTTAAAGCTGGCTTCCAATATGTGTCATTGCAGACAGCTGGCCATTTACTGAAGGAAAGAAGCGTTTTGCTCAAAATTAAAGCCTGGGGCTGCTCACTAGGAAATCTGAGTTTCAGTTGAGTTATCAACTTGTCCAAATGCTGGAGGAAAGATTCAACAGCATAATATTTACTTTTTCCTTTACTTTTGGGAGTATCTTATAATCTGTCTTTAAATGGGGGATTGTTGATCTTGTTGTCCACACCTGAATCGATTTTTAGATCAGAAGAAATTTCTTTTGCTGAGGATGTTTATTGCTCAGGTTGAACAACGTTGTTTTGTGATCTTGTCGCACAAGACATGCCTTCAGTAAGAAAGTTACAGCTGCGTTTAAATCCTATGCTGAGTGGAAAACAGGTTTATATTTCATAAGCTTTAACATGCCACTCTCTTTTAAGGCTGAATCAGTTTTTGGAAATATTGTACAGTTTTTTAGTTTAAGAATGAGTGTTTCATAGATTTTCCAAAAGTTGGAAAATGCTCGTTTTGAATGAGGATGCCAACGTGTTCTCCCTACACTTTTAGGGACAAATGCTTCGAAGCCATGTGTTAGACGTTCTTTCAATTGTACCCTTTTTTGAAAAACAATCTTTTATGATAGAACAGGTATATCGTCAGAAGAAACTGTTCAACTTTCTTTTAATCTTCAAAATCTGTAACAATGCCAGCTGTAGGCGATGGATTATTTAGTGTAGTGTGATTAAATGTGTCTGTTGTTGAACCAATTTATACGAAACTCCGTTTTCAGTGACATACATAGTATCCGTGCCATCAGCTGTAAAACATACATGCATTTCAAAGCTATTTATGAACTTCAAGTTATTAGTGCAAGCTCCTTTGATGGCTGAGTAAATGGACTGTGAATCTCGTTTGTTCAGATGTGTTACACACAAACATTTAGTAGACAATTTTTCTTTGGCGCCGAATCCAACATAAAGTATTTATTCTTCCGGAACTGCAAAATCTGTGTTTTTATCGCATATAATGGAAAAATCATTTTACTTCCAAAATTTCGCCTAGCAGATGCTGAAGAGCTGCCTCTGATACGCATTTCGTAAACCCTCGCAAGCCTTGTCATTTTAATAGGTTTGATAATATAATTTCTCTTCTTTACGTCCAACTTATACTGCCCAAAGAAGTCTGTGAATGGACGAGATTTTTTGCCAGAGCATCATTCGTTCGGAAACGTTTCTCAAAACGTTAGGTTTCTGCACTTTGTTGAGAAGAGAGAGCTTTGTTTGCCAATTGCTTCAAGACTTGGTTTATTCTTCGATTGAAGCGCATCATGGGAGCGTATGCCACGTGAACGTAAATAAGAAGAATAAAGACTTGCTTTATTCTTCTTAATTACGTTCACGTGGCATATGCTCAGATGATGCGCTTCGATCGGATCGATTTTAAAGTTCTTTCTGCCACTTACAAATGCTGACAGCCTATCTACTGAAGATGATAACCTGCGTTCACGGAAAAAACATTTTATCTTATTCAGTATCATACTGAAGTCAATTAAACCTCTGTGTCCACTATGGACGGAAAACACGGTCTCGCCCTTCTGCATCATATGTCGTTTTCCGAACAGTTTTCTCATCTTTCACGTTTGCTTTTTTCGTTGGCATTCTTTCCCAATACCATAGCGCTTATTCTATTAATAATTATCTAAAATAAAGAAAAAATAAAAAAATTTGAAAATACTCTGAAGAAAAATATGATAGAATCACGCAGAAAAAGCTATGCAATAAGCACGCGTGCCGTATGCTGTGAATCTGCGTGTCTGTCTATATTATTTTCTCTCTAGGAAAGAGCTAGGACTAAGAGTTCTGTCTACCAAAAGGAGGTCCTCTGCGCATGCTCAGCTTGAATATGTTCCACATCTCTAGTGTGGCGAATGACATGCAATAAAGAAGAAATTTCTCATTAGTGTTTCTAGAAGCGGCAATACAGTTGCAAACTGAAGTACACAAACACCACCTTGCGACAGAACTATGAACTACAAAATTTCATACATACTAGGTCAAAGTATTCTACCAGCTAAATGGCTTCGGGAGCGGAAATTATCTTTTAAATAGCAGATGTAGAAGCAGAGTTATTAAAAAAACAGACTAAAGGCTTTGCGGCTTCCTAGCAGCGAAATTATGCCTTGTTTTGGGAAGAAACTACTAAAGCAGGGTTTGCATAGTTAGTAGTATCTGACCGAAGAAAGAAGTTTTTCAATCGGGTTTTTAGACACTCAGATATTGCTGCAAAAGGAAACATGACCTTACGCGCCCTGGTGGTAGACTTGTGCTGTATGAAAATTTGAAATCATATGAGAAACATTTCGTAGCCGAAATGCTCACCAACAAAAGTAGAAGATTGCAAACCGGACACTTAGAAGCAGAGATATTGGCAAAAATAGGATATGCATCTACGCCCTAGGGAAAAGCCATGCATTATTGTTAGAAGAAAGTATCCTCTAATGGTTTTTCGATGTGAGCGGCGTCGGTCCACGGAATAATATTTCAATCGAGTTTTCAGGGGCCCAGATTTTGCTGTAAATACATCAGAAGCAGAATTAAATACCTACGCCCCCTGGTGTCCGAACCGTTCTTTCCAAATAACAGGAATTATATACAAAGCATTTTCTATCACACAAGCGATACCCGGGTGAGGAATTAATTTTTCAAATAGGAGTTTTAGAAGCAGAGAAATCGGGAGAATACGCAATTTGCTTTTACCCTTAGTGGAAAGTCTTTGAATTACCTGAAAATTTTTGAAATTATATGAAAACATTTCGTACGATGCATCGAAAAAACGTATTTATACTATGTTTTTTCGATGCATCGTATCCAACAAAGAAGCAATTTTTCAAATCGACCTTTAAGGAGCATAGATATCGACAAAAATAAGATACAAGGCTACGCCCCTGGCGGAAAAACCATGCATTATTTTCAAAATAAAATATGCTGAGAAGGTTTATCAACATGACTGATATCGGTCCATGAAATAATTTTTTAATGGAGATTTTAGAAACGCAGATTTCTTTGCAAATGCGACAGAACCAGAAACTAGCACTTACTCCCCCTAGTGGCCAAACCGCTTTTTACCAAAAATCAGAATTTATATGCAAAAGGTGTCCCATCAGGAACTGAATCCACGGCAGAAAGAATTTTTTTCAAATCGATGTTTCAGAAGCAGAGAAATCGTTGAAAAGGCAGTTTACTGTTACGCACCCTTGCGGAAAATCTATACAAAACTTGAAGAAGTGATTATACCTAAAATAGTCTTTGAAATAAATGGAATCGAAAGGTAAAATATTTTTTAATCGGACGTTTAGAAGCAAATATATGGTATAAAATGTTTTATGAATTCGATATCATGTGCTTTACGCTCTCTAACGGCAAAAGTGTGCATCGTGAAAAAAAAACGAACCAAAATATCATCATTCGCACATTTCAAGCTTCCCGATGCAAAAGGATTTTTTTTAAGTCGGACTATTAGTTGCCGAAATACGGTGTCCACAGACAGACGGACGGAGAGACGATCGGAAAAACCGATAACACAAGCACGATGTTTTTTACAAAAGATGTGTTAAAAACTATTGATATTTGTCAAGTCACTCTATTTTTTTTTCGATGCATCGGCTCCCATATCGAGTAAAACAGCAAATTTCAATGACACAGAAAGAAAATATTTCTTTCCTTTTTATATAGGAATGCAACAGAGAGAAATCCATTTTCTTCACACATTTTTTACTGGTTTCAAACATTAGTCATCACACCACGATGTTTTTGTTGACGTATCGGCTTCTCCAAATCGAAGTTCACATAACGATGGTTTTTTTTTTGTAAATAAAAACATAAAGTGGAGCCAGTTGCATCCAGGGAATCAAAATGGCCGAATACCGTGGCTTCGCCATGCAGATTCCTCTTGACATAAACGAAGTACTTCAGCTTTTATATATCACGAAAACATCCTAAACGAGCCATGTGAAATGAAACATCGACGTCAGTAAAACACATTACAGCTTGTAATTTTTAGGTACACATAGAATACTTCAAATTCCGTGTATTGCCCGAAGTTTTAAGTTTTGTGTGTGTACAATTTGCATGTATTGCAATTCCATTTCCGTTTTTGGTAGAAATTTCAAAACAGTGCTTCTTGTTCCAACGTGCATGAAAAAAAAAACCTACGAAAATACTAGAACTCCGCAAGTTTGAGGTAGTTTTTAAAATAAAACCCGCATCACGAGCCAGATCCCTCTTCTATAAACACGAACAAAACGGAAAATAGATTTTAGTAATTCAGTCGTCACAGTGTCAACGCAATATTTGAGTTTTCTCGTTTAGTACAATTTTCAGACCTCAGCGTGGAAATCCACGTTTGAAATTCGCGCCTTGCAGAAAGAATTGCAAGTTTCTTTCTGTATTTAATTCAAAAAACTAATTTTATATACAAAAGTCAAATTATTGCTTCAAGTGTCTTGTTATAATTCATTTATTCTCGAAAGTTCGTTGTTCCCATCAGGGAGAACAACAAGATGTAGTGGAACCCCGCCGAACTGCGACGCTTTCTAATTTCAATCGGTTAAAGTATTTTATCCAAGCGTAGCTTACGTAATAGAATGATGCCTGTCATTTTTCGAAAAACTTGTCTGATGACGACAAACTGGTATCTTCAACTATGATGTTACTGGTCAAGGACTCGTCACTATACGTCAACGTACAGGCAATATTTCATATCTATGCCAACGTGGCGCTGAACTCCGACCCCTAACGATTCTTTTCAGGAAAATTTCCAACTGGAATTTCGTGGGTGCAGAATCTCAACCATTCGTTTTGTGTGGAACATTTTGACATGTAAATAATCCAGCGTGAGATGAGAAGTCATTTGATTTGTCTTGGTATTAAATTCTTCAGCAGCTAAAAAAATCAACCTATTCGTAATTTTACAAAAGAAGAGCTAGCCTAATGTTCCATTGGATGGAGTAAAGAAACGGATAGATAAACTAATTTGTAATTACCACAAAAACGAACTCTCGCAGATTATTTTTTTATTATATTAAAATATGTATGGTAAACCTTCCTCGTTCGGCCCGGCTATAGTTTTTCAAAAAGATGATAGATGGCGAAACAGTACCCCTGCATCCTTAAGCGTTTCGTTACGTTGTGAAAGTGCCAAAGGAAGTCTATAATATGGATTTAGGGTGGCCCTTAAAAGGTCCTTTTTGAGCGTTGATTTTTGCATATGTATGACATATTTGTTTTGACGGAACAATTGTTTTTTTTCTCATGAATATGAAGCTGGAATAAAAGCAAAAACGTAGTTTTATCTGGCAGGGAAGAACTATGTGATCGCACGAGTCAAGACTTCAAAGCAGTGTTCAGAGGCAAGACGGAAATTCCGTGGGAATAAATATTCCAGAATATGGTCTGCCTAGTGGATTTTGTGGATGCCCTGTGTTAATTTATGTTTCAAGGTAAGCAAATTGTTCTCCACTCCCCGAGTAATTCGAAATGCGCGTAGTGGCTTTTTCATTTGCAATGTTTTCCGTAAAGATTTACTCAAAATGCTATATATTCTTTAAGTATAATAAAATAATTACCATTGCGCCAAAATTTAAAAACTCGTGGAAAAAATTTAAAGCACGTTAGGTAAAGTTAGACAAATTCAACAACAGCTTTTCATAAATATAATAATTATTTATGTAATTGACACGACGTTTTTATCCGAACTAAAGGAGTAACCAATGCATGCAGTTTTTCGTAATAAAATAAATTACTTGAAAAACTACGTAGGTTTTTGTTTAACTTCAGGATTGTTAAAATATTGTGATAGGGATTAACTGTAAATACGTCTTTACAGAAAAAAAAAATGGATAAGCTTTGCTACCCTCCCGGCTAACACGGCATTTCCATATAATCCAAGCAACATTAGGATTTATGTTCTCGGTTAGGTAACGTAAACGTCTGCACCATTTTTTTTCAACAAGAATATTTAGATTCCTTTATTATGTCTAATTCGCTGTTTCTGTGAACAACAAAATAAATACGTCAATTATATATTTTTGTCTAGGAAAATTACTGTGCGGCTGGCGACCCTAATAAGTTAAACATTAACTGCCAGGAATCTGGGTTTTTCAGTTCTTTTTTTATCCATTTGAGGTAAAAATGCTTACTTGATAGCACGTGACTTAACTTCTTAATGACCATGACCCAAAAATATTGTATTACTCTAAATAGCATAACGTCCGGCACAGTCTGTTTTTTCACTTCTTTGTTTAATAACAACTATAGTAACTGTAGGTGACTAATGCTGATCTGCCATAGGTCGTGAAAATTTGAAGAACGGGTAAGGGTAGGGAATCTGACTCCCTTTAGACAGGCGTTTCGGGCAGCAATGGTCGTTTCTTTGTACGGGCCTTTTGGGCGTTATGGCCGTTAAAGGGTTAATTGATGGTAAAGGTTTCGATTAAAATAACTTGAAAACATTGCATGGAAAATAAGTAGCAGCAACAATGCATCTTTAGGTACCGAAGGATTTTGAAATGTGTTTTCTACGTGTTCGTTGCGTCTGTCTGGTTGGAAGCTTGATTTACTGTAAAAAAGAAAACCAAGTTCCAACTTCAGAACTTTCTGTCAATATGACTCACGACATGCCCACGTTTTTATATAATTTAGACATTTTCTTTTACACATGGACAGATAAATTCAAATAATAGCTTTACTAGTTTTTTCTATTTTTTCAGCTCTGAGATGCTTAACAAACTAACCGCAAAAGAAAAACTGAGAACTGTTGACACCCAAAGAATCTCTGTTTCCTGCCAGAGAATAGTATGTTAATTTTTTTTTGAGGAAATTTTCCAAAAATCGTGTGTAATGAAACCTGCAAAATTTTCTAGAGAATGGGCAAGCGATTTTCAGGCTCCGAACAAATGAGAGACTCACAGCTGTGTGCAACATTATTTAATTGCGACCAAGTCCTTATAGATTAAAGCGTGTTCTTAGCAGCTGTGTCCAACGTTTGCTGAAATCTATAAACATGCTGTAAGAGGAATATGTTGAAAGACATGAAATATCTGGTTTCCTAACGTCTCAAACTAGATTTTGTTTTCGGAGGAGATGATGTTGTCCGTCACTTAGAAGTATTTTCATTTCACTTACAATGAAAGCAATGAAATTAATCAAAATATCGATTTAACTACGTGGCCCTGCATCGCTATCAGCAGGAGAAAGCAAGTTACTGTTGGAATCACAGCCTCAGCGATAAAAAAAAAACAAGAAAAAAAACGCAGATCGTCAGACGGAAATTTTGCTGCGCTCCAAATGAATTGTCACGTACCAGGCTCAGCTGTTGTGTACTAAAGTACACGTACTTTGCAACGTCACGACGCACGGATCGCTCTCGTTATCTGTGACGTAACCGAAGTTGATATGACAACCTTCTTCTGTTTACAATCTGCTGTGGTCTTTGCTTGTGTGCGGTGGAATGTCAAACAAGACATGTGCGTATGTTCTTTCAAATAGGATTGTTTTTTTTCATTGGGAAGCAAACTGTTTTGCAAGATGTTCTTTATCTACGCCATTTTGAGTGTATAAATAATAATTCTAATAATACATTGATTTCATGAAAGTCTCACATTTAACTGAATTTTACGTGTTACTAAATTGTGTCAACATATACCGCAAATGGGCTCTCATATATTCGTGCTCTGATGTCACTGTGTTACTGCGTTTAAACCTGCAAATGTTTCAGCCTGAGGACGAAGTCTTGAACTCTAAACATCTAAAAAGATCAAAGATTTAAAAACAATTGTATTCACTTGAATGTAATAAAATCGAATCACATTAATTTTCAAAAAAGGAACTGCATGACATCCTTTTGGAAATGAAATATATTTATATCTAAAAATTCATTTGCATATAAATGTCGAAGAAGAAAATAAAAAGCAGTTAGTATCAATGATTTTTACGGCATATCAAAGGTTATTCGAAGACAACAGCTTTAAATGTAAGGTCCCCTCTCCGTGCACATGTCATGAAAACACTGCTTTGATTTTCATGTGGACTGTTTGTTTAATATTCCATTAAATTTTACATAGCTTTTCTTATAGGTTAAAAGTAAACGAGATTCTTTTATGCAATTCTTGTTGAATTTGTCACAATACTGGGTCACTTTTGAGACTAACATACTAACTCCGTGAAGAGTCTCGCTAACCACTACAGAACAAATATGTATGGCTAATGAGATTGCCAAAGCGATAAATCATATCAGACTCATAATTTCACAAGTACTGTATCTCTCACACCTATTGAAAGGTTTATTACAGAAAGGCATTGATACTTCTACTTCCCGGTTTTCTGAAATATTATTTTAAATAATCCTTTATTCGAATATTTAAGTAAAAGATTTGTAGGCGTTGGATTAATTATTACGAACAATCCGCGAAATACAAAATTTTATCGATTTCAGTGCAACATGTCTTCAGAATTCATGAATAAGTTCAATTGAAATAGATCGCAAAAGTGTTTCAAGCAACGTTGATATCGCCGTTGAAAAGCACACCACTCTAAGAAAGTAGGTGTTCTCTTCAAAACCATATTCGGTTCAAAAATCTTGCAGCAACTGCATAATTCATAAGCAAAAACTTTGTTAGGTAGTATTCTGTACAGCAATACTTTTTGGAAATTACGTTTTTCTTTCCTGCATCATATTGTTCAAGGATTCCTTTGAGGGTCTTTATCGGCAGTAGTGAAACTGTTAACAGTGCATTGTAACACACGTAGAGCCGCGTTCTGAAACGAAAAAAATCAGCTGGCAACAACGGCGTAAGGATGTACGTATCACTTTAGACGTCGAATGCAGTAAAGACCAATATCATATTACGAATTGTAGATCGTGAGCTACGTCAAATTCGAAACGGTGTTTGACAAATCCTCCTCAAAGTCTTCCTGTAGAAAATAACGTGGACCTATTTGTAGTGTGTGGTAAGACAGCGTGAGCCGCAGTATAAAATCCACCGAAAGCTACATAGAAAGGATACACGTAATACTTGAAAAGTGTATAAAAAAGTTTGGCAAACGTTATTAATACTGTCGTATTTTTTTCTCCGTACATGTTCTGTCGTATAAATTTGTAGTATTTGTCTGGCTCGATAAATCCAGTCTTTGGTAGGCAAAAGATTGGAACGTATAAGGTGCGATGTCAAAAATTAACGGATTCTTGCAATAGTTTTTATCAGGTTTGTAGCGATTGTTGCATTGCCCTGAGGACGGAATTACCGTTTACCGAATTTGGCGCTCTGTATCTTTAAATCTCAAAATGCAGATGAGATTAAAAAATCCTTATTAGGTAGCAAATAATAAACGTTTAAATTATGCAATGACATCTGTTTTCGATGATTTTGGAGATCAGATACTTCCATTAACGTTTGATGTTCTTAGAACATCAAGCAATTTGTCTGTTTTTGGACCCGATGTGCATACATGATCCTTGAGTGTATTTTTTTCTAAGTTCATGTGTCGAACTTTCGCAAATGAGTCTTTAGAACATACTGACTGCAACGATTATAATGAAATATGTGGTAACGAATTGAAATGTTTAGCATTTCGTAATTTTTACAAACAAAACCCTGTTTAAACATTTCCTCGAACTGATTAACCTTAAGAACGTTATAAATATAGAGTACTTTCTTTCACTATATTTTCTGTAAAAAGAATTACATTAAGGATTTAATTAATTCATATGTGTTTATTTGGAATTTCACTGAAACAATTCGCCTTTTGGTAGGCATCATTAAGTCGTACTGCAAATGATGTACAGATTAGGCATATAATTTTAATATTTGGGAGCGGTGTAAGAGACGTTTGAATACAGACTGTAAATAAGTCATTGAAAGCAGGCGCACCAATGCCGGCGCTGCAGGTCTAAATCTCCTTGAGTAAATTTAGTAATCTATGGCAGGTGCCGAAGGGAAACTTTTCATTTCACTTAGGTAGTTTCTAAGAATTATGAGTCACGAAACTGTTTTCTACAGGCGGATAGATTCTGTTGATCAGATTTCATGGTGCAAGGTCCCTAAATAATATTAAATATGCTCCTACATTTAATTATGATTCCGGAGAACATTAGTAATTACACACAACGTCCGTGAATTAAAAATGTTTATACACATCAACGTATAGGTCACTTATGCAGCTTATATACAACACACGTGATCACGTGAGTCCCGACGTAATCTGGATAACAACGTTTTTCTTCTTAACGATGGGTGATAAAGAACAATCATGCAAAATTCGAGAAAAGGCTATGCATTGTGCGTATCACTCTGGCTGGGGGAACGATTCTGAAAGAAAAGAGCTAACTGACCAAGAAACAGTTAATAATTTTAACAAAAAAAACACCCTACACTGTTCGCTATCGGTTAAACAACATAAAATGGTCTCTAGAATATTTTATCATGGATTCTTTTTAAAAAAACATGTATTTCACTCAATTAAATGTTTGAACCACCTATGCAACGGTAATTCAGAATCAACTGAGAATTATTATATTCAAAAGAGAGTTTCCCTTTCAAAACACTTTTAACGATAAACAATTTTTCAAAAATTGAGTCACTGAAAATATTATAACTAATTTATTTATGTTAAAATTCTGAAATATCACTTTGAAATTTCCTTAAAATAGAAAATTTCTCGATCTCTTTAAAATACTATACTTACGTTTTACATCATAAATATAATTTCATTTAGATGTTAACAAAGAAAGAATTTTTATTTTTCCTTTCAAAGATACTTGCTTTTTTTATTGCGGGTTTAACGACCACCTTGAGCTACTTAATGGACTATTAGCAGGCTCCCATCCCTAATTTAGAGCCTGGGTTCCATCGAAAGGAGAGAGCCTGTGGCGTAATACAAAAACGACATCCATGCCTCAAAGGGGTTCGAACATGGACCCATCTCGGATGAGTAATCAGAAGCATTCGCTTGGGCCATTACGACACTGGGACGGCCTTGTTTTCTAGAAAATATAATTTCTGCTGCAAGAAATTAAAAAAAATATAATTTTGTGAAATCTCGAAAATGCAAAACGTATCACTTGTTGCATGCAATGAAAATATCGCTTTGAACGTAACTCCGACTGATGACACTCTTTAACGCTCAGACCAGCAAATTACAATGTTGAAACATCTGTGAAATAGTGCTGAAATTCTTACGAATTAACTTTTATATCACTAAACTTTTAATGATCATGGAAGCAGTAAGATGTTTTAAGGCACAATTACATATTTTGTAACTCAAAGCATTCCAGTGTCTGACACCTATTTTTGCTTAATGTACTCTTACTTGCTGCCCAAAAATTTGAAAAGCACGATTAAATTTACTTTTCCTTAAAAGTGCGGCAATATTGAAATCCGCGAACCATAGCACTCTGATACACTCACAATAACAAAGCTAAGTGTTGAAAAAACCGCTGTAACCCTAATGGCGGGGAAACGGATAAGCGGTGAGCACTGTCGTTCGACTGTGAAGTAGTAGTATAGAGAACAAGTTTTATTTTTCTAGCTCTTATGAAAACTTAGAAGACTGTTGTAACACTTGTGAATTCACTAGATCACTATAAATTCGATGATCATTAAATGTTAAAGCGATTTCAACAATACTGCCATCAATAAGAAAGTTGTTCTTCTGACGTGCAGAATCATTTCGGGGCCGCTAAAATGAAATACTCCCACCGTTGAGACAGCTACTTATACGGAAATAGCACTTACGATAAACAAATAAAATCTTCTCGTAAAATTATCTCACTTTCGGTGTTGCTTGATATATTTTCAGTATTGGTTTTAATCTGTCTTTTCCTCATTTCGATATATACAGCTCAATTGAACCGATGCCCAGCTGAATCTGCACGATAATGTCCTTGAGTTTTAGTGTCTGGGTAAATTACATCTGCAGATATAATCTACCAAGACACTAAAACTCAAGCACTTTGCATTTTTTAAATATCTCTAACGATTTCCTTAATATTTGTTTTGATTGTTTTTTTTATAAATATAATGCTTTTCTATGAGTTTCATACTGAATGCAAACATACAATTGAGCGAATGACACCGATCCACTGAATTATTCATATACTTATCCCATTGCAAGAAAACAATTATGAACAATATTAAAGAGTTCAAATAAAGAAGAGGGTCTCTTCAACTAATTCAGAACTAACTTTTAAAACGTCTATATTTACCTAAAGGAATCAGCATATAAAATTAACCTCCATTGTAATTTACAAAAGAGATTATTATTTGTGTTCTTCAAATGAACGTCAAACCTGGAGTACCTGGATCCGATTTCGGAAATTTGGAAAATGTCATATCTATAGTATAATCTGTAAACATTCTTGGCATTTTTGCCTTCATGTTGCACGATAAGCAGCATTCTAGAAAAGCTTCGAGGTGTAAGTTTCGTTTCTAAAATGCACATAAACATCAAATATTTTGATGTTTACGTGTCTTTTTGGTAAAAAAGAAACAATAAGTAAGGAATATACACCTGTTGTACCCGACACGGTAGTGAAATACATCTATGATATCTGAAAACCACACATCTTCGAACATACTTCCTACCGGCAACATCCGTGGTCTTCGAAATCTCGAAGTCGAGGCCTCATTTAAATGCTATTGATCATAAAATAGAAAATGACCAAATTTCATTCATTGCCAATATGACTCATTGAATAATGGAAATCTCATTTTTCTATTAACTGAATATCTTAGGCATTTTAATACATACATATTCACGGTCGAGTCACATTATTCTGACCACCAGCTAATATCCAAAGCAACCTTAGTGTGCAGCGCGAACATCAGTTTGACGAGCTAGGAGTGTCTCAATAAGGTGCTGGAACGTGATCACAGGTATGTGGATCCATGCTGACTACAGTTCATCTGACAACTGTTATAAAATTCGTGGAGGATTCCTAGAGCGAACAACATGATCGAGGTTGTCTCACAGATGCTCAATTGGTTTTACCTCTGGGGAATTAAGAGGCCAGTGAAGTAGTTTGAAGTCTTCATCGTACAGTTTCAACCACTCTCGGACATTTCTAGCTGCATGATACGTCGCATTGTCGTTCTGGAAGATCCCATCCGCCCCAGGAAAGACAATCAGAATGTATGGGTGTACGTAGTCTGTAAGGATGGATTCATAAGAAATTTGGTCCACAGTGCTTTCCGCCGGTATGAGTGGACACAGAGAGTCTCACAGAAACATTCCCCAGACCGTAATGCTGAACACACCAGCTTGTGTTCTTGCAGGTATTTTTGAAAAGTGTTTGTTCTCCGGTATTTCTCGCCTTATACGCCAATGTGCATCCGTTCGATGAAGCAGAAAACATTACTCATCGGCGAAGGTATTACTTTGCCAATCAGCGTAGGTCCACTTCCGATACTGCCGTGCAAACGTAAGCCTTTTCTGTCAATGCACCTTCGTTAGCAAAGGTGCGGTGGCCATCCGTCTGCATCGGGGCACCATACGCCGCAGCGTTCACTAAACTCTATTTTTAGGAACACTTCCTTTAGCATTGTGGTTCATTCGGCCAGTGATTTGTTCCCCTGTATCGTGTCTATCGGCCCTCATGCATCTTCCAAGCCGACGTTCACATCTAATATCAACGGCAAAATGTGGCTTCTTACACCGTTGCTTCTTGACTATTTTTGTAACAGGTGTCTGTAAAAAAGTGCTATTTTTGTAAAAGATGTGATATTGTATAACACATGAGAAATTAGTCAATTTCGGAGGAATAAATTACGTACGATATATGCTTATTCCAATGTTAAAGGAATGTTAGTACCTGTAAACGTAAAATTATGCAAAGTAGTGCGTTTCATAATAAGAATCCGATTTTGTCATTTTCTCCTTAATTCCTAGTTTTTTTTTCAACCTGCCCGCTTGGAAACGCACATACTGAAAACCATATGTTCTTGTTTGCCACTTAGGTTAAAGAACCAAAGGTTTGTTTTGTTTTATTTGAAAGGAAGTTTAGTGGCGAAGATATACGCTGGTCACAAAAATTTAGAGATATAACAGAAAATGAAGGATATTTTTATCTGATTGAAGCAACACGCATTGAAAAAACACCAGTGAGGTTAGTAGCAAAAACGTTTATAATGCTTTTAAAGAAACAATTCATTTTGCAATTTCTACACATCACAATGTTGCACTACAATACAGAGGAAATGGTAAATTCCAAAAATGTCCATACCTCTGGAATTTAGTCCTCACTTACAGAACCTCCGCGTTCAAGAACATCTCGACACCTACGGGGCATATTTGCTATAACATTATTGAGGAGTGTCTCGGACTGCTCGTCCCATATTACAGGCAAAGCATTATGAAAGTGTAGCACGTTTCTGGTGTGTGGAACATGGTTATCAAGACGCAGCTGTACAGCATCCCAAAATATTATCAATAGGAGTGTCAGGAAACCTAGAAGGCAGCGGTAACCACTCAATACCATGGATTTACAGCTCGTGAAGTACGCACAATCCAGACACGGTAACGGGTGGTATTGTGATTTAGAAAACTGTATGCATGTCAAATAGAAGCACGAAGCAGTATCACATTGAACAGAATGATCTCATTTCCGTACACTGAGGCATACATGTTTCCTGGACCAGCGTACAACGAAGTACGGCCAACACACTCCTGTCCGGGCTAAAATTGGCTGACGCTGGTAAGTATGGGCGCAATATACATAGCGTGGTTACATTTGTATGCCGTATCTCCTCCTCACGTGCTTTCATCAAGTATCAAGATAGGAAATGAAATGGATTTTGTCAGTGAAGATACATGGTGCTACACTGTATTTCATGATATGTACCATTTGACCCAGGTACATCATTAAAAACGGTGAGATAATGGCAATGTTCTGAGTCCGTAGCCGTGAAGACAGTTTCGAAGCGTTTGGGTAAATACTGTGACACTAGAAGCAAGTGAAAGTGATTCCACGAATTGCTTATGGGTGATATAAGACTTGTCCGAGCACTTATTTTCCAGTATTGATATCTGGTATCCTTGTGGTTATCCTCGTACAACCACTCCTGAACCGATCTGCAACGTTTTCATGCTGTAGAAATATTGTGTGCAATCGGCATACTGTACATTTCAAAACTACTAAAGCAGCAGCCACATCGATTTACCGTACACATGCCTGTATCATGATAACTGTCGTATTTCTGTTCTGAATGCTTACAGGTCATCAGGACATAATTTCGAGTTAATCCTATATCAAATGCAAACTTGTAGACTAAGCTTTGAAATGACACGTTTGCCCTTCTCCCAGCGTATTCTTATTGCGACTCACACATGTGCTTTGTTGTCATGATGTTAATTTAAATGTGAAGTAGATACGCAGGCTCATAACCGATCTCCAAGGGTACCTGAATTTGCATATCACCTAATTTTTATTTCGGGACCGCAATATTCCAAAATGTTTTCTTACCAAGGTACAAATGAACCAGTTTAAACCACCAAGGTTTCCTTCACATATATATTTCTGGTTGTACGCAAAAGTGGTGTCGTAAATGTGGTGATTACAATAGCAGCTATTCTTTCAAAATGTTGAGTGGTGGATTTATGATTCCCGCACTCAACATTATTAATCTCGTATTTATATCGATAAGAAGAAAGATGAATGTGTCTCTTTTTTTTTATTTTGTTGGAATCAAAACCTTTTCGGAAAATACATTTCAAATATCTTTCTTCTCTCATTGAAAATTTGCTGAAATAAACAGGGCCTGAATCATTTAACCAATTGTGATACTGTGACGAGCGAACCAGTTTACGCCAGTATTGGTGGCAATGTTAAGAGATAACAGCAATTTAGTTTTATTATCAGTGATAAATGTTAAGAAAAATATCTGAATAACCAATACAGTACATTTTAACATTTTCCCATGAAGGCCTTCAAAAATCTGGGTGGAGCTATTTCTTAGCATGAAGGAAACGAATTGCCTCTATTTGTCAAACATTTCAATTTTTCATAATTTACGCATTTGGTTTTTTGTGTTTGACTCTACATCTCCGTATTTAATTGTATTTCCGGAACAACGGTGCGCAAAGCACGTCATCTATTACGATCATCACGATTCACACATTTTTAATGCGAAACCAACTGTTTTTTGTAGTTGAGTTTATTTTGTGAAACATGATACATTACTTATCAGAACTAAAGTCATTGTTTCCTCTTTCTATGAAATGTACATTTATTACATCCCACGTAATGAATTAAAAACTACGAAATAACGATATTAGGCATTAAACAAAGACGCATTTATTGACTAATGAAAGATCACTAATGAAGATATAGTGTTAAATACTCGAATGTTTATTTTGTAATTACTGTAAAACTTCGGAATAACGGCAAGTGCGCGGACCGAGAAAAAGTGGCCAATGTTAGCATATAGCCGTTGTTCGGAGACTAAACCTTAATTTACATTGCTAGGCCCTTGCCTTTCGGCAAAAGAAGAACAAATATATGAAGCTAATGCTCTCTAAAAAAGCGTTGCAATCTTTTTCGAGTGCTGAGTGTGAAAGAAACTCAATATAATAATTAAATAAATAATTCATGGTGTTGAAGATTTTAACAAAACCGTATCATATGGTATCCAACACCCCTTAGAAATGGCGAGCAAGGAGATAAAGGGTTAGTGTGTGCTATGAGAAAAAAGAAAAAGGAAATGTTAGTTAGTAAACGCAACTACACAGTTAGCTGGTCACTCACCGTAACACAGGAACATAGCTCATAGGGACCAAACCAAGCGTCATCACCCCCAACGGGGAAAATTCCAGGCCCCACCAGAAACTGCGTATAACGCGTTGGAGATATAAACGTACACAGAAGACGCAGCTCGCTTCACGTAGAACAAAACTTTTAACTTTAACTCCCTTCTATTCACTTAAAAATACCACTGTACAAGCCGCATTCCAAACCATTATGCGTTTAGCCATAAATATTATTTGCCCTGTCTTATTCCTCTTGCCGAAGTTCCGAAAGAATTACGTAATATCCAAGAGACAGGGTGTCCGATTGATCTCCTTCTATGCCGATTGTGTGCCCGGAGGGCCCCCTGTTTATATACTTCATTGTTCGGGTATTATATTTAATGTTATTCATAAAACATCTGTTCAGTACCAAACAAAACTTGCCGTTGTTTAGAGGTTACTATTGTTCAGAAGTGTCCGTTAATGGAGATTTCTCTGTATTAGCTTTTTCTTACGTTACGCAGTTATGTTTAATTATAGCTTTTCGCACTTTTGCCGAAACTTATGTGTCTTAGAAAGTGCATGCAAATTGTTTTGGTAGCCGTTTTCTACTTAGAACCAGAGATTAACATGTGTTCCAAAATGATAAAGTTTCCAAAATTGTTAAGTCTAAACAAAAAATGATATCATTCAAATGTTGGCAAACATTTATTTACTTGTTTCTAAATAGAACTGAGCAACATAAGAATTAAAAAAAGAAGGGCTTCTGACTTTAGAAACATTTGAGACTCATTGGCATGAAATATGTAAGGAGTGGATCCTCGTGAAATTTAACCACTGTCAAACAGGGGATGGAAAAGGAAAATGCACGTTCGTGTCACATTATTGTGACCACCAGATAATATCCAGAGTAGCAGATGTTTGCAGCTCGGACAGCAGCTAGACGGGCAGGGAGTGACTCAATAAGGGGCTGGAAGATGGTCACCGACATGTGGAGCCATGCTGACTGCATGGATTTGACAGCTGCCGGAGTGTGCGTGGTGAAGAATCCATAGAGTGAACAACACGATCGAGGTGGTTCCACAGATTCTCAACTGGGTTTAACTTTAGGGAATTAGGGAGTCAGGGAAGTACCTTGAGGTGTTCATGGAGGTCTTCAAAGCGCTATAGGGCATTTCTAGCTGTGTAACACGTCGTATTGTCGTGTTGGAAGATCTCTTCCACCCCAGGAGAGACAATCAGCCCACATGTGTGTACGTGGTTTGCAAGGATGGATTCATAACGAATTCCGTACATAGTATCTTCCACAGGTATGAGTAGACCGTAAGGAATGTCACGAAAACATTCTATAGACCATAAAGCTGCACCCAACAGCTTGCGGTCTTCCACAATTGTCGAAGAATATTTTTTCTCCGGTATTTCTCGCCGCATACGCCAACGTCTATCCACTCGATGTAGAAGAAAACATGACTCTTCGGAGAAGGCAATCGTTTGCCAATCAGCGGAGGCCCTCTTCCGATATTGCAGTGAAAATGTAAGACTTTCCTGAAGGTGCGCCTTCGTTAGCATAGGTGCAGTGACCATCCGTCTGCATTGGAGCCCCATACGCAGCAGAGTTCGCTGAACTGTCGTTCATAGCCACACTTTCAGCAGCCCTCTGGTTCATTCGGCCAGCGAGTTGCTCCTTTGTAGCGTGTCGGTCGGCCCTCAGCCACTTTCGAAACCGACGTTCGCGCCACAAATCAATGGCACGTGGTACTCAGCAGTTTTCACATCGCTCATTCGCAATGGTCCCATTTCTCCGATCATGATACACTTAAACCACAGTAGCATGCGGACAGCTCACAAACTACGCTGTGGTAGAAGTACTGCCACTCTTGTCCCGAAAGCTGATAATCATCCCTGTTTTCAAATCTTATAAAACGTCCCTATTATCCACGACAGCAACGAGTACATGTGTTTAGAATGCCTATAGAGCACCTTTTATACTCTCCAAGCCAGCTCACGACACCTGCCTTCTTTCATTTTCTACGCGCTCTGTTGACCTCAAAAGTAGTAAGTGGTCACAATAATGTGAGTCGACTGTGTAACTTGGTTTAAACCAAATGAGTTTTTTTTTTTTTTTGGAATTCAAACCACTTCTTGCGAACACATATACAACATCATGAAAATAATTGAGTGCTTCTAGTCGCTATCTGTATTTCTTAGCATTGAACTTGTTGAAAAAAATATGTACCTAACTCATTCGTGCGTGATCATGCGCTGAGTTCAGTTGATCCTGCTTCTACGGTATTTGTGGAAAAGTAATATCTTTTCCGTTTTATCATATTTTCTTGAAAATTATGATGAATAAAATTTAAATAACGTCGATAATATAACAATATGCGCCTTCTCGCAGTATGCATGATGAACTCAGATGAAAGGCTTCATTAAATTGCCAAAATTATGTAGACGAATACCTGTAAAGTTCGTGAAGTATGACATTGTGTGAGAAACACCGTCCAGAATATAAATGCAGGGAGCAATTATTTTTCAATATATTTTTCCTCGTACCCTCGTCTCGTCATTGTAACAGGTTTTAGATAAAATTCGATAACTTTATAATATTTATATTACGTATGTTTCCTAAAAATCTCTACGAGTGTTTCAATATCAGGGATCCATATAGTATTTCAACATGCTTACCATTAATTTCTCTCGCTATATATATAACAAAGAAACGCAAATTGAAATGTATGGTTAAATTTTTGCAGGCATGGTTCTTGCGATAATTCGTAGATAAGATTTTATTAATTCACACATTTCTTAAAGTACGAAAGTTTTACATCTTGCGTATTACACAGTCTGCAGTTTTTATTTGTAAAAAAATTCTTTAATTATCCTATATTCATACATTTTAGTGCTTTATATAGGAAGTACGGAAAATTTGTTCTGCCTACGCCTTTAAATAGGCAGTAAAAAATGGAAGATAGATATAGTTTCAAATAGTGCACAAAGGTGTCTATTAAAATCATATCGCTCGCATAAGTTCAGCAGCAGATTTTAATTCGAACACCTCAATCGGATTTGCAAATCTGTTTACCACATTATCGGAGCCCCACCATAGATTTCGCGTTTATAATGCCTGCATTTCTAAATGAAAATCCAAATGCTCAGGCAGTTTCATTCAGTTTTAGGGAGAGGAAGTAAAACGTTGCGCTTTGTCTGCTGTTTTAGGTTACGATATCTTTTGATTCATCCACACAAGTGTTTTAGTTATCTGCAAATACTTCCTAGGAATACAGTTTTTCTTTTTCATCTCGTAGGGCGCCACAGCATATGATATTCCAATATCGTATTGTAATGTTTTCTTTTTAAGCTATGGAGAATACCTATCCAACTGAAATTGTTCTTACCTCTAAAAGATAAAAGCTCAAGTGGTGAAATTATTTACATGCGCCAGCCATAAATTGTACACAGTCCAATCCTTCTCAGCATCATTTTGCTCTTACAGATTTCCTTCACATAGTAATCCAGTCAAATTAAATTTCATGCAATCAAAGTTATTGTCAGTCATTTTCTTTTCTGAAACATTACAGATCTTCTCGAGACTAAGAGGACACTTTACTTTGTTAATTCCACAGATTTTAAAAAAAAGGACATGCTTTGTATAAGTTACAACCAGATTTCGCCGAAAAAATAATTTGAAGGAGTATTTTTACTCCTTTGGAAAAATTTAGGGGGTAATTATTCAAAATGATGGGTATTTTAGAAAAAATTAACGAGTGAAATAAAAAAAAAAAAGTTGCGAAAACACAGGGACATTATAAAAAAAACCCTGTTTTTTTTTCATATTAAAAAATATTTCACTACTACTGAATGTATTTGGATGTTTTGCTTCTTTTTTTAGTTAACAAAAAACATATATAATACATAAATAACGTAAACACTACAAGCGGATGTAAAGAAATGCCTGGAAATTCTTTGTACAATTTTGGTAATGAACAAGATTGAATTTCTAACGAATTAATTTCCAACTTTGACGTCGATGTAACACAACACATTTTTCATTTTATAATGAAGTGTCCATGTTCGTTCGCTGCATTCGTATTTCCACCGCTAGTTTTTTTTCAGGTTTCATTGTTTCCTTCCTCTGCATTTTGTTTCTCTTCTACACCATTGGACTGTGTCTAGGCGAAAAACAACAACATTAAAGTACGCTGTTTCGACACATCATTCGATACTACAGTGTCCGATAAAGCTGTTTCAATCTCTACAAATCACGACCACATACCACCGTCATGACGAAGTACAAATAACGACCACAGGGCGCTCCGGAATTGCGATTGCGAAAGCGTACTTCACGCAACTGATCGAGCACGAGCTGTAGCAGCAATGACAGGAGTTTTGCGATGCGATTGCGCTCCCGATGAGCCGATGACGTAAAGGTAACGAACGATGTCTCCCTGACGGCACGCGCTGACTGGCTGGTGGGTCCCGCCGCCATAGCTATAGTCTCCAAGCAAACCACGGCTAGGTATGGTTCCTCATTAACGTGAGATCTTGCCTGAGGTCACAAAGGATATCGCTGATCATACGTTTGAATTACAAAATTCGAATAAATAGTTGAAAATAAAAAAATTCAGCTTAAAATTCTCGATTCGAATTTTTACGCGTTGGCAAAATTTCGATGCGTATTTTTACGCGTTGGCAAAATATCAATGCGTAAACACACTTTTCGATGCGTCCTAGACGCGTAATTACGCATTTTAGCGAACTCTGGTTACAACTCCGGAGGTCAAAAGAAAAATAATTTTATAATGTTGGCTGTAGTATCTTAAGGTTTATGTTTTGTAAATATCTGTCATTATTCAGAAACAAATGAGTGATAACTACGATCTTAAGGAGAGTGAAATGAACAAAATACCATTCTTCTTCTCCATACGTTAATAATGCGTTGCCGGCTGGCGGAGAATATTCAGGCGAATTACACTGACGGCCATTAAAAGTGCAACCCAAGATCGCATATCAGCAGCTCGAAAGTTTGCAGAATCACAGAGCACGGACGCACATATAAGTGATTAACCGGGTAGCACGTATGAAATTAATGTTGGACAGTAACGCCCCCTGAAAGTCGTATAAGAGTGGGGAACAAGAAGCCAGTAGTAAACATTCGAAGTGTGTTTGATCGCAGTTCCTGGCCATGAACAGCTGCAGAGTACCCATCGAAGACAAGGAAGTTTTTGACTTTGATCGCGGAAAAGTTCTGGCATACCGGGTTTGAACATTATCAATCCCAGACATTGGTCCTTGTGTTGGCCGATTGAATATCTACACAGATTCCTCAGACTGTCTTCAAACAGCAAATTCTTCAACACGTTTTGAGCAAATAACCTGTGATAAGGGTGACACAACATTCAATCAATTCTCTGCAATTCGAAATGAGTAATGCAAGGGTAATGATTCATGTGCCCTCACACGATCAATATTAATATCAGTATCTCTCCATCAGCAATAATACGTACAAAATATTGACTCTCAAATGTCAAAATATCCAAATTCGCAACATTACCACACCATTTCTGGCTGTCATAATATTTCCATTGACCTTACACATTCATAATAGCACAAATACGCGCTCTTCAGACACCGAGCGAGCAGAGCCTATGACCTCACATCTTCCTCCGACGATCTTGAAGATGAGCTGCGCAACCTTTGCGTCCTAACACACTACGCTGGATACGATATGGGGCATTTTTAGCGATTCATCTCTAAAGCAGCTAGGGAAGATGAGAGAAGATCGCTAATTAGTCTAACGCAGAGAATTACGTTCGTTGGATCCGTCCCGTACATTTCTGGGCTTAGTTATCGATAAAAAATTCCTTAAAAAAGTTAAACCTTGATGTTGGAATTCAGTCGCCGAAAACTATCACTGTCCTACTCTCACAAAACTGTCGTAATATGGAGGTCGAGAATCAGGTGGGAGTGTACGCCGTACCGCTCCAATACCCGGACTCATCTCAGAAAGTCTACATCGGCATGACCAAAAGGTCATTTAAGGTCCGTGTAAATAAACACCAGAGTGATGTGAGGAATAGAAAACTGAGCACGGCTCTAGCTGGGGACACCGCCAGCCTGGGAGTCTTACCCATTTTCTTAGATCTGCGTATTTTAGTCCCTTTCAATGGACCAAGTTCTACGGCTGTGCGCGAAACTATCGAAATCCTGACGCACCATGAATCTTGCAACACTGACATCACGACGGAACTCTCTCCGATTTGGAGCAGAATTCTAGGTACATAACGAGCGCGCCCGTCATGAGCAACATTTTGAGCTCGTGAGCACTGGCGTTCCTGTTTGATTATTTGACATATTTGAATTGCATTTATGCTCTGATTCTGTTCTGTTTTTTTTTCGCTGCCACTAAGCATCCTGTTGGAAGCGAAAGCTTGCAAAATAAATTAAGTTTCTACGCCTTATACCGGATCTTTAAGTTCTTGTTTATATTCACTTTAGAGTGGCGTATTCGAATCCAATTATCTTTATTCAGTAGTAAGGAACTTCTCTCTCGTCTATTTAGCGGTCAGTGTCGGAATATTTGACTATTTCCAAAACTATTGATATACAGGAAGATAAGGCTAAATCTTCAAATTTTCATTCGATATTTGAATCGTTTATTCAGGGATATTCGTTTGAAAAACAGCTTCAACAAAATTTAAAAGTACTTATTGAACATAACTAAAGTATTTTTATTTAAATGTAGAATTATTTCCATTTCATATTCTGCAATCAAACTGTGCAGTTTAATATTGCTTAAACTTAAGTACATATACTTAGGGATTAAAAATTTTTCATGCCTCTTTTAAAGTTGAATTATTTCTAAAATAGCCTTCCGCTAGCCTTAAGTTGAGTAAATGACCTCTTTCATTTAAAAATACATATTCTAGTCTTCTTGTTAAGAATGGTATCAGGTGGGAAATGAAATTCTGGCCCAATAGGAAAAAACCGAAGGGGAGGACTACAACTTCTCAAATGGTTAGAAATAAATATTTAAGATTTGAAGTAAAACTAATTTCTAGAGAGCCAGTTTTAGATTCATCATCACGTACATAGGCGCATTCCAGATTATTACTCTGACTGTGATGGCTGGCATCAAAGAAAAAAAAATTATAAAATTAGCTATATTCAAATGAACTCCGAATGGCACATTTTGTACTTGTATTACCTTCCATTTATAATTCTCTTAAATATACGGTCTCACCTGGAACTAGAAATTCAAAACGGAAGCTAATTTTAACACCGTGATAAATAAAATGAGATAAAGCAGCAACAAATTTACGAAAATTTCAATTTTGATTGAGATTTACTCATATTTCCTTTCCATTTCTTTAAACATATTTCTGCTGCGTTCTTATTTCTTTAAGGACGTAATGAAAGCAATATATATTATTTATTCGAGTAAGTGAAATATTTTTCATGCACCTACTTGTGAGACAATAACTGATTTAAATGTCGTGTGTTCGAAAGTTTAGTGTATACCGAGAGCACCTAAATAAAGTCATTTATTCTTAACAAAGCTGTTCCGAGCCATCGCTCGAAATGTCGATTAGATCACGACACAGATTCCTGTTTCTATCTACACCGATAAACCATTTGATTATGACCACCCGTAGTTTTGATAAATAAGCGAGCCTGAAAACCAAAAAGGCAGCCCAGAGGAAGTTCACAGTGCAGTGTATACACTGACGGAAAAAAATCCCAACACCACGAAAAAATAGTTGTAGAGGAATGAAATGGCGGCAATACATTTGTATAGGTAACATATTCAATCGATTAAGGTTTCAAAATCACAGCTTAATGTAAGCGCAAGAAGAGCCATTTTAAATGTGAAATGCTGGTACATTAATAGCCGGTGAAACCGCCAGAATGTTGAATGAAAGCACGCAAACGATCATGCATTGTGTCGTACAGGTGCTGGATGTCAGTTTGTTGGATGGAGTTCCATGCCTGTTGCACTTGGTCGGTGAATACATGGACGGTTAATGCTGGTTGGGGGTGACGCTGGAGTTGTCGTTCAATGATGTTCCATACGTGCTCGATTGAAGAAAGATCTGGTGATCTAGCAGGCCACGGTAACATGTCGACACTCTGTAGAACATGTTGGGTTACAACAGCGGTATGCGGGCGAGCGTTATCCTGTTGGAAAACACCCCTGGAATGCTCTTCATGAATGGCAGAACAACAGGTTGAATCACCAGACCGACGTACAACTGTGCCGTCAGGGTGCGTGGGATAGCCACGAGAGTGCTCCTGCTGTCATAGGAATTTTCTCCCCAGACCATAACTCCAGTTGTAGGTCCAGTGTGTCTCGGCCGCAGACAGGTTGGTTACAGGCGCTCACCTGGCCTCCTTCTAACAGACACACGTTCATCACTGGCACCCAGGCAGAACCGGCTCACATTACAAAACACAACAGATCTCTACTCCGTCGTCCAATGAGCTCTAGCTTGACACCACTGACGTCGCAAACGGCAGTGGTTTGGAGTAAGTGGAATGTACACTACAGGGCGTCTGGCTCGGAGCTGTCCTTCCAGTAACCGATTTGTAACAGTTCGTTATGTCACTGTGGTGGCAACTGCAGCTTGAATTGCTGCCGCAGACGCAGTACGATGCGCCACGGCCATTCGCCGTGCACGGTGGTCTTCCCTCTCAGTAATGCCACGTGTCCGGCCGGAACCCGGTCTTCTTGAGGCAGTACCTTCCCTTGACCACCGCTGCCAACAATCATGCACAGTGGCTACATTCCTGCCAAGTCGTGCTGCAATATTGCGGAAAGAAGATCCACCTGTTCGTAGCCCTATTACACGACCTCGTTCAAACTCCGTGAGCTGTTGATAATGGCTTCTTCGTCTTCTTAAAGGCATTCTTGACTAACATCAACACACTACGTCGAATCTCAACGATAACTAACGCTTCCGAACGTTACAGCGCGTAGTTGCAGCAAACCTGCTTTGCATGTTCCGAGGGCGCTACTAGCGCCACACGTATGCGCCGAGCGGGAAATTTTCATAGACGTCATCTTACTGATGTACTCTCACCGCCTACCAACTGCCGTTTATCTAACACAACTTCTTCTTGGTTTTGTGATTTTTTCCCGTCAGTGTATACAATCCGAGGACCGGCTTTCAGTAAGTAGAGTGTTCGGAGTCAGAATGAGAAAATCTGCCGATTTATCGGAGTTTGTTGAAGGACAAATTGTGATGGCAAGGTGCCTCAGAACTTTCGGAAATGGCGCGGCTTCCGGGTTGTTGACTTGCCGCTGTAGTGAGTACCTATCAAAAGTATTGCACAGATAGCCAAACGGTGAACCGTCGTCCAGATATGTGTCGTTCGCAGCTTATTGATGATAAAGGGAAACGAAACCTGTCTCGCATTTTTCACAGAAATCGCAGGTACACAGTGCGAGAAATCACCCGCAACTATAACAGTGATGATTACTGATGATGCAGCACAAAGTTATTCGCAGCCTTCTGCGCATGGGCCTGCGTATCCAAAGACCAAACCGGGTCCCAATGCTCCCTGCACGTCATCGCCAACAACGCATGAAATGGCCCAAAATAATCGAGATTTGACAGTGCATGATGGAAATAAAGTGGCATGGTGTGACGTATCAAGGTTTTCGGCTCATCACGTAGGCGGCCCAGCGTGGTTACGTAGATTACCAACGGAGGGCATGACACCTGGATGCACTGTTTGGCGGAAACAGGCCGGAGGCGGCGGCGTTGTACTGTAGGCGATGCTTTCATGGAACAGTTTAAGCTCCATGATCCCAATAACGCTATCCTTGATAGCTGTCAGTTATCTAACATTTTTGGTTCGACTTGGAAAAGCAGATTCGCGCCAAATCACCACCACCGCAACATGTACATGAGCTGAAAGACCTTCTGTTGACATTATGGTACCATATACCCCAGGATACATACCGCCTCCTCATCGAACGATGCCTTTTAAGTGGCTGCTGTTTTGTGTGCTAAAGATGGTCCTACAACTTATTAGGTAAGTGGCCATATTGTAATGCCTAATTGGTGTAAATTAAAGAATTACATGACTGCAATTTCCACAACATCCTTTTGTATTTTACAGCAAGAATACTCCCATTTTCAAAAGAGTTCGTTTTTTGCAGAGTCAGTCCCATGCCCATGAGAGATGGCAAAGTGTTTTCCCATCCTCACTTTCGTGTTTTTTTCTGCGAAAGTGAGAGACCCAGCAATAAAAGAACAAACCATTCTCATATTTTGGTCGGCATCGACTGTTAGTTGGGTATTGTAGGATATGTCGACTGCTCCACGGCCACTTTGCATTTCTGCTTCTGAGTAGCACGTATGGTATCAGGAATGTGTTAGCCGACGTAAATGGGCTAACAGATTCTTGATTGCTTCTTCATTTTTTAAGTACGACTGGCTTTACAGAGACTAGAGTTCCAATGGTG
This sequence comes from Macrothele yani, assembly GCA_039090855.1. Lineage (NCBI taxonomy): Eukaryota > Metazoa > Arthropoda > Arachnida > Araneae > Macrothelidae > Macrothele > Macrothele yani. Next base: position 63,533,215 of record CM077034.1, read on the forward strand.
TGGAAACTAATAAGATTTTATTTATTACACACAATTCGACCCAATCCAAATAGGAGAAATTAACCAAGACTCCTTAGAATGGGAAAATATGTGACTGTAAATACTTTTTAAAGAATATCTTTCGTCATACATTTCATTACTTTAAGGTAATCTTGCAATTTTACCTGCATGACCTTTTGCTGAGACATCGGCACTTTCATTCAGACATCTAAAGAACTGACTTAAGTCGTTTCTGACTTTAATTTCACCATCAGTGCCGACTTCCAGTTATCTCTCTCTCTCTCTCTTTCTCTCTCTCTTTCTCGCTCTGGTATCGAATTTCTGTTTGCTGAATAGTCATTATTGCGCTGAACAACCATCTCTTACTGTATTCTGAAAGACTTCGGATATAAAAATGTTACAAGTTTGCAAATTGTTTTTTTAATGAAATATCCTAAATAGTATACCATGCTTAAAAAGGGTACGGAGAAGCAAAACATTTACAATCAAAATATTATGAATCGGCAAAACATTTCACTAGTTTGCCACTGTTAATCCTGATGAGTTTTAGAATATATGCGGCATGCTAATTTTATTCTTCTTTGATATTCTCTGGGAAACACTAGTGATTACTTTCAGTAAATGGCCTCGTGTATAAAATTCTGCACACAGCACTTCCGCTGTGCAAAACGCGTCATTGTTTTACATACAAAAAGTACCATTCTTGTTAATGACGTAGGTTTTTCAGTTGAGCAACAATGTACAGCTTTCCGCTTCCTTTGTTCAAACGTTTTGTCTCAACAATTTTATATTACACCATTCTACCTGGGAAGAATCAAGAAAAAGAATAAACAAATAAATACATAATCAAATCTTATATTATTCGAGTGCAGCAGCATTAAATTAGCGCCCGAGTATGCTATCCGGAAGATGAGGTTTTTAAGTTTTCGGATATTAACTGACTTAATATCCATGCCACATTTACACCAAAAAACGGATTTGCATCTTCAAGATTTATATTGTACAATGGTGTAATATCCTTTTTCATAAATTGAAATAACTGTATTCTTTTGAAATCTGTGAAATGTGTTAATAGCGTTTTCGAACAATATCGGGAAATTATTGTAGGAATTTCTAAAATTGTGAGTTCACTCATTCAGTGATATTACCGGACATTTGTCGCTGACTTTACTTTCGGTGTTCGTTTATTCCGAATACAGCTCCAGACTCAAGTGAGTATATTTCCGTAACTCGAAGGTTGTCGTGTAAATATGCAATATATTTGTCAAACAAACGAAAACTTTAGTTTTGAAGTATAAGTCCCAGTACGTGTTTCCTACTAAATAATGCAAACCTTTCCATAAAGGATATCTTAGTTCTTATGACATGTAACATATTAAACAAATTAGTAGCCTTATCTGTGCGACTTAAATTGATGCAGCTGGATGTGGATATTGTTTTAACAGTTTTGAAGTAACTTTATGAAAAACCTCTCACACACAATATATTGAAAAGAGAATCAGTTTGAATTTTTTCATCAAAGTACAGAAGTTTTAGCTCCTTAAGGAAAATTAATTACTTGATGAAGAAGAAGGAATCTACCTGTCACATATATACTAACAACCATGGAAAGACAGCAAACACTTTTTTTATTGAAAACTATAGTTCCCATAAATCTCTATGGCAGGATTACTATGACAGACACTACCGTTTTATTCTGAGATGCTGCTCGGGTTCAGTTACTTTCTTAATCAGCTACCATCCGAAAATCCCAATCCGAAACTTTATGTGTTGTTGCCATTTAGAATAGAGAACAACGCAATAGTATGAAGTTTTGTTATATTAGTGTTTAGTATAATGCATAATTTCCATAACTAACTGAAACAAGTTTGCGTATTTTTACTACTTGTACAAATTAGACTTTAAAGCGTTTAGGTAGCAGTAAAATATCCTGAAATAATTTTCATACTATATATAAAAAATAACCAGAAAATGAATTGTACTGCTTCGGCAGTACGTATACCAAAATTGGAACGATATAGAGAAGATTAGCATGGCTCCCGCACAAGGATGACACGCAAAATCGTGAAGCGTTCCACATTTTTTGCGATACTGTATAACGAGATGGTGTTTTACCTGCTGAATTTTGTTAACAACGTCAAGAGTGTTTCAAGATATGGTAACAGAATTGTGTGGTTTGTTCGTAAACACTGCGGGAATGATATTTCTGGTAGTTAATGCCGATTTCTTTTGCAACATAGAAGAAATTATAAACATTATTTTAATTGCTAATGGTATCATAAAATATTACGCCGACTTCTGAATCTCGACCGCAACAAGCATTTCCCAATTTCGCACGTGTCCCGCCGCTGTCTTGATATAAACCAGAGTACACCCGCCATTCCTGGGCAAAGAAATTAACATCGCATGCACGCTAAAATTTCTGAAAATTGAAACCCCAAGTAAGAACCGCGCTGTTCAAACATTAGTTTATACCACGCATTCCTTATATTAGAGAAGATAACTGATAACATGCACTTCAGGTCTCAGTACTGTGTAAAGCCAGATCGGGAAAAAAATAGCCTCTACACGGCTTTTGCATTAAATGGAAGAGGTTTTTGATATCATCGTGGGTAACTGCAGCCGAAATACTTGTATGCGAGACCTATTTGTGGTGACTGATGCGGCTCGTGACGGGTCAGTCGCTTAGCTACCACGACCCACATTTATTCTATCAGAAGCATATCCGGCGAACGTGAAGGTTTAAAATGAAACGGTATCTACCATGCTTGGAACAGGTCGGACATTCCGTGCCGCATGTGGCACAGCATTGCCCTGATGGATATAGCGTCAGGACAACTTTGAAGGAAGGGGCTCAAGTTCATCCCTGTTGTATCGATTACTGTTGAGAGTTCCCTCAATTTATATAAGGCGCGATTACGTATTGAACGAAATGCCCCCCAAACATGATGCTTGTTGTTGAACCTGTATGATGCTCAAACACACGTACCGAAGTACCGTTCACTGCGATGACTTCGAACATGCATGCAACAATCATGATTCATCAAGCTAAACCGTGACTCGTCAGAAAGCACGACCTGCTGAAAATCAGTGTGCCACTGTCTTTTTTCGAGTCCCATTGCAATATGTAGTTGCGGTTACAGGAATACGCAGAAATGTACTGCTAGAGACCAGTCTTCTGTTACGCAGATGACGTCGAACTGTGAATACAAAGCCTGACCTGTGGCAGTGCTCCTTTGCTGCGCTAACACAGTGATTGCTGCTGTGCTATCGGTCATTGCCGCGCTGTACAAATGTGTGTTAACTCATGCAGTCGTGTGATTTTGCTGTCCATTTCCCGGTGTTTTATTAGACCGAGTCTAGAATGTCTACTGACGGCACGTTAGTATTGCTACACTGGCTTTTCATTCTGTACTATTGGCAATTCAGCGATAGGAAAATCCAGCTTCTCACATCCCAACAATCCTTCCTCGCTCAAAGTCCGCCATGTGTTGATGATGCGATCTTCTGCAAAATGGCATAATGAGACACTTGAAACCACCTTTCGACTCTTCACTGATGGCAAAATCTTGTTAGATCCAGCTGCGCATACCCTAGCTCGCACAGTCCAGAGGGCGCTGATCCGAAAGCGCATGCGCATTTTTTACAATAATACAAATTCACAGATTTGGGAAGCAGAAATTTTACCTGAGTAGTGTTCAAAACAATTTTCTTCTGGTTCAATGCACGTTTTACTGCGTTTGAACAAATTCCTTCAGCTTTTTTCTGAAACGCCTTTGTAGGGAATGGTTGCAATTACTAAGTCACATTATGTTAGATCGCTGGATATCTTGAAAACGTTTCCCCTTTAGCGGATATGTAATTTTCTAAAATTGAATAAAGTCTGCTGCAGAGCAATTTGTCAATAACCGTTAGTTTTGTAAAATACATTCTTGTCGTTTTGCGAAATGAAACAAAATGACACTTGCGGCTGACACGGCGAATTATCTTGAAAGAGAAACTTACCTTTCTTCTTGTCAAATTGCGGATCAACGTTCAGAATTAAGTAAAGTAACCGTTCCATTACATCCGAATAATATTGACTGTTAACTTTTTGTCTTTCTGGCAAAACTTCCAGATAATCATACCATATTATGAAAACTTAACAGCTTTTTTTTAAATCTATTTTTATTGTAACTATGTTTGTCTTGGAAATTTTAGGGATTGATCTTTTCCAAAAATTTCCGTCTGTGAATCACAAAAAAAAAAGAAAAAAAAAACACTTTTCGGCATCCTTACAACTTTGTTCAGCACAGTTAAGTTTTCATCCCTGAGATTAATACAAGGCACTTTTTGGGTAAATGGGTAGTTAAGCGTCCTCAATTATTTGGCTAAAAATTTCGAAAATATTCGATATACATATTTTAAAGTATGTAATTTAACAGCATATGGATAAAAACTTTATTTCTTCTTTAAAATGCATTTTAAAGATTTTTACTGTAATACTTACTGCGATGTACTATTAAGTCAATAAATGCTGCTGCGACGATGTAAAGCTTTGCTCTCTTGAAATGAAGATCATTCTTCTGTTCTCTCGGTGTCAAATACACGGCGGAAGACTACATAAGGAACAATTTACCTTCTTTGACAGGAAAGCGTTCGATTTTTGTAGTGCTACGCTACATAAAATAGCTCATCATTTCTGTCTCAGTTTCATACATCACAATGTGAGCATTTCTTGGTGTGTTCAAGTATAATTCTTTGATGCGGAATGTATGAACTCACTTTCCTCTCGATAATTTTTCTGTTCATTATTTTTTATTATTTATTACCCAATTTGAATGCAACTGGGTTTTAACATTTTTCTGGAGACATAAAAAATAACTGTAGTTTTCCTTCCAGAGCTAACTGCTGCAACATGGAAAGTTTCCCTTTGGTTTCTTGTCTGTGACAGTGACGATGCATAGTGAAGCAGGTGAGCGAAAGGTCTGAGACGTAGGCTTCTGATTTTCTCAAACTGATGTTTTGACCGTTCGCTCGAATGGGCCAAGCTTCGACTAACGGACGACCCATGGGTGGTATTTGTACCTCACAGAACTGTCTTTATTTGTCCTGGAACCAGTCCCCCTAAACGAGGATCGGGGGATGGTTTATAGCCCTTGGAATTGCCATCAGCGGTCGTTAAACCCCTAATTAAAATGAAACAGTTGCTTCAAACTGCCTGCAACATCTACAGTTACTTGCGGGACTACTCAGTAACGCAGTGGTCTATGCTCTCTCTTCAGACTATTCGTCGCAGATGGGTCTGGGTTCAAATCCCGGTAGTACACAGATGCTGCGTTTGTCTTACGGCAGAAGTTTTCTCTCTTCCTTGGAACAAGATCTCCTAAATCAGGAACTGGCGACTGAAAAGGGATATTTCCTCATGTCGGGCCTGAAACACTAAGCACTGGAATAAAAAGTGAAGGATAAAGATCGTATGTGTTTCTAGAATATCGTTAAAACAGGACTGCGTTACCTTTTCCCATTTTTTATGTTTTCAAAAGTAATTTTGCGTAACCACGACTTAGAAGTTACCGAATGTACTTTTCGGGAAAGTGAGTTCGGAATATGAACTCATTCATGGAGGAGCCAAATAGTCCTCTGCGGGTGCCAAACTGGCGTCTCAGCTTCCTTTTCAGCTTCACATTTTGTGTATGAATTCCGGAATCATAAGGATCAATGAATTTTTCACTGTGAATTACAATAACATGGTCATAAATACCATTTTGTAAAACGTCTGTTTCAACACATGCTGCCCAATCGTCAGAAATTATGTTACTTCCTGGTAATATCTGTTCTACAATCAACTGTTTCAATGTTCTTGTTTTCCGATTGGTCACATCCAGCAATAAACATTTCTCCGTTTCTATCTCAATGCCACCAAAAACCCAGTGTCCTTTCCTGTAACACCATCGATATTTCCTATGAAAGAAATACGTCTCAAATATTTCCACTACGAGAGGATCTTCACGGTCACGAAATACAGCTATCGGTGCTCCATTTCGGCGAAGGTATGTATCACATTCTTTCTGAGAGAAATTGCACCAGACGATGACTGATTTACTCCTAACAGCAACTTCGTGGTGAAACAGCTCTTGTCAATAAGCTTGGAACCATCAGTACGTTACAAGTTCGAACTTCTTAAGAGCCAAATGGCTACGTCCGAGAAACGACAAATACCTGGTAAATTGGCATCTACTGCATTTCTATCGTTCCTTATCAATTATACGGGAATATATGACCAGTCTACATATGTCACCGCACTGTTACGAATCCAGAATACTTCAGTCCTTTTGCGTTAGTTGTTCTACGACCTTGGAGTTCTGGAATTTTGATGTTTCTTCAAGTGGTTTCAAGTTTCGGTTTGGTGAATACAGCCAGAGAACCTCTGTTAATAATTTTATGAATTCTAAATTCCTGTCTTTCACAGTGACAGATAGTGTAAGGGGTTTTCTGAAAGATATTCTGAGACGTATTTTTTAAGGTTCTTGGTAGCTTGATCTGAGTGGTATGAAGTTTGTTATTGGAGTGGTTTGTAGTATGCCCTAAACTCAAGCCTTCCAATTTTCCGCCTCGTGCCGAGCATGACCAAAAATGATAAATATACGTTGCTCTCCTGCTCGCCGGTAAAATATAAATAGGTTAACACGTATTCAATATTACCGGCGAGATTTCAGTTTTCAATGATTTTCGTACATCGAATCCTGCTCCAACGTGTAGCCTAAAAAACCTTCCTGAAATGAACGAAAAGTTAACAATTTTGAATTTATTTTACGTCTATTAAGCGAATGATTTAGGACCACTCTTAGTATGTATATGATTAGTACTGGTGAAATTGTTTGCCGTTTTGACAATTTTTATATGTTATTTTTAACTGCATTCACTCTATTGGACAAAACGTTTACCCATTTCTAAAGAAATTGCCCCACTTCTAATACAAGGTTTTTTACAGTATAATATGCTTGGATTAGAGTATTCTTCTCCTAAGATTTACGGTCGAGTCTTCTTTTTCTCTTTTTTAAAACAAAACGAGATAGTATCCTTCTCCTAAGATTTACGGTTTAGTCTTCTTTTTTCCTAGCTTTAACGAAACATATCCTGCATTTTATTGAAACGTTTTTACCAGAATTTTAATGAACTGCTAAAGCTGGACATTTGGGCAGGATTCTGGCAAAAATGGGTTGATATAAAAAACAATTATTCCAGGGGTTTACACTTTCAGATCCCATGGGTTACTCTGAGGTGATCTGATCAATCATATGTGCATAGTATCTAAACGTTTTCATCATAATTTTCACTTTCGTATTTGCGCAAGTGGCGTTAAATAAAATTCACCCGTCCCTTACTTTTTAAATAACCTCTCCGCGATGAATTATGAAATTTGCTGATGTTCCTATTCGACGCCAGGTAGTTAATGAGATTCTCTGAAAATCCTCTACACTTTCAAAGTTCCGTTGATTAAAAAGTAGCCCCTCGGATCTGAAAGTGAAAACCGCTGGAATAATAATTTTGTTTCTCAAACCATTTTGCCAGAATCCTGCCCAAAGGTGCAGCTTATGCAGTTCATTAAAACTCTGGTGAAAAGGTTTAAAAAAAAAAAATACAGGCTTATTTTCGTTAAACCTAGCGAAGTGTGAATTAAATTATTTTGGTTATATATCTAAAATAATAATTTTTTCAGGCCATTCACTTGTATGTTGTTAAAGATTTTGTATTTTGTGGAGAAGTCATCAAGAAAAAGATACTTAACTAAAATAGGAAATATAATTGTTTCAACTTGATAGCCGAAGAGATGATTTAAAATAATTGTTCATGTAAGTGAAATTAATTATAACATTGTAGTACCTGTTAGTTGTCATTTACTTTCTGCAGAAAAAACTGTATGCTCAGAACTCATTTAGCTGCTCACAGTGCTCGTTAAACATTCATTCACAAAAAAAAAAAAAGATTGGGATACCGCGCTTACGATTTCTGTAGCTGATGCTAGTTTTTAGGTTTTGGACGTCTGTCAGCTATATTTTCAACTTTATTCACCTCCCATAGTCGGTAGGAAACGTCTTTAGCAGGCGGAAGGGATTATAGTAGAATCTCCTTCACCCGAACAGCAATAATCCGAACGTGCCAAATGTTTAAATTGACTTATGTACATACTTACAACATACAGAGGCAGACGTTACATTGCAGCAAGTAAGAAGAATCACGGCTGCCGCGATATGCATTATAGAGCGGGAACAAGCAGAATAACTAGTTACGCGGCTACTTCCACAAAGAGATGGGGAGGGAAGCTCTTCCTGTGATTCACAAGCCCTACATTACGGTTTTTCCCTCTTTCGCCCTCAGGCGGGATCTGTCTACCACGGTGAACATTGCTCCGTTGCTGTTCTAAGTGTGTTTCTGCAATGCATTCTGCTTCTGTGTGTGCTTATGGGTTTTCTGTGTTTGTATAGTATATTTTAACAGTGTGCGAGTAAAATATGGCTTCACCAAAATATCTTAAAAGGAAACATAAACCTTTAAATATACACAATAAAATAGAGATTTTAAATCGACTTGAAAAGGTGAAAAGTGGAGGTTCTTTTGCCAAAATATATGGCGACGGATGAGCCACAATATGTGACATGGAAACCAAAAGGAAAATTCTATTCAAGAATGCTTCTAAACTAAATTATGATGAAGTGCCGAAAATGAGGAAAAGTTTAGAAACAGCTATACATACAGCTCTTCAAGACACCGCATATTTGTGGTTCACACAAAGACGAAGCTTGGAAGAACCAATATCGGGCCCATTGATTTATTAAAAAGCCCTACAGTGATAAAAAAATTAAATTCGGCCCCCCTACTTTTAAAGCTAGCAGTGGTTTACTACAAAAGTTCATTTTACGTCATGGCATCAGAGAACTTCAAATTGAAGACGATTGTTTATAAGGCGATGTTATTGCATCCGAGAAATTCAAAGTAAAGATTGTTGAATACGTTAATATTCAGGGGTATGTAGATACGTTGCGTACAATGCTGATGAAACTGCTATAAAATGGCGTTCGCTCCTCAGAAACTCTCTTGCATCTCGCCGCGGAAAGAAAGCAGCTGGCTATAAAGTCAGCAAAGGCAGATTCACAACTATGGTTTATTGCAATGCAAGTGGTAAACACCGTATTCCAATATTGGTGATTCGGAAATGCAAGGAACCCCGGTGTTTCAAAAATATGAAATGTCTTCCCGTCACCTGCAAAGTGCAAAAGAGTGTGTGGATGACATCGGACATTTTTTTCGACTGATACTCAAAAGTTTTTATTGCGAATGTAAAAGAATAACGGAAAAAAAGAGGGAAAGGTTGGTAAAGTCTTACTGATCATTGATAATGCATCTCTATATCCTGCAGTTGCCCAGTTCAATAAGGTTGGTAACGACTTCACGGTTATGTTTCTGCCGCCAAATATAACGGTACTTCTGCAGTCAATAGATCAGGGCATTATCCGGAAATGTAAACGCGTGTACAGAAAGTAGTTGCTTCGACCTTTACTTCTCACTGAAAGGAACGAGGATAGTGTAATGTCCTTTTCAAAAATTAAGACTGTTTTTACATGCTGGTAGATTCATGCAAAAATGTTACCGAGAACAATGTAAAAAAAGAATGGAACAACCTCTGGCCTGAAGAAATTATTCAAGACGACAATAAAAACTGTGCCAACACTAGAAATATTTCTGAAGAAGTTGCAGCGCTGTGTCAATCTATGTCTGGCTTTGAAGACTATAGTGCAGACGATGCTATAGAATGGCTGGTCATAGATGGTAATCAACAAGAATGACAAATTTAATGACGACGAGATCATATACAACTTTACCGATGCCGACGACGACAACAACGATGAAGACCCTCGACCTTCCCATAGAAATAGATGATTTTTATGCTTCTGGTACTGCAGTGTCATCATACGAAGAACAACCTGAGTGCTGTGCATCTCAACCTTTTTTGTTGAAAAAAAAACAGTTGAAAAACGTTATTAAACAATGGTGCAAAAGAAGATTGGTGACTTTTTTTGTTAAACGTTCTTCTATGAAATAGTACATACTGCAAGTATAGAGTTTTGGGCTATGCTTTTAATTTTTTACTGAAATAGAACTGTGTAGTTATTGCATATAGCATTTGAAGTTTACATAGGGTACGTATATTTATTATAACTTGAGTCTATGTACTGAAATGAGTTTTTTTCTTAGGTAATTAAAATAAACTAAAGTTTTAATTTTATTTGTAATTTGTAGTTTTATTTCTTACCTTTTAAATACTATTATTAAAGGATTTTATAATTTTTGACACTTTACAAATAGATATTCGATAATCCGAACAAATCGATACTCCGAACCAGCCCCGGTCCCAATTAGTTCCGATTATGAAGGTTCTGCTGTTTATATATAAAAAAAAGGCAAGTTTCAGACAATAGATATAAATACTTAGAACAAAAGGAGAGGAATTTTTAAACTTTCGGGAATGTTCTCTGGTAATATTTTATTTCTAATATCACGGAAATACGCTTGAAATCCGTTGAGAAACAAGATTAAAGAAAGTCTTGGCAGCATTAGTAGTATTATGACACATGGATAAACTGAACGTGAATTTCCATAACTTTGTTGATTAATACATGATACTATTTGGAAAATGTTAACAGCATTTTTCGATATCATCAAATATACTTCTAACGGAAATTCACATTCATCACATAAATGTAATTACATGTCAAATCAAATGCAAAAATTTTGGGAAAAACGATAGTATTTTTGAAACTGGCAATAATCTTAAATTCGAAAACAGGGTATTTGTAAAACTTACCTTTGAATTTGCATTAAAGTAAATAAGAATCTATGATTATTCCTGAAGTAGACAGGTAAAATTCACTTCGTTGATAGCGAAAATCGATAATTTATTTCAGAGATCGTGATATTAGGGCTCCATAATTTGCCTTCACGAGTTGAAGAAAATTTCGCGTATGAGTGTATTAATGCAGCCAGCGCTGGGTAAATCAAATTTCACGTACGTACAAAATAACGTCTATCTATTTGCTGCAGAGTTCCTATAAATTTCTGTGTTGAACTTTTTTGTTAAATTGAATGCCCATAAAATTCATCACATAAAATCATTCCCGAGAAGTACATTTGTACGTTTTGCAGAAACGCTAAATGCAGCACTCTGCATAGTACTGCATGTTTCTAACCCACATAAAATCTATTAATTTTTTTGTTAAAATATTGAGTTCGAAGGTTGTTGTAATACTTTATTTGAAAATTTAACTGCCAGAAACTTGTCCCTGTACAGGAATGAAACTACCCAAATGTCCAAATGGCAAAATGTTCCTATATTTCTTTATTTTTCGCGCCAGGTAGCAATCCATAATTTCCTCGTGCTTTCCTTTTTTCGCAGCCGATCGCATCTGTCGTCACATGTGAATGTCATGAATCGTCGTTACATTGTTTCACAAACTGTTATAAACATTTATAAGGTCTGAAGCACTGTACTTACTGTAATGAGAAAATCTGAAGGAAAAACTTGCAAGGAAATGGCGGATTTAAACATGACTTAAAATAAAATAATGTAAGCTGGTAAATAACTTTTATCCATACTTTCGTTCATTCTGTTCGCATAATGAAAAGAAATTCACATAATGTACTCGTCATTTCGGTAAAAACATATTTAGTAATTAATTGCCCCAGTGATATAGTAGAAGGTACACACATCAGCCATTGAATTAGAACTGTATTCTGATATTCGTTATATGCTTTGTATATGCAAAATTCCTGGTCACGGACGTCACTACCTTATCTTGGCAACAATTTATGACTGCTTCTCATCACTTTCTCTGGGCGCAAAGAAAAAGCAGGATAAAAGACGGCCATACACAGCTTACCTCTCATGTGAGTGTCTCCATAACGTTGCAACAAGAACTTGGTCATGCAGTTCCGCGTAACCTTCTCTTTCAATCATATCTGTGACACTCTGTGAAGTTAGATGCTGCCATGTCGTAATATCGCTGATCTTCGGCAGCTATTAAAAGACTCTTGGTAGAATTTGCAATAGGACAATAGCAGAGTTTTCTCTGACTCCATACCTCTCCGTATATCAGCGTGCGCCGCTGCCAGATGACTCATTACCATGTACAAATGTATAACAGTTATACCACGAATCTTTTAAAATAACGGTCTTAGCGTTGTGATATCCTAATCCCTTTATGTTTTCCTCCTGAATGCACATAATAAGTTTCATTACGATGGAACGCAAATTTTTGCTGGCGTCCATTTAATTTTTCGCTTAGTGTATTTTGCTTAAGATTATCTTTTTATAAATAAACTATTCAGTTTCTTGAGTAACATTCTGCCAGTAGAATAAGGGTTATATTCTATTCTAATGGTTACATTCTATAGCAATATTATGTTAAATTTGAAAGGAAAAAGCTGAGGTAAAACATGTATTCCCGTCTCAACGTATTTGAGTGGAAGAAATACATGAATATTTCAATATATTCAACTGTGTTGCAATAACATCGATTTCTTTTTAAAAATATATGGGTTCGAAAAAAATCATTTTGCGTTTTCCTCCACATCGTACGTCATAAGTTTCATTACGATGGGACGCAAATTTCTAGGTGCGCCCATTTATTTTGTGTCAGAGTGTATTTGGTTTCAGGTTAATTTTTTTAATAAAAAAATAAATTTCTTGAGTAACATTCTTCCAGTGTAGCAATGATTATATTTTGTTTATAAATGCATTATACTTTTAAATTTAAAAGGAAAAACTGAAGTAAAAATATGTATTGCTGTATCAACACATTTGAGTGGAAGAAGTACATGGATCTTTCAATACGGTTATACGTCAATTCTTCGCGTGTGTCAATTCGTGGCGCGTTCATTCGTCGCGGTCAAATCCGTCGACTACCTCAATTCGTCGACTACCTCAATTCGTCGACTACGTCAATTCGTCGCGTTTACAGATTTTGGTGACATAAAAAACGAATGCAGGAAAACGTACGATTTCGAACGTCTTCGTCCCTGATCAAATTTATAAAGTTTGGACACTCAGACAGGATAGGAATATTAAGCTTTTTCTTTGGCACTAAAAATATTAGACGGTAGACGTTTTTTGGAAGGGGTCAGGGCCCGGTTGGTCAGAGCCCCCCATATACAAAATTTTTGTAAACTCTACAGTTTTCAATTCAGAAACACTAAATCAGGTATCCTATCTCATGGTACCCTAACTTAGACGGTTGTCGGTTTTTGGAACAGGTTATGGCCCGGAGGAGGTCACAGCCCCCACCCCCCACATACATACAAAATGTTTGTGAAATCCAGTTTTCATTTCAGGACCATCAAATTTGGTATCATGAAACTCTAACTTAGACGCTAGACGGTTTTTAGAAGGGGTTGGGGCCCGGTCAGAGCGCCCTTCCCCTCATAAAAATTTCGTAAAATCTACAGTTTTCATTTTAGAATCACAAAATTTGGTATACTATCTCATGGTACTCTAACTTAGACGGTACACCGTTTTTGGAACAGGTCAAGGCCCGGGGGGTCAGAGCCCCTCACATACAATTGTTTTTAAAAACTACAGTTTTCAATTCAGAACCACCAATTCTGGTATACTATCTCATGGTACTCTAACTTAGACGCTAGACGATTTTTTGAAGGGGTTGCGGCCCGGGGGATAAGGGGCCCCCTCATAAAAGAAATTTGCAAAATCTACAGTTTTCCATTTAGAACCACCTAACTTGATATACTATCTCATGGTACTCTAACTTAGACGCTAGACGGTTTTTGGAAGGGGTTGGAGCCCGGGGTGTAAAAGCCCCCCCCCCCCGTTATAAAAAATGCCGTCAAATCTACATTAATCAATTTAGAACTCCCCAAATTCGTTATACTATCTCATGGTACTCTAACTTAGACGATAGACCGTTTTTGGAACGGGTCAAGGCTCGGGGGTCAGAGCCCCCCACATATAAAATTTTCTTAAAAACTACAGTTTTCAATTCAGAACCACCAACTCTGGTATACGATCTCATGATACTCTAACTTAGACGCTAGACAGTTTTTGGAAAAGGTTGGAGCCCGGGGTGAGGAGCCCCCCGTCATAAAAAATGCGGTAAAATCTACAGTATTCAATTTAGAAACACTAAATTTGGTATACTATCTCATGTTACTCTAACTTAGACGGTAGACCGTTTTTGGAACGGGTCAAGACCCGAGGGTCGGAGGTCCCCCCCCCCCCAACAATTTTTTTGAAAAATCTACAGTTTTGAATTCAGAACCATTAAGTATGGTATCATCAACTCTAACTTTGACGCTAGACGCTTTTTGGAAGGTGTTAGAGCCCGGGGGTGAAAGCCTCCTCCCTCATAAAAATTTCGTAAAATCTACAGTTTTCAATTTAGAACCACCAAATTTGGTATACTATCTCATGGTACTCTAACTTAGACGGTAGACTGTTTTTGGAAAGGGTTGCAGCCCGGGGGGTAAGGGTCCCCTTCATAAAAAAATCGCAAAATCTAGTTTTCAATTTAGAACCACCAAATTTGGTATACTATCTCATGGTACTCTAACTTAAACGGTAGACCGTTTTTTGAACGGGTCACGGCCCGGGGGTGTGAGAGCTCCCTCATAAAAAAATTCGGAAAATCTACAGTTTTCACTTTAGAACCACAAAATTTGGTATACTATCTCATGGTGTTCTAACTTAGACGGTAGACCCATTTTGGATCGGGTCAAGGCCGGGAGTCAGAGCGCCCGCCCCCATAGGTTTTTTTTTCGTAAAATCTACAGTTTTCAATTCAGAACCATCAAATATGGTATCATGAAACTCTAACTTAGACGCTAGACGGTTTTCGGAAGGGGTTGGAGCCCGGGGGTGAGAGCCTCCCCACATAATAATTTCGTAAAATCTACGGTTTTCAATTTAGAACTACCAAATTTGGTATACTATCTCATGGTTATCTAACTTAGACTCTACACGGTGTTTGGAAGGGATAGGGACCCTGGTCAAGGGAGCATCAAACAAAATTTTCATAAAAAGCTCCGTTTTTTACTCTTAAGAATACCCTATCTACTTTCTAAGACGCTCTTTGGCACTTTGAGGGCCTTGCACCATAAACCATCAACCAACCAACTAACCAACCTGCGGTCTTAGTTCCAGACTGTTGATAACAATAAAGTGCAAAAATATGCGTTTAATGGTGTATAAAAACACAAATCAACGTAGTTTAGCTTTTACTACCGACGAACGGCTTATGAGGAAGAGATATATTGTAATGTAAATAGAGAGTTCCAGATATTCAAAATTCAAAACGGTAAGAAAAAGATGATCATTGCCAATGTGAAGTCGAACGCAATCAACATCACATAGGTACATTGCATTTCTTTGTTGCGGGATTCACAGAAGCACACGCCAGATGTACTGCAGTTCTATAGATGTCTCCTAGAATGTAAGTATTCCCATTCCTTTTTCTTTCTTTTTTGTTTCGCAAAATTAAATTAACTAAATCAAAATATTTAAAATAAGTTTACTGGAAAATTGCAGGAATATCTTTTTCATTCATTAACTTTCACCCGCTGAACTTGGTGATTCCACAAATAGTAATATGTACCTGGCAAATAACTGGTATCCCTGCTAGTACAAATTACATTAATGATTTAGTTGCGTCCAGTTGATCTAGTATGTCCATAAGAGCGTTTGGGGCCATGTGAAAAATGCATTTCAACGTGTGCCGCTACGGCGGCGGAGTGGTCTAGGGGCTGGCTTCTGACCACTTGTCAAGAAGAATTTTGTATGTGGAGGCACTTACCTCCCATGCCTTTACCCGTTCCAAAAAACCGTCTACCGTTTAAGTTAGAGCACCATGAGATAGTATACCAAATTTGGTGGTTCTAAATTGAAAACTGTCGATTTTACAAAATTTTTTATGAGGTGGGCTCTGACCCAGTGACCGTCCCGTTCCAAAAACCGTCTGCAGTCTAAAATAGACTACCATGAGACAGTATACCAAATTTGGTGGTTCTAAATTGAAAATTGTAAATTTCACGAAAAAAATTGGGGGGGGGGGGAGATGAAACCCCCGTGCCCCGACCCGTTCCGAAAACCGTCTAAATTAGATTACCATGATATAGTATAAGAAATTTGGTGGTTTTTAATTGAAACTGTAGATTTCACGAAAATTTTGTAGGGGGTGAAACACCCCGTTCCCCGACTCGTTCTGAAAACCGTCTAAGTTAGATTACCATGATATGGTATACCAAATTTGGTGGTTCTAAATTGAAAACTATAGATTTTACAAAATTTGGGGGGGGGGTAGGGGGGTTCTAACCGCCCGTGCCTCGACTCGTACTGAAAACCGTCTACCGTCTAAGTTAGATGTAGTATACCAAATTTGGTGGTTCTAACTGTAGATTTCACGAAATTTTTTATTGGGGGGGGGGGGGGCTCTGAACCCTGAGCTCCAACCCTTTCCAAAAAACCATCTACAGTCGAAGTTAAAATACCATGAGATAGTATACCAAGTTTGGTGGTTCTAAACTGAAAACGGCATATTCTAAGAAAATTTTGTACGGGGGACGGCTCTGACCCCCGGGCCCCGACCCGTTCCAAAAACCGTCTCCCGTCTAAGTTAGAGTTGCATGATACCAAATTTGGTTGTTCTAAATTGAAAACTATAGATGTTACGAAAATTTTTTATGTTGGGTGCTCTTACCCCCGCGCCTTGACCTATTCCCAAACCCGTCTACCGTCTAAGTTAGAGTACCATGAGATAGTATACCAAATTTGGTGGTTCTAATTTGTAAACTATAGATTTTACGATAATTTCGTACCGGAGGGGTCTGACCTCCCGGCCCCCGATCCGTTCCAAAAACGGTCTCCCGCTAAGTTAGAGTTTCATGACACCAAAATTTGGTTGTTCTAAATTGAAAACTAGATTTTACGGCAATTTTGTAGCTGGGGGCTCTTAACCCCCGCTTCCAAAAACCGTCTACAGTCTAAGTTAGAATACCAGGAGATGGTATACCAGATTTGGTTGTTCTGAATTGAAAACTAGATTTTGCGATTTTTTTATGAAGGGGAACCTTGCCCTCCGGGCTGCAACCCCTTCCAAAAACGGTCTACCGTCTAAGTCAGAGTACCATGAGATAGTATACCAAATTTGGTGGCCCTAAATTGAAAACTGTAGATTTTACGAAATTTTTATGAGGGGGGCTTTCACCTGCAGGTCCCTAACCCCTTCCAAAAAGCGTCTAGCGTCTAAGTTAATTTCATGATACCATACTTAATGGTTCTGAATTGAAATCTGTAGATTTTAAAATAAAAATTATGGGGGTGGGCTCTAACCCCCGGGCCTTGACCCGTTCCAAAAACGGTCTACCGTCTAAGTTAGAGTACCATGAGATAGAATACCAAATTTGGTGGTTCTAAATTGAATACTGTCGATTTTACGGCATTTTTTATGACGGGGGCTCATACCCCCGGGCTCCAACCCCTTCCAAAAACTGTCTAGCGTCTAAGTTAGAGTATCATGAGATAGTATACCAGAATTGGTGGTTCTGAATTGAAAACTGTAGTTTTTAAGAAAATTTTGTATGTGGGGGCTCTGACGCCCGGGGCCTTGACCCGTTCCAAAAATGGTGTACCGTCTAAGTTAGAGTACCATGAGATAGTATACCACATTTTGTGGTTCTTAAATGAAAACTGTAGATTTTAGGAAAGTTTTTATGAGGGGAGGGGGCGGGCTCCAACCCCTTCCAAAAACCGTCTAGCGTCTAAGTTAGAGTTTCATTATACCAAATTTGATGGTTCTGAAATGAAAACTAGATTTCACGAAAATTTTTAATCGTACGTTTTCCTGCATTCGTTTTGTATGTAACCAAAATCTGTAAACGCGACGAATTGAGGTAGTCGACAAATTTATCCGCGACGAATTGACGCTCGACGAATCGTCATGGTCGACGAATTGACGCGCGACGAACTGACGCAGACGACGAATTGTCCTAGTCGACGAATTGATGCGCGACGAATTGACGCGCGACGAATTGACGCGCGACGAATCGTCGCAGTCGAAGAATTGACGTAGTCGACGAATTGACGCACGCGACGAATTGACGTAGTCGACGACTCTGCTAACGTTGTTGGGTTTGGGAAATGTTTCCTGCAAAATCTTTTAGGGAGAATATATCATTTTTACTGGCGTATCAACTACTGCATTTTTACTGCGTACAATGCAGTAGTTGATAAACCAAAAAACGTACAAGACGAGAAATGACTAGAGAGATAAAATAAGCGAAAAATCCATTTCATTAATTCAACTAATTCGATATTTGGTATGATAACAGATAACAACGTCAAAAGCACATGTCAAGGCATGGGAACATGTTTCGTTTAATAATAACACCTTTCTTAAATTTAGACCCTGCCTCCGAGGATCAGCTAAAATCTTTCGTTTTTTCACAGCTACTCCACGCTCTGCAAACAATGTGGAGTAACAGTGAAAATAACATTCTGTTTACAGAATCGGCGTTTACCGTTCTGCCAACTTAATTTGAAAAGCAGCATTTTCTGAAACTGTTTGCCCTCGGCTCTCGTGAAATGCTCTTCCAAGCAACTGACTACCATGTACCAATATGGGAAACGTTGCCCATTGGTTCAGGCTAGATCAGGTGACTCGATAATTTTCAGAAGTAATCAGTCCGTGTAGTGTACTGATTATTCCTGATCTCGGGATCTGTAAATGTCTGCTTGATGCATAAATCTAGCCGTCGTTATTGAGAGATCATTGCCAGGAATTGCTTTTCACGTCATCTGTCAGGTGTCGCTCTATACGTCATCACGCATTCGACTCTTTACCAGACCTTTTGTATGACGAAACCCTGCTGGTTTCAACCAGTGTCTTATAAGATAATTTTTCATTGAATCAAAATTTCCCTTGGAAATGTTTTGCTCTTGTGGATATTTTTGCTCCAGTATAACGTATGGTGACAATCTGTGACTTTGCAGTGTGCGTCCCAGTATAACTATGATTCGCCGGTTTACTTTCGCTCCTGATTTTTCCAGTACTTGCTTTCCTCCAGATTGATTATCAGTTGTGTTGCCTGGTATAAATGCATATATTGACATTTCATTAGCATTCCAGTCTTGTCAAATTGAGAACTTTGCATTTTTTAAAGATGTCTCTAAAATTAGTCAAACTTAGCTTCACAACGAGATGGTAAATCTTGAATAACCGAAATCCAATATCCTATGGAAAATGTTGAGGCTTTCTTTAACAAGTACGCCCAATCACGGCTAGCTTGTTTCTTGTCGTGGAATTTCACGTTCCCTTTTGAGAACTCTCGTACTCGCTTGAAGAATTCACAGAATCACAGACTTAAAACCTACTGCGCATGTGTTTCAAAGAATGTTATCTTTTTCGTCCTATCATAGGATGCGTTTATTTTTCGGTGCACAATATAATTTTTTTGTGATATCTTAATGTAATAATGAAATATGCTAATTACTCCAATTCTTGCAGTAACCAAAGCTCTTATGGAAACAGCAACAAAATTAGCTGGGTCTAAGAACAAATTGCATGTGAACAAATTATCAGGAAAAACCAAAATGTTGATGCAAAAAAGAAGAGAGATGAGGACAACTAAAGATGTGACTTCCAAAGTGGAATATATAGAGCTATGCAAGACAGTAAGAAAAAGTATCACTGAAGACGTAAGGAAATTCAACTGTGAACTAGTGAGGAAAGCAGTTGAAAACAACCAAAGCCTAAAGATAGCAAAAGGACATCTCAGTAAGGGAAGAAAACAGATTATGGCACTGAGAAAAGAAGATGGTTCTGTAACAAGAAATAGAGGCGAAATTTTGACAAGAGTGAAAGATTTCTACTCCAAATTATATGAAAGGGATGATATATGCACTCCAGACATCATGAAAGATACCAGTACCAGAGTTCCTCCAGTCCTTCCAGCAGAAGTTGCACATGCAATCAAGAACATGAAGCGAGGAAAAGCTCCAGGAGAAGATGGAATTACTGTAGACATCATACAAGAAGCAAGTGGAGAAATCGAAACAGTACTCGCCCAAATTTTCACTCGATGGCTTAATGAAGGAAAGATTCCTGAGGATTGGAACACCGCTACAATGATCCTGCTACATAAGAAAGGTGACATTGAGGATCTCGGAAACTACAGACCTATCAGCCTCCTATCAGTAGTTTATAAAATCTTCACTAAAGTTCTTTCACACCGCTTGAAGGTAACACTGGACATGGCTCAACCGAGAGAACAAGCTGGATTAAGGAGTGGCTACAGCACAATAGATCATATCCACGTGCTGAGAGAACTAATTGAAAGAGCGAGGGAATATGAACTTCCATTGTGCATGGCTTTTATCGATTATGAAAAAGCCTTTGATTCGGTGAAACCATCAGCAGTTACAATGGCTCTGAAAACCTGCGGTATTGAAGATGCATACATTAATATTATTAATAATATCTATGAAAATGCAAGTGCAAAGATTAGGCTGTTTGAAAATACAACACACGTAAAAATTGGAAAGGGAGTGAGACAAAATGACACCATATCTCCGAAGTTCTTCAATGCCACATTGGAGGGTGTTTTTCAGTCGCTGAGCTGGGAAAACAAGGGGATAAATATTAATGGAGATTATCTAACCCACCATCGTTTTGCTGATGACGTAGTCATTTTTGCAACTAGCCCATCAGAGCTGCAGAGTATGATCCAGGAACTTGCTGACAAGAGTAAAGAAGTGGGATTAAAAATGAACTTTCAGAAGACAAAAGTGATGTTCAATGCTTTTACAAGAAATGAAGATTTATCGATTGATGGAGAAAAGCTGGCGATAACAGACACGTACGTTTATCTTGGACAGCAGATATCAAGTGAGGGTCACATTGATGAAGAAATTAATCGGCGTACAAAACTTGCCTGGAGAGCTTTTGGAAGAAACAACATAATTTTCAAGAGCAATATGCCATTATGTCTTAAAAGAAAAGTGTTTGATCAATGCATCCTTCCAGTGCTTACGTATGGTGCAGAGACATGGACCTTAACTAAAAGAGACATACAAAGGCTGCAGACAACTCAAAGAAGCATGGAGAGGTGCATGCTTGGTATAACCAGGAGAGATAAGAAGAGGAACTCGTGGATCCGAAAAATGACAAG
Source organism: Macrothele yani (assembly GCA_039090855.1). Lineage (NCBI taxonomy): Eukaryota > Metazoa > Arthropoda > Arachnida > Araneae > Macrothelidae > Macrothele > Macrothele yani. The sequence goes on from CM077034.1 coordinate 63,554,425, forward strand.
AGTGGAAGACATCATGATCAGAGTTAAATCCCTGAAATGGCAATGGGCTGGACATACTGCCAGAAGGACAGACCATAGATGGACAGCCGAAATTTTAGATTGGATTCCAAGGGACAGGAAAAGACCCAGAAGAAGACCACATGGGAGATGGGTGGATGAAATTCGAAAGTATGCAGGGGTGACATGGAGGAGACTGGCACAAGACAGACCGTTGTGGAGGAAACTTGGGGAGACCTTCGTCCAGCAGTGGATTGATAATGGTTGACAATGATGATGATGATGATGATGATATGTTGCACCAATCTATTGGTCTGGGATATGGTTGCGGCCTTTTTTTTCTAAGATGCTATGTACTTTGTTCTTCCATTTTCCATTGTATAAAACTTACAATATCTTTCCAATGCAGTAGTTGATAAACCAAAAAATGTAAATGGTGATCTGTCATAAAACTTTATTTGACATGTTACCTCCCTTTTAAATAATTGACGAAAAACACTCGCTTCAACTACCGAATTGCTGTACTTTTACTAGAATATTCGGTGGACGCGCGCGGTACGCTCTGTTGCACGCCTTCGAAAATTTGAGGGAACCTCTCGTGTTGCATTCTGGAAAGAAACGTAGATGTGCAGCCTACGTCACGGAGATATTCTTAAACCACTGCGCAAGGAATTCAGAAGTTGTGCTAGTTATCTCCAATGTGAGTCATATTGATTGTTTTAGGTACGAAGTTACCGTAATCAGAGATATTGTTGTCACTGGGCTTAAGTTTATACCTAAGTAAATTTCTAAATTTTAAAATTCTTTGGAATCATCATTTCAAGGTCGTCCTGAAATTCTTCTAGCCTGTACTCCAGGCGATATTTTCGAATCATCTATTGAAGGCAACCTTTATCTTGAATTTGAAGTGTCCCTACTCTAACGTCCGTTTGAGCAACTGAGGATTCAGAGAATACACAACGAACCGCAAAATAAACAATGCATCGTACGATCTTCCATTTAGGGCTGTGAAAAATTAATTTAAATATCTTTATATACACTAGTAAATACTATACGTTGAATATACTGCATTTTCAAGTCATTACATAACTGATGTGTAGCCTATTTATTGCGTTTGTGGTAGAAATATTTTTAGTTTAAATTTCGAAAACTTAATTATGTTTCAGGTTACTTTTAGAAACAATTAGCTGCGGACAGTGATATTGCTTTGTTTTGTACATACGCCTGTTATTAGGCCACAAGTAAGGAAAAATATGTCAGTTAAGTGAACAATATATTTATTATTCAGCATGTCCACAACTTGTTTTATATTTTCAGCGCAGGCTGAATGTACTACAATTTAACAACACTGAAAAATTAGATTACTTTTGTAACCTGGTTACACACGTAACTCCGTAATAAAAATTATTCATTAAAACTTCAAGTGTTTTGTATTACGTATACACATAAAACTACATGTGCACAACGTAGTTCATGCAGACAGGAAAACGCAGTTTTCATACAATGAAGGTTTTCAATACTTTGTTATATCCATGATCAGGAATTTTTATTTCGTTTTCAAAATGCATTTTTTATGATGCAGTTTCATTGCTAAAGCAAAGAGAAATCTCAATTTCTTTGGTATAAATATAAATTTAGAATACATGTACGTATAGGTAATAGACATAAAATGGAATCATAAAACGCGCGGCAAACGTTATCTTGCTTCAGATTAGGCAGTCACTAAGACGTTCCGCTAGCGAACACGGTTGAAAAGCAGGTAGACTCCCGACGTGCTTGTGTGTATTGGCCAATTAGGTGGGCATGCCAGCTAGTGGATGTTATAAATGTATCAAAAAAGAAAAAAAGACTTTGAAAGACATGTTATTAGTGAAGCCACATGCCGGGAACTTCCGTTTAGAGAACAGATAAATGCGCTGATGCTTCAAAAGGGAGACATATATGCTTCAAAAGGGAGAAATTAGAATAAGACCAACGGCCTCAGTAATTAATATATCGTAGTTTATTTAGAATTGCTGAACGTAAACGCCTGTTCTGCTTTATTGAGGATATTACAGTCATGTCTTGAAAGATGTACAATAAGCATCCTGATAAAGTTTGGGATCAGGTTTAAATCCCTACAATTAACTAAGAACTAACTAAGAAATACAATTAACTAACAAATCCTTTGGAAGGCAAAAGTTTGGCACAATAAAATGTTTTTGGTTATACAACATTTAACGGATTTATATGACTTTGGCATCTCCTTAGTCATTCATAGTTATCTATTTTTCATGTATCTGACAAGATTGAAACACATTCCTGTAAAATTGCTCTCCTCATACTTACTCCTCTTGGTCAAGGTACGAACGTTTCGTGAATTTTGCATTTAGAGAAAATAATTGAATGATCCTACTTGCATCGCATGTTCGCCTGATGGTTTCCACGTTCCTCGATCATTGGTGAACTATCCGTCCGCATCCTTATAGAGAACGTGCGGGCAATACATCCTGAATAGAAATATCCCTCGGAAAACTGTGAAATTGTTTATGTTGAATTGCGCAGTGCTGGAATAATTCATAAACAACCAAATGCGTCTTTCCTTCATTTGCGTAAATTCGCTTTTCATAGCATATGAGGGGGCTTTAAATTGCGTACTCTTGAAGTTCAACTGCCTATCGGTATCTGGTGTCTTACAAGCATTCAATGAAACTGCTTCTTCACACATACTACATCAAACGATACCAGACCTTTAACCGATACCAAGAGCTGCGTAAATTTGAAGACATCATAATCTGAGTTTTGTCAAAAACATTTTATCATATGGCTCTGTATTTCCACCCCATTGCATGAAACACAGCTTACACAAATTTATCTAAATATGGTATGAAGGTGATATAATGAATTTACATATAAAAGATACATATGCTGTATTTGACTGATTCTTGATCATTGTAATATATAAACTAGTGAACTGTCCTGGAAACAAAGACCACGTGAAACATGGGATCATCAAATTTTCACAATAGGTCCAACAAATGCATGACGAAAAATCTCACATGTTATCAACGAGCTTCTGTTTGAAGCCCAGGAAATGCGTATTGATTAGCAAAAAACAGATTTTAGATTTCCCTTAAAATATTAATTTTCCAAGCTTTCGAATGTCAGGCAGACGATTTTCATGGAAGGTAGAGGGAAAATTTAATTCTGAATAATAAAACGATTCAACAATTTGAATTCCGTGACTTGACCAGATAATTACCGAACAGATGCGAATGCAATTTTCACTCAAACACACCAGGAGCCATATAGACTGGGCAAACGGTATCTTGGATGGACAAAGGAGTTATTTGAAAAAATACTTCCAAATCCGTACAAACTGTAGAGGGGCTCTGTTACTGCTGCTGCAAGCTTCAATGTTGTTAGCGATCTCCAAGGTCTTCCGAATGGCTGTAAATTCAGGGCTGTAGTAAGAAGCTAATTTCTTCATGTCATCTCACATTTGAACAGGATATTTGAATTTGAATTCCCTAGTTAGGGAAGTGGTTACTTTTCCGTCTTTTCTGCAGTTTTTATGCTCGTGGATTCTAATTCGAAATGCACGCGTGATCATTCCGCTGTAGCATTGTTCGTAGGTCTCGATGTTTTGTAGCAGGATTGCATAAACGACTGCATCTTTAGAAAAAGAGAGCTGCTCATGATTTCTTCTACTGATGGTAACAAAGATGCAAGACACCTTGTGCTGACACTGAAGTTAGATTTCTTGAGAGCGTTCTTGAGTTGGTAGGAAGAATTTGGTATGTACGTAATTGAGCCCGGTATATTAACTGCGTCATAGAATGGTTGTACGTCTTGTTTTTGTCATTAACGTTATGCATCTGTTTAAATGGAGTTATACTTCCTTTCATTATTCTGCGGCAGCACGTGTGAAAATTAAATTCATAAAAACATAATTTTCAGAAAATATACGTGTACTGTAGAACGCAATACGTAAGCACTTGTACATAGCTTTATTTAACATACCGTATTCTCTAATTACAGAGAAGATGCATATGAAAAAATATTTCAAGGTGGCAACATTGTGAAAAAAAAACCCCGGATTATTTATTGCTATAATAAAATATTTTAACCAAGTAGTGTAGAGGGTTTCAAGAATTTGAAAATAAAAATGTAGTTTAAGTTATTAAAAGTTATATAGTAGTTTTATTTCCTTTGTTTGTAAATGATATATATATACATATATATCATCATCATCATCATTGTCAACAATTATCAATCCACTGTTGCAAGAAAGTCTCCCAAAGTTTCTTCCACAACGGTCTGACTTATGCCAGTCTCACCCATGTTACTGCAGCTTACTTTCGAATTTCATCCACCTATCTCCCATGTGGTCTTCCTCTGGGTCTTTCCTCCCCCTCGGAATTCAATCTAAAATTTCGGTTCTATATCGATGGACATTTTTCCTTCAGGCAAAATGTTCAGACCATTGCCATTTCAGGGATTTTACTCTGATCATGATGTATTCCATTGTCATTTTTCTGATCCACGAGTTCCTCTTCTTATCTCTCCAGGTTACATTAAACATGCACGTCTAACTGCTACTTTGAGGTGTCTGCAACCTTTGTATGACTCTTTTAGTTAAGGTCCACGTCTCTGCACCATATGTAAGCACGGGAAGGATGCATTGGTCAAACACTTTTCATTTAAAACATAATGGCATTTTGCTCTTGAAAATTATACCCTTTCTTCCAAACGCTCTCCTGGCAAGTTTTATATGCCGATTAATTTCTTCATCAATGTGACCCTCACTTGATATCTGCTGTCCAAGATAAATATATGTATTTCTTATCTTCAGCTTTAACCCATCAATGGGTAAATCTTCATTTCTTGTAAAAGCATAGTACATCACTTTTGTCTTCTGAAAGTTCGTTTTTAATCCCACTTCTTTACTCTTGTCAGCAAGTTCCCGGATCATACTCTGCAGCTCTGATGCGGTAGTTGTAAAAATGACCACGTCATCAGCAAAACGAAGGTGAGTTAGAAAATCTCCATTAATCTTTATCCCTTTGTTTTCCCAGTTCCGTGATTGAAAGATATTTTCCAATGTGGCATTAAAGAGTTTGGAAGATATAGTGCCACCTTGTCTCACTCACTTTCCAATATTTATGGATGCTGTTTTCTCAATAAGCCGAATCTATGCACTTGCATTTTCATAGATGTGATTATTAATATTAATGTATGCATATTCAATACCGCAAGATTTCAAAGCCATTGTAACTGCTGATGATTTTACCAAATCAAAGGCCTTTTCATAAACGATTAAAGCCACGCAAAATGGAGTTTCATATTCCCCCGCTCTGTCAAGTAGTTCTCTCAGAACGTTGATTTTATCTATAATGCTTTAGCCATTTCTGAATCCAGCTTGTTCTCTTGATTGAGCAATGTCCAGTGTCACCTTTAAGCGGTGCGAAAGAACTATAGTGAAGATTTTATAAACCACTGATAGGAGGCTGATAGGTTTGTAGTTCCCGAGATTATCAACGTCAACGTTTTCATGTAGCAGGATCATTGTTGAATTGTTCCAATCCTCAAAAATCTTCCCTTCATAAAGGCATCGATTGAAACTTGGGGGGGTATTGTTTCAATTTCTCCACTTGCTTCTTGTATGAGGTCTACGGTAATTCAATCTTTTCCTGTAGCTTTTCCCCGTTTTATGTCATTGATTGCATTCGCAACTTCTGCTAGGAGGACTGGAAGAACTCGGGTGCCTTTTGCAATGTCTGGAGCACATGTATAATTCCTTACAGATAGTTTTGAGTAGAAATCTTTCACTCTGGTGAAAATTTCACTTCTATTTCTCGTTACAGAACCATGTTCTTTTCTCAGAGCCATAATCTGTTTTCTACCCTTATTTAGATGTCCCTTTGCTCTCTTCAGGATTTGATTGTTTTCAATTGCTTTTCTCACTAGTTCACAGTTGAATTAACTTATATCTTCAGTGATACTTTTTCGTACCGTCTTGCATAGCTCTATATATTCCATTTTTGAAGTCACATATCCTTTAGTTGTAATCATATCTCTTCTTTTTTTTGGCGTCAGCAAGAAACTGAAGGATAAATTTGCAGAAGTGGAAAGTTTCCCTGACAGAGCTGCACGACTCGTTATCCAACTCTCGAAAGGATACCATGCTCAGATTATTAAAAGTTATGCCCCGCCGCAAGTCATCCTGAAGCAGAAGTTGAAGAATGTTATGAGGAACTTCGTCATCTGAATAATAAAGGCAAGAAGCACTTTAAGGTCATTATGGGAGATTTCAATGCAAAAATAAGGCAATGGCAACAATATGAAACTTCAGTGGGCAAATTTGGTCAGGGCAACAGAAACCAGCGTGGAAATACTCTCGTACAGTTTGCAGAGGTAGAAGGGATTTTCATCATAAATTCCTTTTCAAGAAGAAGCTGCAAAGGAAATCATCATGGAGGCATTACAAAGGATTGAAAAGTGAAATTGATTTCATTATGTGTAACAAGATATTTGTCATGGAAGACTGCAGTGTTCTGAACAAGTTCAACACAGGTAGTGACCACAGAATGGTAAGATGTAAGATGCACTTCAATGCAAAACTCGAGCGTGGCAAGCTCATAAAACAAACAAAGTGTATTGACGTGACATCTTTAAAACGCATCATAATATCTTCAAATTTGAACTGAGGAATAGATTCTCTATTCAAGAAGGTCTAACATCAGAAGATGTGGACATGTCTGAAGTTAACAGGAAAGTAACCAAAGCTCTTATGGAAACAGCTACAAAATTAGCTGGGTCTAAGGAAAAGTTGCATGTGAAACAATTATCAGGAAAACCCAAAATGTTGATGCAAAAAAGAAGAGATATGAGGACAACTAAAGAAGATGTGACTTCCAAAGTGGAATATATAAAGCTGTGCAAGGCTGTACGAAAAATTATCACTAAAGACGTACGTAAATTCAACTATGAAATAGTGAGGAAAGCAATTGAAAACAACCAAAGCCTAAAGATAGCAAAGTGACATCTCAGTAAGAGAAGAAAACAGATTGTGACCCTGAGAAAAGAAGATGGTCCTGCAACAAGAAATAGAGGCGTAATTTTGACAAGTGTGAAATATTCCTCCTGTAAATTATATGAAATGTTTGATACATGTACTTCAGACATCATGAAAATCATGAACGGTACCAGAGTTCTTCCAGTCTTACCAGCAGAAGTTGCACATGGAATGAAGAACATGAAGCGGGGGAAAGTTCCAGGAGAAGATAAAATTACTGTAGACATCATACAAGAAGCAAGTGGAGAAATTGACACAATAGTCGCCCAAGTTTTCACTCGATGCCTTAATGAAGGAAAGATTCCTGAGGATTGGAATAATGCTACAATGATCCTGCTACATACAGAAGATGACATTGGGGATCTCAGGAACTACAGATCTATCATCCTCCTATCAGTGGTTTATAAAATCTTCTCTAAAGTCCTTTCACACCGCTTGAAGGTAACACTGGACATGGCCCAACCGATAGAACAAGCTGAATTGAGGAGTGGCTACAGCACAATAGATCATATACACGTACTGAGAGAACTATTTGAAACAGCGAGGGAATATGAACTTCCATTGTGCATGGCTTTCATCGATTATGAAAATGCCTTTGATTCAGTGAAGCCATCAGCAGTTACAATGGCTTTGAAATCCTGCGGTATTGATGATGCATACATTAATATTATTAATAATATCTATGAAAATGCAAGTGCAAAGATTTGGCTGTTTGAAAATACAGCTCACAAAAAAGCTGTAAAGGGAGAGAGACAAGGAGATACCATATCTTCCAAGCTCTTTAAGGCCTCATTGGAAAATGTATTTCAATCACTGAACTGGAAAACAAAAGGATAAAGATTAATGGAGATTATCTAACACACCTTCGTTTTGCTGACTACGTAGTCATTTTTGCTATTACACCATCAGAGCTGCCGAGTGTGATCCAATAACTTGCTAACAAAATTAAAGAAGTGGGATTAAAAATTAACTTTCAGAAGACAAAAGTCATGTACAATGCTTTAACAAGGAATGAAGATTTATCGATTAATGGGGAAAAGCTGGAGATAACAGATGCGTACGTTTATCTTGTACAGCAGATATCAAGTGAGGGTCACATTGATGACGAAATAAATCAGCGTATAAAACTTGCCTGGAGAGCTTTTGGAAAGAACAGCATTATTTTCAAAATCAATATGTCATTACGTCTTAAAAGAAAAGTGCTTGATTCACGCATCCTTCCAGTGCTTACGTATGCTGCAGAGACGTGGACGTTAATTAAAAGAGTCATACAAAAGTTGCAGACAACTCAAAGAAGCATTTAGAAGTGCATGTCTGGTGTAACCAGAAGAGATAAGAAGAGAAGAGGAACTCGTGGATCCGAAAATCTACAAGAGTGGAAAACATGATGCTTACGTATGATGCAGAGATGTGGACCTTAACTAGAAGAGACATACAAAGGTTGCGGACAACTCAAAGAAGCATTTAGAGGTGCATGTTTGCTGTAACTAGGAGAGATAAGAAAAGAAGAGGAACTCGTGCATCAGAAACGTGATAAGAGTGGAAGACATGATGATCAGAGTAAAATTGCTGAAATGGCAATGGGCTGGATACTGCCAAAAAAAACAGACCATCGATGGACAGTCGAAAGTTTAGATTGGACTACAAGGGACAGAAAAAAACCCAGAAGAACACCGAATGGGAGATGGGTGGATGAAAATCGATAGTATGCGGGAGTAACATGGAGGAGACTGGCACAAGAGACACCGTTGTGGAAGAGACTTGGCGAAACCTTCGTCCAGCAGTGTATTGATATAAACCCACAAAGAAGATGAGGATGGTGATATATACACTGAAGAGCAATTGAACTGGAGATACCTGTTTAGTAACGTGTAGCACCACCTTTCGCCCTAAAGACGGCGGCGATTCGTTTCGGCACTGACTCGACAAGATACCGGAAGCATTGGAAAGCCATACGAATCCACGACCCCTGAAAAAGCTCCCACAGTTCACGAAGATTTGATGGAAGTAGGGGGTCTGAGCCACGAACATCTCTCTTGATGGCATCCCAGATGTGCTCGATGGGATTGAGGTCAGGTGACCTAGCTAACCAAGGACGCGAGGTGACTTTGGTGGAGTATTCATCCAAACATTCGAATACAATTCGTGAGCGATGGCACTGTGCATTGTCTTGGTGCAGGATGAGGTACCAGTGGGATGTTGAAGACACACAAACGGGAGCAAATGGTCGTCCAGGATATCCCGGTAATGTTGCCCTGTAAGGGACTATGTCACACGTACCGGCGGTCCAATTTCAGTCCACGTAAACAATCCCCAGATGAGAATGCCACCCCCACCAACTTGAAGAGTACCGCGCTGTCAAGAAGGATCCATCGCTTCATGTGGTTTGCGCCGTACTCGTACTCTGCCATTCGCATGTACCAACGTGAATCTCGACTCATCAGTCTAGGCAACATTTTCCCACGTGTCTTGGGTCCAGTGGCGATGTTCCCGTGCCCATGCTAATTATTGCACCCTGTGATGTACGGTCAGCAGCGGTATCCTCGTGGGATGATGGCTTCTGTATCCAGTAGCGAGGAGATGGTTCTGGATGGTGTGGCTGCTTACACGTTTTTGTGCACCACCGTTAAATTGTAGAGTGATTTCTTGCACTGTGGCCCGTCTATCCGCTGTTACAATGCGAGCTATCCGACGTTGACCCCTCGCATCCACACGCTATTTTCCACGGCAGTTCGCCCTTGCAGGGATGGATTAACCGGTTTCGATGTACTCACGGTGCACCCGTGACACAGTGGCTAAATAAAATCCCAGGGCCTGCACGACTTCCGAAATGGAGTGACACATTTGTCGGGCCCCGACGATTTGCACACGATCAAATGCGCTTAGATCCTTCGTCTTACTCATACTGCGTCCGACTCTTATTGATTCCCGTCGCATCACTGCTTATATTGTCAGATCGCTGCATGCATCATGTCGTTTCCGTTTACAGGGCCTCCCACATCGCCACATTTGCATAACGCCAGCTGTCTCTAATTCAATTGCTCTTCTGTGTATATATATAGGTTAAAGTGTATTATACAGATATTTGGAAGATGACAGCAGATGGAGAAAAATGAGTAACTTATTTTGGTTACTCAAACGTGGTATTCACAATAAAGATTTGGAAATTCAAAAATTAAAAAGGTCGTGTTGTTTAATTTTAATGCTACGGAAAATAACAGTAGAAATGAAATTCAAATACCCATTTTCAGTAAGTATAGCAGCAACAACATGGGAACACAAAGAAATCCCACAGCCCGTAACTGATTGTTGAATATACATAGAAATAGTAAACTATGTACATATGTTGTTTTTGTAATCATAATCCCCGCAGATACGTATTTTGAATGCTTCGCTGATCCTTTGAGGAAAATTATTCAAGACGAGTTTTGTTCAAAGAAAACGGCTAAAAAAGTATGTGAAAAGCTCCTCACAGTGTGGCCGACTCCTTCTCCGAATATATATGCTAATTCATAGTTTTTTTATTTTTTGAACAACAGTAATACAAATTTTTTTTTAAATGTTTTCTAAATTTCTCAATGAAGAAAACCTTTAGCACGCCAAAGGGTAAGAAATGTTTCAATTTTTGAGACAATATTGTCTCCACAAGCATTTGGCGGATGAACATATTGTTGATCACTTTTACTTTTCAAACAAATGTGATGTACCATTTTATTTTAATTTCTCTTTCCGAAGCACAATAAACAGCACTTGCAGCAGCCCTGAATGAAAGAAACCTTTTCAATTTGGGAACAGTAAATGATATGCGTTCGCAATAAAAACACTTCGCGTTTTGTTCTAATAACCATGTGTAGATTGTGGCTTTAGTTTTGTATTATGCTGCACAATGAATAGCTGCATAATGTCAACCTGAGTGATGTAATTTTCTGAGACAAACATGGTTTTGGAAACAATTCCGTGCTTTTTGAATACTCCGCAATAATTCGTATCACTATGTCAGTATTTCAGAGAAACGTAAATTCGTGTATTTAGTAAGAATAGAAATGGTAATTTGATGTGATTCGGGTATATTCCTGATGAAAGATTTGCCTGCGCACGGTTTGATGAGTAAAGTATGGAAAATCTTGAACTCTCGTGAAAAGATACTGTTTAAAGCAGTTCATTTTGATATAAAACATATAAAATAGTCTCAAATTAAACAAACATTTGGTCTATAAAATATATGATTTTGAATTTTCATCAAGGTTCCATCATAAAAATTTTGTATGGAAATTCAAATGACAGTACTTCCATTCCTCTAGCCACAAATCTGTTAGAAATGTACTATATCAGCAATTCTTGATTGACACTTTTCACGTTTTCAACGCAAATATGTTGTGGATTACTTGTCATATATTTCTTCAGTTTTTTATTTAGCGATTTATATAAGTACAGTTATGTTCCCTTGTCTTAATCATAAGTAACTACTTTTCATAGTTTCATCCTGAACATCAGGACACAAACGACCATGTCGAATCCGAAGTTTTTGTAGGGAACGATGGAAAGTATGTAAATTAAGAATTTTAGGTACGCATTTGAAAGTTTGGTGTTTAGACACAGAGAACAGTATATCGCTAATTAAGTAACATTTTGTTACTACGAATATTAATCCGATGATAAAGACAAATTTGTCATAAGTACAAAAGAAAGTGAGAACTATATAAATGTTTTAATATAGGATACGCATTTCCACAAACCTTTGCTGACGGACCGCGAGATTCCTCATTGCATCGGATGCAAACGTCGTGAAACACTTGAAGTATAGCATCCACCGCTCCTGCATCTTCTTCAGAATTTTCTGCGTCACCTTCCTACTGAATCTGTGTAATAGGTAGTAGCAGAAAATGTCCTGATAGCACATATTAATTGGGAAAAACTCAAACTTGTGTCCTACATAAAAGTTCAACATAAATAATTCGAAGTGTTCTATAAAAGGTTATGTGCTCGTCAGTTCTGTGTGCTACATATATATTTCATCAGTTGTTTAAGTAACACTGTCATGATACAGAGAGAGCTTGAGGCATAGACAGAAAATAAAAAAGGGAAAAATGAAAAATTACGTTAGTCTCTTGAAATGAGTGATGAAATTATAATGTAAAAGGATTAGTAATATAGAGTAGAAAAAGAATATATCACATACTGAATTATACCACATCTGGATATCATGGTCAACAATGATGTTTTTCTATGATTATACAAAAATTAACACTATAGTATAAACATTGAATTTCGGTTTCTTATTTGTAAAATTGATTTCATATTGCATTTCGGAAAGTTACTTTTGGTTTTTTATATGATTAATTATTTATCTTGACACCTTTGAAAAGGCTTCAACTCTGAAGACTTAAAACAGCGTTCCAGTAGAGAGCTGCATGCTTTATATTCGAGAACTGAAAAAGATCAAACGGCAAATACAAATTTTTAGATACACCCGGATGTATATATGTGAGTCTGTAAAAAAATGGCATAAGAAATGCACATACAGACGACTGCAGCCGTGTAAACCTAATACCAATTCTAAAAGGAACTCTTATTACTTTTAAACCGAAGTATATTCGGGACACTTTCGCCTTGTTATGTTGAATTTAAAATGAAAAGACTGAATATTTTCACGTAGGGACAAAATTATTTTATTTTCCCACATGTGGAATAAAATACAAAATGGATTTAACGCTGATGACATGTTCTTTCTACGCTTTACCTTAAAATAATTTAGGAAGTTTTTTCTTCAGACTGTCGTTTAGAAAGATATCTGAGAACGTCTTTCAAGCATACATTGCACTAGCAAAATGCAAAAATCTCAAATACTGATGACTTTTTCATTCTGATGAACGAAAGTAAGGGACAAAACGTGGCATTGCTGATAGTACTCTTTATGATTCAGCTGCTTTATATTCACAAGCAATTTCCCTTATTTTCTCATGAAACATTTGGAGAGTATTCGCTTCGAAAATAAGCAAGTTTTATTCATATTAAGCACATACTTGGTGAGATGTCCATTTGCTTTTTATTTTACTTAGGAAATCTACCCGCTTCTCCATAATTAGCACTTGCAGTTTCTTTGGAAATCTTAAGGCCATGCATGTGTTGGCTTCTAATAATTTTATTCAACCAACCTTTACTTGTTGGAAATGGATGAGGTTCATGAACACTTTCCTCTTTTAAGAGATAGTTCTCAACCTCGGACGGTGATACCTTAGTCCCATGCTGCTGACAGCTGATTTCTTCCTTCCATGTTGAATAAGGACAAACGCGTTATTTCCTAGTTCCCGAGCAGTGGATTTAAGATGGTTCTCAACCATAGATATTTGTTCCTAAGCTTTATATTACTAAAAGTTGTTTTCTTCCTTTCATGATCAATAATTGTAAATGTGTTACTTCCATGTTCTCGATCAGTGGTATTCTAATCTTTAGAGTATTCCCCGCACACAGAGATGTAGAATGAACGACAGCAATTTAAATTGTGTTGAAATTATTTTCACATTCCGTGTAGTTGTCTTTTCCAGGTAAAATGTACGCTCAAGTGCCAACGACGCTTTACTAGTACCCGTTCGTTGTAACATTTGTAACCACTTTTCTAAACTTATAGAAATGCTATTTCGCTTATGTCTGCTCAACTACCTTCAGAAGGACTTTCAGGTCGTATGGAACTATTAATGCCTAAGGAATTGATAGTAGGACGCAACAGTTACAACACAAGTTTTTATATCCACAGATCACAACGACACACATTCGCGGATCACAATCTGAATTATGAGAAAAATGCTGATTCCTTTTTGAGTACCACAACATATCCTACGTTTCGCACCGACGCTACAGCTGTTGTGGTGGATGGCTTCACGTGGGTGGCTTCTAGGTACTTTGAGCTATACCGGACATAATTATGTAACTTATAATTCTTGTGGCATATGACCAGCGTCTCGTGTAATTTCTCTCTCGCACATGAGCGAAATCTCATATGCGGATGTTGCACAGATCGAGAACCTAATGTTCGCTATCTTAAATTACAAATTATTTCAATAGCATTTTGTCACATCTCATAGCGGATGACAGATAATTAAATTTATAGCATTTAGGATTTCACTCAGTGTCTTAAAGCTAGACTTCCTACCCGCAGAAAAAAGAAACATTGATATGCTACTCGATTCATGTGGCGACTTCATTATTACGCTCGAACTCAAGTTTCCGTATACGTATTAGACCTACCCGATATAAGTTATTTAAAATATGAAAGAAATATTTCATGAGACGCACAAACAAAAAAGGTTTAATTTGAAAAATATACCAACCTGGATACGAAGAATCCATGGATCAAACCGAAATAACATCAAAACGTAGGTTTAATCTGAAGTACATTATTTCGGTTTGATCAGGTCAGATCAAACCTAAATAACATCAAATATCGAGTTTATGAAACAGGCCTTGAAAAATGTATTTCACAGTTTTTTTAGATGCTGTGCTGGACGTTTAGTTTCCTTGTTTATTATGCACTATCTACCAACAAGTAATTGGACACCTGTGATAGCAAAGGAAAACGAAGTTTATTCACCTGCAATAAATGGTGGAGCCTCCACGAGCGGCCATTACATCTGCGACCCTCCGGGGTATACTCTCAACCAGGCGTTGTAGGACGGCTAGCGGTATTTTCTTCCACTCGGCTTGGAGAAGACAGGTCAGTTCCTTCACTGATTTCGGACGATTGGGGCACCCGTTACGTCGACGCTCCAACTCGTCCCAGAGGTGCTCGATATGGTTAAGCTCCGAGCACTGGGCAGGCCATTTCATTCGATTAACCCCATTGTCACCATACCAAACCATGGTGGACCTCGCAACATGACAGGTGGCATTGTCATCCTGAAAGTAACATGGGTCCAACCCGTAAAACTGCCACAACGTAGGAAGCGCATGGTCATCCAAAATGGTGCAGTAGGTATCGGCGTTGAGTCTACCAGGAATTGTGACCAAGGGTCCCGTGCCATACGAGAAGAAACACCCCCATAGCATAATTCCACCGCCGCCGAACTTCACGGTTGGCACAATACATTCCGGCAGGAGGCGTTCTCCAGGCAGACGCCAAACCGAGACCCAGCCATCCGAACGTTAGATGGTGAACCTTTATTCGTCGCTCCCGAGAACCTGTTTCCACAGTTCAACGGTCCAATGTCGACGTTCTTTGCACCACGTTAACCGAGCAGCACTATTGGACTTGGTGATAAAAGGCTTGTGGGCGGCAGCACGTCCCTGATAACCGAGCATATGGGCTTCGCTACGGATAGTATTCATCGAAAGAACACTTCCGAATGCCTATTGAAACTCGGCGGGGATGTAGCCCATCGATTTGGTGCGGTTCTTCCGACATTTTCTGGCCAGCACCCGTCAATTTCTAACGCCCAGTTTTGTGGGTTTGCCGGGTCGAGGCATATTCTGACAGTTACCTCTCATCTTACACTTGCCAATCACGTAGGCCACTGAAAAGTTTGGGTATTTCAACTCGCTGGATATGTCACGTATGGATCAGCCATTTCTGTAAAACCCGACGATTACACCTTTCCCGAAATCAGAAAGCTCCTAACTGCGTGGCATCTTGCATTCGACTGGTTGCGTTGTTGTTTCCCACACGATATTTAACGGCGGCGGCCGTAACGTGTATCTGGACCGCAGATATCGTCGATTGCAGGGGTGTCCAATTACTTGTTGGTAGATAGTGTATATATGAAAAGTGCGGTAAAATACTGCAACTTCTGTTAAAATCTCTTTAAAGGGTCATACAAAGAATATTTACAGCAGCAAGATTAAAGAAAATAATATACAACTTTAATGAAATGAATAACAAAATATGTAAATAAAAAAATACATCGTATGACCATAGGGAAACCAGGAATCCATTTGGTTATATGTGACACAAAAGTCACATATTAGCAAATTGATTCCTGGTGACAATACTTCTAAATATTATCGACAGTGCCTTATTTATCAGTATTTAAAATTCTAATGTCGCTTACATTTTCAAATTGCTTCGTAAACTCAAGGCAGGGCAGTCTCTATCTTATATCATTAAAACTTCCTATATTTTGCGTATGGTTCCTTCTAAATACACGAAGAACTCTTTACGTAATGTTATTGTCATTTTACTATCTGCTTTGTACAAACGAATTCATTGTAATTTGGCATATCTCCGTAATTATTTTTTACTGTTTTCCGTAATTGATGGGTATAAAGTCCAGTCCACGTGACTATTGCAATTTTTGTCAATTTATTAATACCGTTGCATTATCAATCGATGTTAACAGTGATATTATTTGCATCACTAGTGTGTTGAAAAGTATGATTGTTTTGCTCGTAAATATGTTGTAGTTTTAGATATGTAAGTCCATGCCTTATTGGTAAGGGAGGAATAAATTCATTAAAACTATATTTGCTGCAAATTTGCTACGGAGATAACGTTTCGCGGGGGATGCCGTACTTTTGCGGAACATGTTTTATACTTTACATTGTATTTATAATTATCACGTATTCGTTTCTACTAAGAGAAAATAAATATGACCACTTAAATATCTTCAAAACAAAATGAAATAAGAAACGTTTGTGTTTTACAAACTTTTTATTCACCCATTAGCTTCTCTTAAAGTCAATGAAACCCTTATATTGTTTCGGTGTGATAAGTTGTTAGGATAAATTTGTAAAATGAAACAATGCAAGTAAACACGTGACAAAAAAAAAGATCACAAGTGTACTGCTAATCGTCTGATAATAAGTAGACCGAACCTGTGCTTTCAGGCGCCGCCGGGGACTTCGTGAGTTCTCACCTCCCTCTTCACTTAGGCTTTCAGAGGTTGCTGTGATTCGCATTCATTATGACGTCAATCATCAATATCAAAGAAGTTGTTTCCTGATTTATCATGGCTGGTGATCGTCTTTTATTCTTGAGTAATTTGGTGTCTCATTGAGATTCTCTGGTTTCTTGGCCTGACGACCTCAAGAGATATGCCACAATTTGCTCAACAATATTCAATCGAGATATTATTGTTCTTGTGACCTTCAAAGTACTTTATAAACCGACAGCAATTTCTACAGAGGAAGCATTTGACAGCGAGCGTGCATCACTAATGTGTGAGAGTTTTTCTAATGTGCTTCAGTGCTTGTTTGTTTTTGTGTCCATGAATTGCTGACAGATCCACCAGGAGCTGCTACTCAATTAGCTAATCTCTTTAAAAAAAGAATGCATTTTGTAGAACACGTCTAACTCTGAGAGTTACTCATGCTTACTTCAAGAAGTTTTGCTATGGCCGGGCTCGCTAATGTTTACAACATAGTGTAAAATAAAGGGCTGGCAAATGTTTTAAAAACTTTCTTGTACAGCCTTTATAAAAACACAAATTACATAAAATGAATGAAAGACTATATTGACATATTCCTTTTAAACAAAGTGCAAACACTATCAATGCCTATGCAATAAGTGGTGATGCATTCGTCGACGAAAGTAAGGAAGGGTATTACGCGGGGAAAGGTGAGCTAAAAACGCCGGCGAAGCAACTGAACCGCTACGGCGCTGGTTGACAGCACGAAAGAATGCCACAGAAGACGTTATGCTTGATGAGACTGGCTACAGCTGGGGGCTAGATAATTTTTGACGCACGCAAACCGCACGTCAGAAATTATCCTGAACTATCTGGAAACCTATAACAATTAATTAGAAATTGTCAAAATCGTGATTTCTGAAGTACTCTTTGTATTCATCGTGGTCTGTCTTATCACCTTTTCAATTTAGTCGTGTTACAACAGAAATGAGTCAACGTACTGTTCGACAACGAATAATGTAGGACGAATCTCTACTGTTATTGATTACGAGGAAATAACAGCAAATATTTACCCTGTCTCATCTTTGGGAGAAAAATTAGTGCCGAGAGTATCAGTACGTATTGTCTGTCCGCCTGCCTTCCAACCTATACGTAGGTCCATCCTTCTGTTACTGGGCATAATACAGTTCAACCTCATATCTCTAAGCATGATACGTATGTGTGTCCGTCTGTCTCTATGCAACAAGTATCAGCAACTAATGTTTCAAAGGAAAAAGTATTATCCTGTTCAAAATCTTAACTAATGGGAGCGATGATCTCAACATTGAGGGTTTTTTTCTGGCACGCAGTTTTCACGGTCGGCAGAATAAAGTTCATGCTGCGGACTATCATATATATATATATATATATCATCATCATCATTGTCAACCATTATCAATCCACTGCTGGACGAAGGTCTCCCCAAGTTTCCTCCACAACGGTCTGTCTTGTATCATCATCATCATCATTGTCAACCATTATCAATCCACTGCTGGACGAAGGTCTCCCCAAGTTTCCTCCACAACGGTCTGTCTTGTGCCAGTCTCCTCCATGTCACTCCCGCATATTTATTAATTTCATTAAGCCATCTCCCATGTGGTCTTTTTCTGGGTCTTTTCCTGTCCCTTGGAATCCAATCTAAAATTTCGGCTGTCCATCTATGGTCTGTCCTTCTGGCAGTATGTCCAGCCCATTGCCATTTCAGGGATTTAACTCTGATCATGATGTCTTCCACTCTCGTCATTTTTCGGATCCACGAGTTCCTCTTCTTATCTCTCCTGGTTATACCAAGCATGCACCTCTCCATGCGTCTTTGAGTTGTCTGCAGCCTTTGTATGTCTCTTTTAGTTAAGGTCCACGTCTCTGCACCATACGTAAGCACTGGAAGGATGCATTGATCAAACACTTTTCTTTTAAGACATAATGGCATATTGCTCTTGAAAATTATGCTGTTTCTTCCAAAAGCTCTCCAGGCAAGTTTTGTACGCCGATTAATTTCTTCATCAATGTGACCCTCACTTGATATCTGCTGTCCAAGATAAACATACGTATCTGTTATCTCCAGTTTTTCTCCATCAATCGATAAATCTTCATTTCTTGTAAAAGCATTGAACATCACTTTTGTCTTCTGAAAGTTCATTTTTAATCCCACTTCTTTACTCTTGTCAGCAAGTTCCTGGATCATACTCTGCAGCTCTGATGGGGTAGTTGCAAAAATGACTACGTCATCAGCAAAACGAAGGTGGGTTAGATAATCTCCATTAATCTTTATCCCTTTGTTTTCCCAGTTCAGTGATTGAAAGACATTTTCCAATGTGGCATTAAAGAGCTTCGGAGATATGGTGTCACCTTGTCTCACTCCCTTTCCAATTTTTATGTGTGTTGTATTTTCAAACAGCCGAATCTTTGCACTTGCATTTTCATAGATGTTATTAATAATATTAATGTATGCATCTTCAATACCGCAGGATTTCAGAGCCGTGGTAACTGCTGATGGTTTCACCGAATCAAAGGCTTTTTCATAATCGATAAAAGCCATGCACAATGGAAGTTCATATTCCCTCGCTCTTTCAATTAGTTCTCTCAGTACGTGGATATGATCTATTGTGCTGTAGCCACTCCTGAATCCAGCTTGTTCTCTCGGTTGAGCCATGTCCAGTGTTACCTTCAAGCGGTGTGAAAGAACTTTAGTGAAGATTTTATAAACCACTGATAGGAGGCTGATAGGTCTGTAGTTCATGAGATCCTCAATGTCACCTTTTTTATGTAGCAGGATCATTGTAGCATTGTTCCAATCCTCAGGAATCTTCCCTTCATTAAGGCATCGAGTGAAAATTTGGGCGAGTACTGTTTCAATTTCTCCACTTGCTTCTTGTATGATGTCTATAGTAATTCCATCTTCTCCAGGAGCTTTCCCCGCTTCATGTTCTTGATTGCATGAGCAACTTCTGCTGGGAGGACTGGAAGAACTCTGGTACTTTTCATGATGTCTGGAGTACATGTATCATCCCTTTCATATAATTTGGAGTAGAAATCTTTCACTCTTGTCAAAATTTCGCCTCTATTTCTTGTTATAGAACCATCTTCTTTTCTTAGAGCCATAATCTGTTTTCTTCCCTTACTGAGATGTCCCTTTGCTATCTTTAGGCTTTGGTTGTTTTCAATTGCTTTCCTCACTAGCTCACAGTTGAATTTCCTTACGTCTTCAGTGATACTTTTTCGTGCTGTCTTGCATAGCTCTATATATTCCACTTTGGAAGTCACATCTTCTTTAGTTGTCCTCATCTCTCTTCTTTTTTGCATCAACATTTGGTTTTTCCTGATAATTTGTTTACATGCAACTTGTTCTTAGACCCAGCTAATTTTGTTGCTGTTTCCATAAGAGCTTTGGTTACTTTTCTGTTAACTTCCGAAATATCCACTTCTTCCGATGTTAGGCCTTCTAAAGCAGAGAATCTGTTCTTCAGTTCCAACTTGAAAGCATTATGGTGTTTTTTAAGGTTGGTTATGTCAATACATTTTGTTTGTCTTATGAGCTTGCCACGTTCCAGTTTAGTGTTGAGGTGCATCTTACATCTCACCAATCTATGGTCACTACCTGTGTTGAACTTGTTTAGCACACTGCAGTCTTCGATGACGAATTTTTTGTTACACATAATAAAATCAATTTCACTTGTCGTCCCAATTGGATGTCTCCATGTCCATTTCCTGTGTGGCTTTTTCTTGAAAAAGGAATTCAAGATGAAAAATCCTTCTGCCTCTGCAAACTCAACGAGAGTATTTCCACGCTGGTTTCTGTTGCCGTGACCGAATTTACCTACTGAAGTTTCATTCTGTTGCCGGTGCCCTATTTTTGCATTGAAATCTCCCATAATTATCTTCAAGTGCTGCTTACCTTTATTATTTAGATGACGAATTTCCTCATAAAATTCTTCAATTTCTTCTTCAGGATGACTTGTGGTGGGTGCATAAGTTTGAATAATCTGAGCCTGGTATCTTCTCGATAGTTGGATAACGAGTCGTGCAGCTCTGTCAGAGGAACTTTCAACTTCTACCACTTTATCCTTCAGTTTCTTGTTTATTATAAATCCAACACCACTAGTTCTGCCAGTATCTGTCCCACGATAGTAGAAGAGATGTCCACTTTTCAGTTCAATGAGATCTTCTCCTTTTCTCCTTACCTCACTTAGCCCGACGATGTCCCACTTGATCCTTTGTAGTTCCTCTTCCAATTCAAGAAGCCTTGAATCAGAAGATAGGGAGCGTCCGTTGTAGGTAGCCAAGGTCAGCATCAAATGGCAGCCTAGTCCGGTCCTCCGGGGATTCTTAGCACCCTCTGCCTTCATGTCGCACTGGCCGCTGCCTTGGCCAGGTACATTCCAGCTGCCGGAGACTGAGGGCCAAGATTTAAGTTGTAGAGTCATTTTGGAGGTGTTTGGCCATAACTCACCACGCTGGCCAAGCGGGTTGGTGAGTGTCTTGTATATATATATATATATTAAGGTAATATAACGTAGTTTGTCACAATTATTTTTTTAAGCCGACCATGGTTTCTCTGGGTGTTGACCCAGCTTCATCAGGACGAATGGCACGTAAATATTCAAATTGTATATGACATCATAAATGGTGTTTACAGTCACGTGTTTTTGGTTAGATGCTTCCACGCGCTTGATAGAAATGGCGTGGATGCCATATCATTAACAAGATTCGAAGACTTCTGATACACATGGAACGCTTCCAGAACATCAAGTTTGGTGGTTGAATCTGTCTTGTCAATTAGTTTTGCTTCTTCAAAAAGAAATATGTGGTCCTTTTCGTAACAGTGTTTAGCCATCGATGACTTCTTTAGGTCACAATTCCGAATGTAAGTATTGTGCGCCTTCATTCGAAAACGCAAGGTTCTACGGGTGTGTCCTGTATACGAAGCGCCGCGTTCACATGGAATTTGATAAATTCCCCACGAGGTTTCGTCTTCAACATAGTCCTTTGTTCCTAAAAATCTCATTTTGTTTATCGGTTTGAAAATCTCATTTTGTTTAGGCTTGAAAAAATAAATAGTTGTGACAAACTACGTGAACACAGTATTTGTCATTTTCTTGTAAGACTTCCGTCCACAGTGAGTAGAGTTTAAGTCCCGGCCACCTACAGCGAGATCGCCTTTTGCGCAGGACACAGAAACGGAAGGAATGAGAGCAAGTCTAGCGACTTTGACAGAACAGTTTGTAGTGAGATTAGATTACAGTAGAGGGCGCCACCGTACGAGTACGATGTTGCACACAGAGGGGTGAGAGAATTTCAGGAGGGGCAGAGGAAAGGATACCCATTTAACCAGTGGGTCCAGCCTGGGGGCCGTCACTTAACGTGCTCGTCCGATGCACGGCGTATATTCAGTGATTGTTAGTAAATCACACATCTCTGCAAGATCAGGCCAGGTTCGAACCTGAGGACCCTGCATCGATATATATATATTATAAATTATAAATTTATAATATATCAAACAAATTACCAGATATTGATATTTTAGACAAAAATACTTATGTTCGTAGTGCCATCATATCAGCGAACCACAGAATTTCCCTTGAAAGAAAATTCCAAAATTTGATAGCTGTTGATAAGAATAAGCAGGCTTATACTCACAGTAATAATAACGGAATAGTGTATCAAGATAATGAAGTGTTTGTCAACTTGTCCGGTCATATCTCACTGAAATTCAGAAGCGGACTTTACGATATAATTCTAACTTTGCTATCTCAAGAAAGATACCGGTATCGGACATAGTTACTTCAGTTGAGGAATCACTAATAAAAAGCAGTCTTAACTTTGAAGAAAAAGAAATAGTTATACATTGTATCAGCCAAGTGATAACCGCAAATCACGCTACATTACCTAGACCAAATTTAACCAACAAAAAAAATTAATGCGCTTAAAGAATTGCGCTCAAATTCAAATTTAATCATCGCTAGAGCTGACAAAGGAGGTCAAGTGGTTGTGTTAAACAAAAATCATCATGAAATCCAAGTCAAAAATCTTATTTCGGATGGACCTTATAAAGAAATAAAGAATCATCCTTATAGATAAACAATTGAAAGAATAACAGAAATTGATCAAAAACTCAGAAACTCTGAACCAAAACATAAAAAACAAACTTAAACCTTCATACGCCCATTGTGCGAGATTCTATGCTCTCCCTAAAATACATAAACCTGGAATTCCTTTCCGGCCTATGGTAAGTAATATCGGCGCAGCAGCATATAAGTTATCGAAATTCTGATCTTCAAAATTATCTACATTGGCCACTACAAACTAAACATTAGTGAAAAATTCCATTGAGTTTACCAATCGTCTCGCGCAACACACCTACGTAGATCAACTAATGCTATCCTTTGATGCTGTATCTATGATCACCAATGTTCCAGTAAAAGGAGCTCTGGAATCTCTAAAATCAAGTCTTGTAGAGGATCATTAAAGACAACCTGAAAGTTGAAGAAATAACAAGACTAGTGGACATTTGCATAAAACAGAACAGTTTTACTTTCCGTAGAACGTCTTATGAACAGACGGAATGTCTAGCCATGGGCAGCCCACTGTCACCTATATTATGTGAAATCTAAATGCGTCGATTTGAAGATAAACTTTTCAAACTTGTGAAATTTTACTTATGGATACGATATGTAGACGATACTTTCGTTCTATGGAAAGGAAAACATTCTGAAATTCCGGAATTAGTCAAACTTATAAATCCCATTGATCCTCGCGTTCAATTCAGCTACGAAACTGAAAATAACGGATGCTTACCATTCCTTTATGTCCTGGTATCTCGCCTAAATGGATCTCTCGCAACCAGAATTTATCGGAAGCCTTGCGCTGTTTCCTTACTTCCACATGTCAAGTCCAATCACCCTTATCAACAAAAACTCAGCGCCTTTTACACTTGCGTATATCGCGCGATACATATATGTTCAGATAAAGACAGTTTGGAAAAATAACTTTATTTCCTTAAACGTGTTGCGGTAGAGCGAGGATACAACCCTTCCATTATAGACAAGGCTCTAACAAAAGCCTATCTCGACATTTAATCCTGCGATGCGCCCATTGCGAGAGAATTTTGCTTTTGCCATTATTCCATTTTCCCGTGACATTGCGTTCAAAATTATAAAAATTCTCAAAACCTTTAATTTTAAGGTGATTTTAAAATCCATAAGCAAAATGATATTTTTAGTATCAAAGGACTATGTCGAAGACAAAAATTCGTGGGAAATTTATCAAATTCCACGTGAATGTGGCGCTTCGTACATAGGACACACCCGTAGAGCCCTGCGTTTTCGATTGAAGGAGCACAAGACCTACTTTCGGAATTGTGACCTAAAGAAGTTATTGATGGCTAAACGCTGTTACCAAAAGGACCACAAATTTATCTTTGAAGAAGCAAAACTAATTGACAAGCCAGATTCAACCACCAAACTTGATGTTCTGGAAGCTTTCCATATATATCAGAAGTCTTCGCAATTTGTTAATGACATGTCATCCACGCCATTTCTATCAAGCGCGTGGAAGCATCTAACCAAAACACGTGACTGTAAACACCATTTATGATGTCATATACAATTTGAATATTTACGTGCCATTCGTCCTGAAGAAGCTAGGTCAATACCCAGCGAAACCATGGTCGGTTTGAAAAAAAAAATAATTGTGACAAACTACGTCGTATTACCTTAATACATATATAAGTATCATAAGACTGTAGTCTTTGAAATCAAGTATCATATGTATATTATTCTATATCGTTCCTCCTAAAACTTTTATTAAAAACATTCGAATTAGTGAAACAATATTGAAGATTTCTTTTTTGATTATCCTGCATCGTTTAAACTAGGAATATATATTATAATAACTCTCCCACAAAACACACAATTGCAAGCATGATAGCAGACAAATTCGTATCAACACTGGTAACTATGTAACGGTATATATGAAGAAACCATCGAAAAATTGTATAACATTAGATTCGTGAATAACAGTTTTATCATACCACTAATAAAGCACACAGAATTGTTCTGATGAACTACATTTCACATGCAGAATCGATATATCTGAGAAAATGTGCAAGATCCCATCGCTTTAATTGGTTTTTAAAAAATTACAAGACAGTTTTCTTAATTTGCAATTTAAGAAGGAAAATGAAGCCGTTCTTTAAAATAAACTTAATTTTTCTTGCATGACACGAAAATAAATACTAAATTTAGTGTAAACTTTTTTTCTATAACACATAGATTTATATCTAGGCAGACAATACAGTCATATAAATATGTTAGATTGGGTATATCGCAAAGTAAATATTTTAATCAGCCGGAAGTTTTGCCTGCAAGCGGGTGGTCATGTCAAGGAAAAAACACAGTAGGCGAACAACAATACGTTTGAAATTTAAAACAAGATAATAGCACGAATATCTAAATCATCAATATAACAATACAGACACGCTAATTTTTATTCTTCATTTTGTGATTCCGTAATTCACGTAGTGCAAACATACAAGATATCAAGTCATAATTTAAGCTTGATTCAAACTCAAAGCCTGCCGAACATGAAGATCCACGTAGATGGAAGAAGACACCCAGATCATAGTTAATCTAAAATTAGTGCAAGGGCCACCAATTTCTTTTCATTCCATAGCGGAATTTCTGGGTTGAAAAGTACTACTATTGCTAAAGCAATCGCTCCTCCTTTTTCACTTATGTCTCACATATGCTGCTTATGTCCCACACATAAAGATCTTTTGTCATTAAGATGTAGGACTTTATTGAGGAATCCGGGAATTTTAGTGTAATCGTATGTTCCCATGCAGCATAGTATTCGCCTGTTTTTTCATATTTCTAGTTAAAATTTTACAAATTGTCTTTGGTGGTGTCAAAACAACTTCAGTACAATGCTTCCTCAGTTAATTCTTGACATTGAAATTGAGGAGTATACGAAATACTGCTTGCAAATTTAATTTCATTTTCTTTGTTTTACTTTAGCCGGATTGTATTTACTTTTTGTAATATATCTGGCAGTTCGCATTGGGAAAAACTATCGAAACTCCATATTTACTATGTCGCATATTTCTTCATTCCTCAAATTATGAGAAAAAAATATTGTTTATTTTTGCAGACAACAAATTACTGAAAAGACAAACTACTAAATACACTGACGGGAAAAAAAGTCCAAACACCATGAAGGGGTTGTTTTAGATAAACGACAGTTGGTAGGCGGTGAGAGTACATCTGTAAGATGACGTCTGTGCAAATTTCGCGCTTGGCGAATACGTGCGGCGCTAGTAGCGCCCCTCGGAACATGCAAAGCAGGTTTGCTGCAAATACGCTCTGTAACGTTCGTGAGAGTTAGTTATCGTTGAGATTCGACGTAGTGTGTTGATGTTAGTCAAGAATGCCTTTAAGAAGACGAAGAAGCCATTATCAACAGCTCACGGAGTTTGAATGAGGTCGTGTAAAAGGGCTACGAAATGGTGGATTTTCTTTCCGCAAGATTGCAGAAAGACTTAGCAGGAATCTAGCCACTGTGCATGATTGTTGGCAGCAGTGGTCAAGGGAAGGTACTGCCTCAATAAGACCGGGTTCCGGCCGGCCACGTGGCACTACTGAGAGGGAAGACCGCCGTGTACGTCGTATGGCCGTGGCGCATCGTACTGCGTCTGCGGCAGCAATTCGAGCTGCAGTTGCCACCAGAGTGACACAACAAACTGTTACAAATCGGTTACTTGAAGGAAAGCTCCGAGCCAGACGTCCTGTAGCGTGCATTCCACTTACTCCTAACCACTGCCGTTTGCGACGTCAGTGGTGTCAAGCTAGAGCTCATTGAAGGACGGAGTGGAGATCTATTGTGTTTTCTGATGAAAGCCGGTTTTTCCTGGGCGCCAGTGATGGCCGTGTGTTGGTTAGAAGGAGGCCAGGTGAGCGCCTGCAACCAACCTGTCTGCGTTCGAGACACACTGGACCTACACCTGGAGTTATGGTCTGGGGAGCAATTTCCTGTGATAGCAGGAGCACTCTCGTGGTTATCCCACGCACCCTGACGGTACAGTTGTACGTAGGTCTGCTGATTCAACCTGTTGTGCTGCCATTCATGAACAGCCCAAGCGTTTCGTTTGTTTTATATCGCGAACATAACTCTTTAGGCAAACGTTTAAAGAAAATTCTTCATTACGTAAAAAAATTGACTTTACATTTCTGTACCTCAATTTTCTGCATTCCGGAAACTTAAACAATTGTAGTAATAAATTCAGAATCTGTGTTTTGAGTATATTTTTTTCTTTATCACTTATTCTGTTTGTTACAGCATTACTTTACACCACAACATTGACAAACCGGAACTGATGAAGCTTCTGTCTTACGAACGCAAAAATACTCACAGCTCCATGCCCAAATAACTTTTATATTCTTTACACATTCTTTAATCCTTTTGACAGTTTGTGGTGTTTGACTAGATGTCGACAGGAAATACTAAATAAAATGGTCATTGTGCTGAATATCTTGGCATTACTGATTTTAGAAGATTGTTCTTTAGTCCATTATATTTTGTAAGGGCGACAAAAAATTGACGAAAAAACAAACTCTACGAGTTTTTTGTGTTCCACAACTCATATGGTCAACAGTAATAGTGCATTAATACAAAAACGAGACTCATGATAATTTCATTTATCAAATATATAAAGATCCCTGATGTAATATGCATAATTTGACTATATGTGAAATGGAAAGGTTAACATCTGGAGCTATGACTTAATCATTGCTTTGTCAATTATGAGATTTACGTAATTAACCTTTTTGTTTCTCGTAGATATTTCAATTAAAATTTAAAATATTCTAATTAATGCAATGAAGTTATTTTATGAGTAATTTAATTCGAAATGTTTATTATTTGTAATTTATTAACAGAAAAATGTTAAACAGCAAAATTTAGAAAGCTAATGTTAATTTTCCGTGAGCTTCAGCCACGTCATATGCAAAGCATGTCGATGATATATCATACCGAAATTTTAATGTCTTTTTACATTACAATAATCATTGAAATGCAAATGAGAGATAATTATTGAAGATGCTTTCGATTTTTATCCCATTCGCTGCTTAAATTTCTTCTTCTTTTTCAAGTGTATATTTATTAAAATTCTGATTTGAGGTAAATGCAATTTCAGTCAGATGAACATTCACTGAAAGAATTATATTCATATCACTTCTGTTATTTCGTACCACACGGACTCGAATTTTAGACTCAAATCGAAAGCGTGTATTTTTATTTACATTAAAATACAAAACGCCAAAGAAAATACCATTCTTAGATACTGAACACCATGACATATATTTTATCGGTAATCAGTCACCAAAAACATTCATTTTTTCCTCAAGCAACATACATACGCTTCGATTTCTTTCTTGATATATCTTTTTTCAACAGTAAAAACTGATTTATTTACCACGTATACAATAGACTGCGGTCAATACCATTTATACATCCTACAACATTTATTCATCACCAAGAAGAGTTTTCCCATTGTGTGGTTAAAGAAAGCATTATTAAGTTTTGCTTTTTTTATCCGAGCTTTTAAGGCTCATGCAGAAAACATCGTAATGCAATACATGCTATCTCCACAGTGAAGTTTGTGAATGCCACTCGAAGTAACGTACGATTTTCGCTCTAGTGAGCATGCATATAAACATTCTACTGACACTTAAAAATATTTATGTCTCATATTTTTTGCCATGCAAAACACTTATAGACATTTGCCGGTTTTCTTTCATCAAGCACAGTTCTTAAATCAAGTGCTGAAGAACACATCTGCATATGCGAGAGTTTATACTTTTTTGAAAAAATCTGCTTGAAAGATCCTCCAATAGGAAATTATATTTGAAGTATGCTGTAGTTCACATTATTTCTCATAAAAGTATGAAGTTATTCATTGCGTAATATTGTCATTTTACATTTATCTTTTTGGGAAAATCTCGTGATATTTGTCTGTGAAAACTTCTATACCTGGAATTAAAAGAAAACACAGTCTCTTAAATAACAAAAGTATGCCGATTTCCGCAACCCCATATTTTTATAAATTTTTTCACCAAGCTGATCCCACAGTTATCATAAATCCGTTTCTTCCTTCAGAATCCATACTATCACATATACAGTGTTATGGGTAGCCTAACTGAGCAGAAAAATTTTCTACTTTTACGTTTCTGTTTAATTCTTTTCCCGGAGTGAACATCGGGTGCTTTATTGCACGCGATGCCTCACCTGGTCCCGAGGCCACATCTTCGAAATTTAATCATAAAACATGGTACGAATTTTGTTGCTTTTTACAATATGCTACACATCTTGCCCGAAATTCAGTTACATATGCATGATCCTTTAATTTGAGCCTCCTATGCATATTTCGTGTGCGTACAATACACAACATCGTTTAAAATGTCCCTGTAAGGATTTCGTCTTAAGAAATTCAAAGATATACGACACTAAATTCCATCAGTATCAACTTTCGAAGAATTACCACGGAATATCTTCAGAAGCGCATGTCTGGAACATTGGTACATTTTCCATAGATACAGCATGTCCCTTAAAAATGAATTAATTCTCTTCCATTGCAAAATGGAGCTATCAATTACCAAAATAATATGAGCAATTTTAAGACAGGTAAAATTAATCTCTTAATTATTGGGGTAAGAAAAACATTACATATCTTCAGAACATTTTGCAAAGTATATAAAAGCGTTCGAAGAGGAGTTTCCGAAAGGAAAGCCAAAGGGAAGCCCTACAGCAGACAGCTGCATGGCTTAATGCAATTATTTGGTTTTGAAATCAGCTACTGCTCTACACCTTCCGTCCAATACTAGAAGCATTCTACAGAGAATGGACCGAAGTGAAAAGAAATTAATTACCTATAGAAAAAATTGTTTCAAAAGTCTAATTTATTTCAAACTAGAACGAATAACATTTATGCAAATCATATGGGTAATTAATACACACAAATCATATGGGTAATTAATACACATATGGGTAGGTAATATGCAACTGTTCTTGGAGTAACGTTACACAACGAATAATCAAAAAATGCAATTTAGAACCACGTAATTTTCAAATATTTGCTACTACTTTCAACTTCCTCTTCGGGAGGTTTTATAGTACCAGGTCTGGCAGTTCATTGTGGTACTTTGATTCTAAGTGTGGTGATAAACCATTTTTGAAGACTTTTGTTATGTAATTGCATTCAAACAAAACACTGTTCAAATGTTTTTTTGTTTGAAATTACGGCCTTCTGAAATTAATTTCAAGAGACTTATAATCATGAATTGAGGAATTTAAATTTAATTCCGACTGCTTTTCTATACTTTAAGATACTTTATGAAATTAGACAAAACTATTTTTAGTAATTTTTCGAAGTAATAAAATATATATAAAATATTTTAAAAATTTTATTGAGTTAAATTATTTAAAATGGAGCTTAAAAAAACGTGTTCCTTTCAATGTGGCAGGAGACAGGTTTTGTTTCTCGTCAAACAGCAAGCAAGTCAGCAAAATAAACCTAAGCTAACTAGTGTTCTTCTTGCATGTTATAAAAATTGAGTGGAAAGAATTACAAAATAAGTTCTTGAACGACCCAGTTACGGCCTGCGGGCAAAACGTTAGAATACAAATTTACGGATAAACGATTATTAAACTTGGAAACCGCACATTTTCGACTTTTCCTTTAAAACTTCTAATGCACGTATTGATTTGAACACTAGCATGACAAATTTCTCTCCTCTCTGTACAGCAATGTCAAACCAAGCAAATGGTTTTCGTGTCTTTGTCAAACCATTTTTTTTGTAAGTCGTAAAATCCAGCATTTTTATGATAACTGCGTCCGAAACACGGTAAAAACTTAAAGTTCGCGCTTATAGACTTGAAGTAACGTCAAAATTAGGTCTCGGAGATTAAACAGCGCTGTTCAACAAAATAAAATAAAAGTACAATCACACAGCTTTTGGTAGAAACTTTTTCTCAGAATAAAGCACTATATTATCAAATTTCCTAAGTACACTATATGGTGAAAAGTGATTGGAAACTCTCAGTAAATAAAAAAAAATATTGTATTTACAACAGTAGCCGGTAGGACCTCTATTTGCACAGGTTATAGCAGCCACTCTTAGAGGTAGACAGTCCACAAACCCATAGAGTACGGATAACTGGGTGTGCCTACGTTCCGCTTTGAGTATGTCAACCAGCTCTATCAGTGAAGAAGGTAGTGTTGCTCTAGAACTCACCTGACTTTCAAGATCATCGTATGCATATTCCGTGAAATTGAGTTCCGTGTTCTGAACTGGCCAGTCCGTCCGCTAGACCTGATTTTCCTGATACCATTTCATAGAAAACCTATAAACATGGCAAGTGGTGGTGTCGTCCTGAAAGAAACAATCGTCGTCTTCGTAGAACTCAGGGGAGGATCCAGAGAGAGGGGCTCAGGAACCTAAAAACAGCTTCGATCTGTTAGGTTTCAATAACTAATGGAATACTTTTTTCTTGAAAGAAAGTATTACTCAAAAGTATATCACCTTCGTTAATTAATTGGAATAATTTATAGACATACTAAGAACGTTTTTTCATTTGCGCGAATATGTCAGAAAGGTCCCCGGTTATTCCCGACATTGCGCCTCTTCCTCACAAAAATCCTAGTTCCTCTCCTGGTAAAACGGCCACTAACCTGGGAGCATTGAGTCACCCATAATATTTCTATACACCACAGAGTTCGTGTTGCCATGAATAACAGCCAGTGGACCCACAGCGTACTTGCTCAAAGAGATACACACCGTAACTGCACAGCCTCCCTGCTTCACCGTCTGCAGTGTACAGTCCGGAAGCAGAAGTTCTCCGAATAACCGCCGAATTCAGACATGTCCATTCGATCGGAATAATCGGAAGCGAATTCGTCGCTCCATAACACCTGTCCAATTTTTGTACTGCTGAGACCATCGTTGCTTCATTGGTCGTTCTGATGAGATGTTTGTGGGCGGATGATCGGCCCTGATACCAGAATGAATTGGTATCTCTAACAAATGTCTTTTGGAGACCATATCATATGTGGCCATTTGTAACACATATTCTATAGCGTGCATTGTTCGAGACTTGGTTTTATGGATCTTCCTCGCAAATACCCTCGGTCCCTGAGTTGCAGTTTCGTAGGTTTATCTGGGCGACGTGAATTCCTGTAATGTCTGGACCTTTTCCACTTGTTGATGACAAAAATCAAAGTCGATTTAGCCCCCTGTCTGACATCAGCAGTACTTTTTGTTCTCATACATCCCACTGCGCGGCCTAATATAACGCTATTTTCAAAATCGGGGAGCTTTCTTCTCCTAACCATTTTTATAGCGAGCATGTTCATTTGGTGATTTATACCTTATCAAACCCCAGTCTGAGCATAGTCCCGTTGATAATTTTATACTTTATCAAACACCAGTCTGATGCGAGAGCAAAGTATTACACCTGCGTGAGGGTTTCATATCAGTTCTGTCCACTTCGTGTAGTTATGTTATTGATAGGATGAAAATGGTTCATAACATACTTGTTTACAAAGCATATTTTTCAATTTTATTGCATGAATATTGTCAACTTTTACCTTGTTGCACAGAAACAAACGAAGGTTTTACGAAACTGTCATATTATGGCAAAACTTAGAATCACAAAGTATTGTAAAATACAGGCCGTCTCCGGATAACGAACGAGTTCCGTTCCTTAGTATACCATTAAGTAGAATTCGTACATAAGTCGGAGCAATTAAGTACGGTTCGTATCTAACTTTAGTTTGTCATGTGTCTGTCTTCGTATATATATCATGTGTGTACTTCTCTATGCATGAAAAACTTTAAAGAAACACTTCCAGATTCACTAAAACATCTTTAACCTAATAACACAGCAGTAATAAGACTTTAAAAATGTCCCGATATTTGGCCAATTGTATTCCAACGCTATTAAAGGGATAGTTGGCGTTTCCTCTTTTCCCGATCGCTTTATTAATTGCACTCCAGTTTCAATCCAAATCACTTTCTTTTCATTAATTGATCACCATCACTTTCATGATATTTAACCTTTTGGTGCCATGGTTACGAAGGTAAAAACAATAAAAATTTAAACCCAAATGCAAAAACACATGCGAGTCATTGTAAGCACCAATGTGATCCGCCTGAAAAGAACGAATTATTTGTATTACATCGGTCTTACGAAACACTAGTAGAAGATCTGCTCTAAACGCACAATATTTTGACGAGTGTCGAAAATTAGCAGCAGTTTGTTATTGCGGTTCATTGCATGTCTCTGGAATTTTTTAATATAATAAGTTTTCCTCCGGTTTTTTTAGCATCTATGGGTTGTACGTCAGTCGAACTTTCAAAACTCGGGGACTACGTGTACATCCACAACTTTCTCAAAAGTGAAGTTTTTCCATAAAAAGGTAATTCTTCAAATCGGAGATTTAAGCAGACTTTACATGTTCACTAACACTTTCATTACTTGAAAGTAATGACAGTTTCTTTACTTGAAACTAATGAGAGTATTGTTAAACGTATATAAGGTCGCTAGAGATCTGAAGACGGCACGTAATTATGCGGTAATGACGTGGATCCAGATATTCTGATTCGAAGCATCCGCATTAGCGATTGGAGGGTATACTGTCATTAATACTGACCATGTGAGAGCGCGCTCGTGATTACTCCAGCATTACACAGTTCAAATTTCGGGGACGTGATGATAGGTTGTGTCACCATCGGCAATGATCACCCCATGTTCGAAGTGCACGAAAACGTGGTCACTGAAGGGGAACATGATTCAGAAAAAGATGAAGTTCTTCGGAACCTATGAAGCTTTTTCGGAATGGTGAAATCCCTCACACAAATTCTGCCAGAGCAAAACAAAAAGAAATGTAAACCTAGTTAAGCTGGCAAACATTTATCGTAAAATGAAACCAGGTGCCAATCGTACTGAGGTGAGAGGAAATTAAACACACTCAGAATAAACTCGCAAAAGAGTTCTACCTAAGAGTGAATTCCCTGCTTACAAACGGTTCAAACACTCGCATTAATTTATTAAATGTATCTTCATTCATGAGGGGATAATTCTTGTAATCAGCCACTT
Source organism: Macrothele yani (assembly GCA_039090855.1). Classification (NCBI taxonomy): domain Eukaryota; kingdom Metazoa; phylum Arthropoda; class Arachnida; order Araneae; family Macrothelidae; genus Macrothele; species Macrothele yani. Next base: position 63,588,502 of record CM077034.1, read on the forward strand.
CCGCTGGACACACTTCCTTCAATGAGACAGAATGTGAATACTTATCACTTTGTTTTGTCTTTATCCATCCAACACGGGAATTAATATGACGTTACCTTCGTAAAGCTAAAAGTACAGCTAAACACGCTTTTCTTTGCGCATCCATTCTCAGATGCAAACACAATCAGTGTACTCTCTGTGACGATTTGCGTGATACTGAAGCGAAGTAATGACGTTTAATAATGACTTTGTAAAGTGTGAAAGTAATGAAGTGGTAATGATGGAATTATGATTTAGCTGTAATGAAGTGCAGGATTGAGAGTATTACAGAAAGCGTAAGGTCCGCTCTAGAAAATCAGAAACTTAGAATACCACATGTTTCGTTTTTTGTAAAACAGAAAACTATGCTTACAATTTTGTACATGTTGAGGTAAATCCTTAGAGAGAAAATAATGCAGGTAAACTCAGGCATGATAGAGCCGTTAGTTTGGAATGTAGGAGTACGACTTACAGATCGGAGAGTTGAAATGAGCTAGTCGAGTACGATTTGAAAACGTTTATTCAATTTGTTATAGCCAACACAGGTCTATGACATGAAAAGTAGATAATGTAACTTTTGCGAAAAATGCTGGATACATCTAGAACACAGAAAAAATCGCTACATGAATTATACAACGTGAGCTTTTTATCTTTGCTTGCTTTCATTCCTCATCACTTATCTTGTCTCTCGTTTTGGGTTCGTCCACTTTCTCTTGCGTTCCTACGCAGAAGGAACGCAAGCAAAGGTGTGAGCGCTTTTCGCTTGCGTTCCTTCTATGGCGCAGTGGTTTAAACTAAAATATTTAAGAATTTTTTTCTGGCTTTCACAAGAAAACAATTCTTAAATACGAGTATTTTAGTTTAAACCACTGCACCACTGCGATATGTGGTTTATATGTTTTTACAGATCTCGTCGAGAGCTCTAAAACGACGCAACGCACAACCGGTTCGCTTCACATTTGTTCAGATACACCTTGATATTGTCAAAAGTGTTTGTTCACCGGTTCACAAAAAACAATTTTTTAAATGTTCAGTTCAAACAATTGCAAAATATTCTTCTTATATTTAAATAGATCGTGTCGAGAACTTTAAAACGCTCCCACGCGCAGTTGGGTTGCTCACATGTTTGCCGAGCTTGACTGTGTCAATCGCGGCGGTACACGCACAAATGTTGCTTCATCTCCCCTGCGAAAGGGAGCGAGGGAAGCTTCGCGCACGCGGTGTATTGCGCAGTACACTAATTGGACTCCCTGCTGATTAAGAATATGCTAACATGATAAGAGTGCGGAACGTATTGTTCACGCTATAAGGATTTTAATTGGGACCTATTTTTGTCACAAGCTGTCGGCTGTAAGTTGCCCCCATATTTTTCGTGGTGTTAGAAGTATTCCTTTACGAAAAAAATTGCAATTTGTACAGACGTCGCTGCATTTTACTCGTTAGGGCAAAATGTAAGTACCGAAACATTTTTAACTGGGCTGATATTTTTCTAAAAGATCGCATCGAATGTCAAACGGATGTCATATTACGCCTAAATTTCTTCAAATTAGGGTTAATCCTATCAACTACAAAGATCGTAATATCATTGAAACATGCGAGCTGAAGAGATTGAGAGCTATAATTCGCAATAAACGCAAAGATATCGATAAACTGAGTGTGAAAAACTGCGAACTGTACAATCAGTGTATACAGTATGAAGATAAGGACAACAAGATCAAGATTGAGTATATAAAACTGTATGCAATTTTGGACAGACAGCAAGAAAAGTGTAAACTAAAACACTTACGTAAAATCGAAAATCCAATAAATGACAAGCACCAGAAAAAACATAGAATAAAGATTAATAACCAAAATATTTATGTTAATGAATCCAGTTTAGAACCATCAAATCTGCAAAAGAAAGCACTTGAAAGAGGTATAAGGTTTGCGTATCGGCAAAAAGTGCCAAAAACGGAATACCTCCTTCCGCAAATTGCGAACGTCATCCAAAGATTGCCTAATGCAAATAAAAATCCTATAAGATTTAAAATGGTCCGTGACATCAACAACATGTACAACACCAATGAAAATACAAGAATCACATATGAGCATGAAGCCCTAATGAAGTTGAGAAACAACCCTGCTATAAAGTGTATTATGGCGGACAAATGTAAACAGATTGTCATCTTATATACAGATGAATATAATAACAAGATGACAGAAGCAATCAATAAGTTGAATGCCATCGTAGTCAATAAAGACCCTGTTGACAGTATATTTAGGAACTTGGCTAATATAAAAAATCACAGTGACTTACCTACTATTATTAAAATCAAATGTATTCCACCAGTAGGTGCTTGTACACCAAATATTTTTGGTAAAATAAAAACGCATAAGACTGACGAATCTATTAGGCCTATTGTTAATAAGAATTTATCTCCAACTATTAACTTAGAGAGGGCACTATTTAAATATATCAAACCATTCTACAATAGCCATGAAGCCAGTTCTACCGAAGTTATCAACAAGTTAAAAATAGTTAAAACCTCCAATTTCACAATGGCCAGTTTAGATGTCATCTCTTTGTATCCCAATACTCCAACCGATGTCGCTATTGACTTAATTAATTCCAGATTAGAAGATGAAAATCTTACTGATAAAGTCAGAAACAGTATTGTTTCTGCATTATTTTTTGTTGCAAATAATATTTTTTTCACATTTAATGGGATAATTTATAAACAGCAATATGGCGCTCCAATAGGGTCCCCTATTTCAGGGCTACTGGCCGAAGTCGTTCTGCAAGATATTGAAAAATGTATATTAGATCATTCTAATATATACTTACCATATGTATATCTCCGATACGTAGATGATATTTTTCTGTTTTGGCAGCACTCCAATCTTAAAATGGATAATTTCATTACTAAATTTAACAGTTGTTATCAATCTATACAGGTTACTAAAGAAATTGAGGTTAATGGCCAGCTAAACTTCTTGGATATATCTATACAAAAGGATAACGGAATTATAGAGTATTCAGTATACCGGAAGCCGTCATATGTACAGGCAATAATTATCCCAAGGGATTCTACACACCCTTGGAAATATAAGACTGCAGCGTTCCGCTTTTATTTTAAAAGAGCCATGACACACTCATCCAATAAAGAATCAGAGATCAAAGAGCTAAAATGGATTGAAAAAACTCCAGAAGAATTTGGATATAGTAAAGGATTGCTCAAATCTTTATATAACAACATTACGGCCAGTATACATCGCTCCGAAAATAAGATTGAAAAAGAAATACAGCGATGTTATGGAAAATTTCCATACTTACCTCCTAATAGTACTATTTTAAAAAAAGAATGTTACAACAACAATATTAACATTGCAGAAACAGTTATTGACAATGGAAGCATACTTACTACTACTAATAATAGATCAATTCTAAATAAATCTGGCGTTTATGTCATTCCAACAGTTAAGGATGATAACCAAAAAGACAAAGTATATATCGGAAGTACGCGTAGAATATTTTTGACTAGATTAAATGAACATATTACGAATTGGACAAGAAAAGATGGAAAAACTTCATTAATACAACATTGTATCAAAAATCATGTAACTCCTGATTGGACTAACACGAAAATTCTAACATCGCATAGATCGCATGCCCAGATTCTGACCTCCGAGGCTGTAGTCTTTGAAAAAACCAAAAGATACAACTGTAACGTTAATAGTCCAGTAGAGCTTCAGTTTGCATGGAGGTACCTTATTGAACAGGAGAGAAAACATTTCAAGAAGAAAAACATTAACAAAAACATTTGACATCAAATATTACTTAAAAATGCAGGTGAATATTTCTACATAAAAGCTACTAGTGTATTTTTGTTTAACTACAGATGGCGACACCATTGATATGCGCAGTGGAACCCAAATCATGATGCGCAAATATCTACATGGCAGGGCTGAACATACATTGGGCTTAAGCTGCATACCTGAGCGAGAGTGAGTGCGGTAATCCTAATGTCCGTGCACCTACCACTGATGATGGCTACGAATGTTAGCAGAAACTAGTTTGGTGCTTCGCAGTCGGGAGATTTGCATTTTTTTATTTTTTTTTTCAAGATTGTTCGTTTTTGAAATTTCAGCAAAAGTATAATTCGTCTTCAATTTTCATTATGTATCAGGGTGCTTCGCGGTCAAGATTATTTCCTCTTCAAGATTATAGTTCGTTTTTTAAAAAAATCAACAAGGTTTTAATTCAGTTTCTTATTTCATCGATGTTAAAAGATTTTTTTGAATTGTAAAAATTCATCTTGTTTAATTTTATCTGGTGCAGATTTTACAATATCATGAATTTTAACTTCACAATTGAAAAAATTCACATTCTTTGAAGACGTACATATGAAGCCCCGACAGCCACTATGAATATTGTAAGTACAGATACTTATTACTATTATTCTTGATTTCAATTGCCAACACTATGATAACGTCCTTTTGCAATCACCCGATAGCTGAACTTTCATAACGTGTGAAACAGTATTTACAGACATTTAATGCAAATCAAATTAAAATAAAAAAGAATATGATGGAACTTAAGTGATTGGTTGTTCCACTTATGCACAAGCTGAATTTTAGGGAGAGTAATATCTGACAAAAAGAAATCAATCACATTTTGGAGAGACGGTCGTGCAACTGTATTGATAAGTTATTAATCCTTTCTACCCATCTGGAAAAAAAACTTTATTAAAAATCTGAAATTTATTTGCATGCTATTTTCCACAAGCAGTTTCTTATTTTGGTTGGAGGTTTAACGACCACCGTAAGCAACTCAATGGGCTATAAGCAGCCGCCCGTCCCTAATTTGGGGTCACTGGCTCCAGGGAAGGGAGAGAGCCCGTGCCGCAAGACAAAGACAACACCATCCATGCCTCACCGGGTTTCAAACCCGGACCCCTTTCGAACGAATGATCAGAGGCCATCGCTTAAACCATTGCACCACCGGCCAAACCACAAGTATTTTATCTGAATCCAAATACTTTTTCTGTTTCAAAATGGAACCCCAGAAATCTTTAGAGAGAAAAATTAGGCTTTACAGGAAATGTCTTCGTCATTTGTAGATAAATATAAGTCGAAATCTTGTTCTCGGTAAAAGCAGAAAAGGCGACATGAAACAACATTTTTTCACTTTATTATTCATAAGAATCGGTAACAAAAAAAAGCATTTTCAATTTTGTAGTAATCCATTGCACATCTCCAAAGTTACTCATCCGCAGAGCACTGCAGCAAACTTTTACACAGTGTCATTGAAAACATGAAATATCAAGCTTTAAGTGATAAAAATGTGTTTGATTTTTAAATGTTAAACAAAATATCATGGATTTTATTTCTTATTTCGAAGAACAAACTACCTTATGTCAGAGTACAACTTGTTTATATACGCTTAATGGAATCACAATCATTAGCGTAAAATATTTCACGCAATCAGAATATCGCGTTACTCTGGGATACATGAGTTCAAACATGATTGTAGCATTGCCTTGGAAAACGAGAAGAGTGGAAGCACCGTGGCTAAGGCACTGATGACTTGTGTTACTCCGATGATAGTATTTTTTATCTCAATTTCAAATTCAATTAACGTATGTACAAAAATGATGATATGATGGTTATCCGTACTTTAGGTTATGTATATTTTGGGGGAAAAGCCATATAAGAGGTGAACAGCTATTAAAAGAGTTTGGCACAGAAAGAGGGCGTTACTTCAAAGCGCAATTGCAATCTCAGTTTTCTGCGATGTGCGCCTGACGTTACACAAAATGCACGACGTTGATACAAAACCATGGCGGGGACGATAAAGATGCAAGCTCGTTCACATGATTAGGAAAACATTTCACTTTGGTGGATATGCGTATATGGATTCTCTTTCTTTCTCGGAATTACTTTTTCTTCATAACACGTTACTTTTTTTCATAATTTATTACTGTCTTACATAAGTGTAGATCAATAAGCCTGAATGTGTAGTTTATGAACGTTTCAATTACGACGGAAGGCTAAATGTTAGAATAATGTTCACCATTATTTCCCTCAAAATCCTGAGTTGCGAAACAATCTGGGTACTGAAATGTAAATTAAAAATTTCAAGAATTTGTTCTAAATATTATATTGTTGATATTTATATTCATGACTTAAAATCAGAATTTGAACGCCGCACATAGACTACTGAATGGCACAACATTGTCTTTTCCGACGAATCCCGCTTCTACCTGCAGCACCACGATGGTCGGATCCGCGTGTGGCGGCACCGCGGCGAGAGACTATACGAAGCCTGCATTATGCATCACCATACAGGTCCGTCACCTGGCGTTATGGTTTGGTGCGCAATTGGTTATGACACCCGTACCCTTCTGGTACGCATCGCCGGTAGACTCAACAGCCACCGCACCATCTTCGACGTTATGGAGTCTGTTGTCCTCCCTTACCTGCAGGACCTGCCGGCGGCCACGTTTCAACAGAACAATGCGCGCCCGCACGTGGCACGCATCGTGCAACAATTCTTTACGGCTCACCAGGTGTCACTGCTGCCATGGCGTGCTTATCCTCCCGATATGTCGCCCATCGAACACGTCTGGTCACTGATCTCCAACCGAGTGGCCCGGCAAGCACCACCCACGGCTACGCCTGATGAACTGTGGCAACGTACGGAAGCAGCCTGGACTGATATACCCCAAGCCCACATTCAAAGCCTGTTTCGTTCGATGCCGCGGCGTGTAGCGGCCGTTTTTGCAGCTATGGGGGCCACACGAACTATTGATGTCTGCGTGTTCCGCAAGTCGCACGAGCTTGTAATTGTAAGCTCAATCATTTCATCTTTGTATCTGTTGTTATATGTCTAGTAAATCTGGCTTTGCTATCTCGTGTCCTTCTTGGTGTTGCATTTTGGGTGGCCAGCAGTGTATGTAATCTTTACAGCTCAAAAGGATCACGCAGATTCACTATCCGCCATGGCTCGCGTCATATGCATCATAGTCGCAGTATCTATTTGTTCCGTCATTCCCTCGTCGACTTGTAAGGCCATCTATTGTAGTTCTCATTTCCTAATTGTTCCTTTAGATCTCTGAAACATCTGGGCAAAAACATGCACTGAACTTAAACTAGTCGTTTTAACTGTGAATCCAAATACCGATAAATGTTATGTCACTGCTATGGAAAATGGGGTTTTTTGCATAGAGTGACCATTTCTTTGTATGGTCACTGTTCATGAGTACACCAGAATTGCACTGTGCGTGTAAAACTTTGTACACGTTAACAGGATTTGGCTATTTGTTATGGCCATTCATTATGGATTGAATTTGTTAGTGTGCGATATTTTATAATACATTTGCTTATAAAAAGGTTTTCTTGAAAACTTCAAAATACTCTAGAATAATCTTTTATAGTGTTCTGTACCAATCTGTAAAACAACGTTAAAATTCACAAAAGGAACAACATTAAGAGCTCCCACAGCTTGAATCTGTATTATTTCTTACACTGAGTCCCTTAACCTTTGCATGAAATAACAGCTTATTTTTTAAAGTATTTATTTTATGAAAACACTTTTTAATAAGTGTAAAAACTCATTTTTGAATATTGTACTCCAGGTACTTACTGGAACAGTAAGTTCAGGAGTAATAAAAAGAACAAGTGTTTTACCATACTCAAAGAAAAGTGATTTTTACCATGATACTGTACATACTAGTCAAGGACCATTCATGAATGTTTCATTCACAACGAATGACTCTTAACAATGAATGGTTTGCTCTCGCCACTCTGAATGACCATTCAATCCACCATTACTGCTACACATGCTGAACTCGCAGTTTGCCTGACTTTATTCTGCCCACATCAGTTCAGATACAAATTCTCAATGAAAGAAGTAATTTTGAGAATTACTAACTGCACCCCGTTATACGAATAGGCAGTCAGCAGTCATCTTGGAAATAGTGGTAAAACTGTAGAATGCCATTCATTCAAATGGTGCACTTCAATTGTCTCATGGCAAATAGTTCATCATGAATGGATGAGCTTTTCTTGCTCTTTTGGGCAGTTTGTGAAAAAAAGCTGTGACATTGAAAGCACTTTGGTCATAAACATGAGATTCCTGTAGTTCTAGTTAGTACACTGAGTGAGTGCATTAACATGGAAATTGAGTGAACATTTGTGAATGACTTTTGTGTGAAAGAAGAAGGAATGATTTATATCATCACTAGTGCATATTACTACTATTATTATGAGTATATTATCCCCCCAAAAAAAACACAATTTCTACAAGGAATACTTAAAAATTGCATTAATTACAGTTCAGTAGAATTTCAACAGGAACAAAGACACTGCCAATAATTTACCTGTCTGTGACTTCACACTCAACATTTTTTCAGATAAGGCAGCATTTTTTTAAAGTTTCCAAATCTCAGCATTGAAAGAATTTTGGAGAAGTAAATATCTGTTGTGATCGATAGATTTCATTCTGGGCTGCAGAATTTGAGAATGCATTTTAAAGAACAAGGCCATAGTTCTGATTATAAAGTTAACAAAATTTAATTTTTTTTTTTTACTTTGCAATCGGCTTAGTCCAGCAAGATGCCATTTCTTCTAAAATATTTGGAGGCCAGTAAAATCAGAAGAGAAATCCACTGAACAAAACATTTGCTCTCCTTATGATCGAACTAGAGCATTCAAAACTGAAAGTCTTTCTGTGATCCCACAGACCAAAAAAAAGTTCTAATCTGAAGAGGACATTTAACCTTCTATTCTGGCAATTTGCTAAACAAATACTTTTACCTGTTCTCATTAAATCCAATCAGGCAAACTTGTTAAACAAAAAGACATTCTCCACTTTTAGAAATTAATTTCAATGTGCTAAATAAATCTTCAAATAAGAAAACGAAATGTGTAGAATTAATGTTTCTTTACAATTCTAGTATGTGAATTACCAGTACTAGTATTCTCTTTTTGCTAAATGTTATCTTATAAACCTCTTAACAAAGAAATTAAGTGACCTTATATTTGCTTCAAATAGTAACCAACACTTCACTAAACCTGGCACATGCATTTTAATTTTTAAATTATTTTTTTACAGATATTCTCAATCCCTGTAATACAGAATTTCAACAGCACCTTAATTACAAAACGCATATAGCGTATGAAATCCAATTATTTTCGTGGTGTAGTCAGCACAAATATTCGCCAAGCTTTCACACTCCACTGGGAGGCTTTTTAAAGACAATGATAGACACAAAAATGCAGAGAATTGGAACATGTAAAGAACGAGATGATTTTTAAAAATAACGCGGGGGACATCACGAGTATATTACATGAATTTTTGTCACGTAATTATACAGAGCGCCGTGATGTGTTTCCATCTTTTAATAATGTATTCCAAACCATTAGTAGTTCCGTAGAGACTATATCATTGCATGCCACTTTGTTGGATAGGATTTCCACTGTTTCCCTGATGCCAGTCTCTTTGAAATTCGTGTAAGGGGCAATTCTTCTAATATTACTCCATACAGGAGCGGCCGAGCAATGCATGACTCCTCTGGCGAGGGCTGTATTCTGCCTGTCTTGCTTCACACTTCGTACGTGTTCTTTACATCTCGTGTCCAAGGATCGGTTTGTCATTCCGATATATACCTTTTCCTTGTTGTCAGGATATACCAACGGTATAGCGTGCACAACCGCCCTTTCTTTCTCACACTGTCTATCCTTGCAGCTTGATATTATATGTGATAACGGGATCGGGGACTTCATTGCTATGAATATGCTGACTGTTTTGTGCTATATATTTATATTTATATTTGTGACTACACCACGAAAATAAACGGATTTCATACGCTATATGTGTTTCGTAATTATTCAACTCTGGTGTATTAAAAAACAACAGCACCTTAGATATCTATATACGCTTTCCACTTAAAAGCAATCTGGCAATATAAGAACGCAAACAAATTAAACAAATGATTTAACTGATACGGAATAAAAGATATATTTCACACGATCATAATGTTGCACTTAGCAGTATATTAATGCCTATGATGTTACTTTAAAAAGGCAGACTCGGGTTGAAATTTTAAATCCAATTCATGTGAGTATATGAAATAAATGCTAATTGAGTAGATTCTTAGGAACTCATTTTATTTCATGCTTCTGGGCCTTTATGTGGGCTAATTTTATTTTTTTATATGCAAGTTCAAAGCTCCAGTCAGTGGGTTTTTTTCCATCAAAGAATGGTTTATTTTTAATGTAAGAAAAATTTAAATATTCATGCTTGGCTATGTTTCATACACACCACCATTTTAAATATGGAAATATAAACATCTTACGTCGCCATACTTTTGCACATAATGTAAAATTCCTGTGTAGTAAATTATGACAACAAATAACACAGGTAAGAGATTGCATTTTCCCGTACCATTTTACCTTTGATAGTGTCACACGCTTAAGTTTTGAGAATGCAAAGGCAAACAAACATAAATAAAAATTTCGTTTTCCTCTTCTAACAAGAACCACTCTCAATGGAAAAAAAAATATTGACCCTTCGCATTGAACGTTATTTTCCGCATTTTAAAAATAAAAATCGCCCACATAAATGTCTAGAAACATGAAATAAAATGTATCTACTGATGTAGACCTTTATTTTAATAAAATAACAAATATGAAATTTCAGACATAGTTTACATAAAATATGCGGGTTCATTGTTTCAATAAGCGCAACTCAAACACTTCAATGCAGAGCTGGCCAAAATTTGTACCTAATAACAGGCTGCATTGAAATATTTATACAGTGGAGGAATGTAAGGTCAGGTGATGCGTAACTTCACAGCCTCTCCTTGACAAATGTCCACCCCGCCGTCTAGTGGTGCATCTTGTTCCCACTAAAGGGGCTCTGACGACCGCCAATAGCGGTAAAACTATACCATCGGGATTAGAGGAAATGCTATCCCACGCTCACCAAACCGCTTGGCCAACGTGGTGAGTTATATGGCCAAATCCCTCCAAAATGACTCCACAACTTAAATCTTGGCCCTCAGTCTCCGGCAGATGGAATGTACCTGGCCAAGGCAGCGGCCAGTGCGACATGAAGGCAGAGGGTGCTAAAAATCCCCGGAGGACTGGACTAGGCTGCCATCTGATGCTGACCTTGGCAACTTATAATGGACGCTCCCTATCTTCTGATTCAAGACTTCTTGAATTGGAAGAGGGACTACAAAGGATCAAGTGTTACATCGTCGGGCTAATTGAGGTAACGAGAAAAGGAGAAGATCTCATTGAACTGAAAAGTGGACATCTCTTCTACTATCGTGGGACAGATACTGGCAGAACCCGTGGTGTTGGATTTATAATAAACAAGAAACTGAAAGATAAAGTTGCAGAAGTTGAAAGTTCCTTTGACAGAGCTGCACGACTCGTCAAACAACTCTTGAGAAGATACCAGGTTCAGATTATTCAAACTTATGCACCCTTCACAAGTCATCCTGAAGAAGAAATTGAAGAATTTTATGAGGAAATTCGTCATCTAAATAATAAAGGTAAGCTGCACTTGCAGATAATTATGGGAGATTTCAATGCAAAAATAGGGCAACGGCAACAGAATGAAACTTCAGTAGGTAAATTCGATCATGGCAACAGAAACTAGCGTGGAAATACTCTCGTTGAGTTTGCAGAGGCAGAAGGGTTTTTCATCTTGAACTCCTTTTTCAAGAAAAAGCCACCCAGGAAATGGACATGGAGGCATCCAAATGGGACGACATGTGAAATTGATTTTATTATGTGTAACAAAATATTCTGTATAGAAAACTGCAATGTGGTAAACAAGTTCAACACAGGTAGTGTCCATAGATTGGTGAGATGTAAGATGCACCTCAACACTAAACTTGAACGTGGCAAGCTCATAAGACAAACAAAATCTATTGACATAATTAACCTTAAAGGACACCATAATACCTTCAAGTTGGAACTGAAGAACAGATTCTCTGCTTTAGAAAGCCTAACATCGGAAGAAGTGGATATTTCTAAAGTTAACAGAAAAGTAACCAAATTTCTTGTGGAAACAGCAACAAAATTAGCTGGGTCTAAGAACAAGTTGCATGTGCACAAATTATCAGGAAAAACCAAAATATTGATGCAAAAAAGAAGAGAGATGAGGACAACTAAAGAAGATGTAACTTCCAAAGTGGAATACATAGAGCTATGCAAGACAGTACGAAAAAGTATCACTGAAGACGTAAGGAAATTCAACTGTGATCTAGTGAAGAAAGCAATTGAAAACAACTAAAGCCTAAAGATAGCAAAGGGACATCTCAGTAAGGGAAGAAAACACATTATGGCACTGAGAAAAGATGATGGTTCTGTAACAAGAAATAGAGGCGAAATTGTGACAAGAGTGAAAGATTTCTACTCCAAGTTATATGAAAGGGATGATACATGTACTCCAGTCATCATGGAAGGTACCAGTACCAGATTTCTTCCAGTCCTCCCAGCAGAAGCAGCACATGCAATCCAGAACATGAAGCGGGGAAAAGCTCCGGGAGAAAATGGAATTACTGTAGACATCATAAAAGAAGCCGGTGGAGAAATCGAAACAGTACTCGCCCAAATTTTCACTCGATGCCTTAATGAAGAGAAGATTCCTGTGGATTGGAACAACGCTATAATGATCCTGCTACATAAAAAGGGTGACTTTGAGGATCTCAGGAACTACAGACCTATCAGCCTCCTATCAGTGGTTTATAAAATCTTCACTAAAGTTCTTTAACACCGTTTGACGGTAGCACTGGACATGGCTCAACCGAGAGAACAAGCTGGATTCAAAAGTGGCTACAGCACAATAGATCATATCCACGTACTGAGAGAACTAATTGAAAGAGCGAGGGAATATGAACTACCATTGTACATGGCTTTTATCGATTATGAAAAAGCCTTTGATTCGGAGAAACCATCAGCAGCTGCAGTGGCTCTGAAATCCTGCGGTATTGAAGATGCATACATTAATATTATTAATAACATCTATGAAAGTGCAAGTGCAAAGATTCGGCTGTTTGAAAATACAACACACATAAAAATTGGAAAGGGAGTGAGACAAGGTGACACCATATCTCCGAAGCTCTTTAACGCCACATTGGAAAATGTCTTTCAATCACTGAACTGGGAAAACAAAGGGATAAAGATTAATGGAGATTATCTAACCCATCTTCGTTTTGCTGATGACATAGTCATTTTTGCAACTACCCCATCAGAGGTGCAGAGTATGATCCAAGAACTTGCTGACAAGAGTAAAGAAGTGGGATTAAAAATGAACGTTCTGACAACAAAAGTGATGTTCAATGCTTTTACACGAAATGAAGATTTATCGATTGATGCAGAAAAGCTGGAGATAACAGTTACGTACGTTTATCTTGGACAGCAGATGTCAAGTGAGGGTCACATTGATGAAGAAATTAATCGGCGTACAAAACTTGCCTGGCGAGCGTTTGGAAGAAACATCATAATTTTCAAGAGCAATATGCCATTATGTCTTAAAAGAAAAGTGTTTGATCAATGCATCCTTCCAGTGCTTACGTATGGTGCAGAGACGTGGACCTTAACTAAAAGAGACGTACAAAGGCTGCAGACAACTCAAAGATGAATGGAGAGGTGCATGCTTGGTGTAACCAGGAGAGATAAGAAGAGGAACTCGTGGATCCGAAAAATGACGAGAGTGGAAGACATCATGGTCAGAGTTAAATCTCTGAAATGGCAATGGGCTGGACATACTGCCAAGAGGACAGACCTTCGATGGACAGCCGAAATTTTAGATTGGATACCAACGGACAGGAAAAGACCCAGAAGACGACCACATGGGAAATGGGTGGATGAAATTCGAAAGTATGCGGGAGTAACATGGATGAGACTGGCACAAGACAGACCGTTGTGGAAGAGGCTTGGAGAGACCTTCGTCTAGCAGTGGATTGATTATGATGATGATGATAATATTAGATGGACGTCTTTCTCGCTCTCTCAGCTGCGAAACTGGTCCACAGCATCCTCAAAATCAAGTTTCCATGTAAAGTTACTTTCTACTGTAAACAAAATTGGTAAAATGATACGTTTATTAATGTTTAGGTAATTTCTCGAAACAATTTTTAACAAGTTAGTAAGATCATGCAATGCATTGATTATAATACGATTTCCAACATACCAGAAATCATTACTCAAGTTATCACTCAAGTTATGAGAATATTGGCTGTGGAAAAACCCTCGGTCCTGTGCCCTGACCTTTGATCCCATATCAATTATATTCAACAGAACCGGTTCGATATACCTCCGAAATAACATGATAAAGTTTTGTCGCAATCAAAGCATTTTTACGTAAGTTATGATGCATAAGGGCTATGGAACAGATCCCGCTCCTGTGTCCTAACCTTGGACCCCATTTCGCCCATTTTCAATAGAATTCGTCCCCAGACAAGACCCTACAACATACTAACATTTCATCCAAATCAAAGCATTTTTACGTAAGTTATGATGCATAAGGGCTATGGAACAGATCCCGCTCCAGTGTCCTAACCTTGGACCCCATTTCGCCCATTTTCAATAGAATTCGTCCCCAGACAAGACCCTACAACATACTAACATTTCATCCAAATCAAAGCATTTTTACGTAAGTTATGATGCATAAGGGCTATGGAACAGATCCCGCTCCTGTGTCCTAACCTTGGACCCCATTTCGCCCATTTTCAATAGAATTCGTCCCCAGACAAGACCCTACAACATACTAACATTTCATCCAAATCGAAGCATTTTTACGTAAGTTATGACGCATAAGGGCGATGGAAGTGATTCCGCTTCTATGTCCTGACCTTTTACCCCATTTCTCCCATTTTCAATAGGGTTTGTCGCCAGGTGGTCCCCTACCACATACTAAAATAAAAGTTCATCGAAATCGAACCTTTTTTACGTTAGTTATGACGCATAGCAGCAGTAGAATGAATCCCGCTCCTATGTACTGACCTTTGACCGCATTTCGTTCACTTTAAATAGGGTTCCTTCCCAGGTGATCCCCTACCAGATACTAAAATTTCATCGAAATCGAACGATTGTTAAGCGAGTTATCGTGCGGACGGACATACGCACACAACGCGTGACGTAATGAGGCAGATGGGAATCGCGACCATCTGCTTGCCGCAAGAATGTGACGTCATGAAACTTTAACAGGATTCACACACAATGCGTGACGTAATGAGACAGATGGCGTGACCGCGCGCCAACATTCTCAAAGGCGAGATTATGACGTCATAAGATTTCTAAGCATTGGTAACATTAATGGAACAACGCCATTACTAAAAACGTTATAATTCGGGGTGGTTATTTAACCCACTAAACGAATTATCCTAAAGTCGAGATCAAGCTAAATCGATTTCTAGTACCAGAAAACGGTAGGTTAACGACTTTCATCAAAATTCTTAGAGCCGTTTTCAAAATAAAATGTACAATAAAACATACATACATACATACATACAAGAATTGCTACTTTAAGGTGGACGTCAAGTAATTTTGCTTCTTATACTTCCAATGGAAAAACTTCTGTAGACATTTTCTTCATAATTATTGCGTTCCCAAGGATGAAAATTTGAACATCGATTAAAATATCTTCATTTAATAACTTACAATACTTAATATTTTCTAAAACATAACCATATTTATGAAATTCAACATTTGTTTGTCAACTGACGTCATGAAAATACAGGTCGCGCCTTCTGTTTTATGGATAATTAATGCGTTCACAAGGATGAAAATTTAAACATCGATTAAAATAGCTTCATTTCATAACTTGGAATACTTAATATTTTCTAAACCATAACCGTAATTATGCAATCCAACATTTTTTTGTCCACTGACGTCATCAAAGTACAGGTCGCGCCGTCTTTTCTCTGGTTTCAACACCACCAAAGGAAAAGTGATTGATTTTTAATATAATTATGGTTATGTTTTAGGAAATATTAAGTTTTCCAAGTAATAATATGAAGTTATTTTAATCGATGTTCAAATTTTCATCCTTGGGAACACATTAATTGTGAAGGAAATGTTTACAAAAGTTTTTCCATTGGAAGTATAGGAAGCAAAATGACTTGACGTCCACCTTAATAATATGGGATAAGGGCAATGGAATGGATCGCAATCCTATGTCCTGACCTTTGACCACATTTCGTCCATTCTCAATAGGGATCGTCCCCAGGTGGTCGCCTACTACATACTGAAATTTAATCGAAATCGAACCATTTTTACGCACGTTATGACGCATAAGGGCAATGGAATGCATCCCGATCTTATGTCCTGACCTTTGACCCCACTTCACCAATTTTGAATAGGATTCGTCCCCAGGCGGTCTCCTACCACATAGTAAACTTTCATTGAAATCGAACCATATTTACGCACGTTATGTCGCATAAGGGCAAATGGAATGATCCCGCTCCTGTGTCGTGACCTTTGACCCCATTCGTCCCATTTTCAATAGGGTTCGCCCCCAGCTGGTCCCCTACCACATAGTAAACTTTCATTGAAATCGAACCATATTTACGCAAGTTATATCGCATAAGGGCAAATGGAATGATCCCGCTCCTACGTCGTGACCTTTGACCCCATTTGTCCTATTTTCAATAGGGTTCGTCCCTAGCTGGTCCCCTACCACATAGTAAACTTTCATTGAAATCGAACCATATTTACGCAAGTTATGACACATAGGGCAATGGAATGATTCCGCTGCTACGTCGTGACCTTTGACCCCATTTGTCCCATTTTCAATATGGTTCGTCCCCCTGTGGTCCCCTACCACATACTAAAATTTAATCGAAATCGAACCATTTTTACGCCAGTTATCGTGCGGACAGGCGGACGGACGGAGAAACCTGGAGCATATACGCTTCTTCAACCTTCGGTTGGAAGGCGTAGAAAAGGAGACCTTGTTAAATTGGGGCCCAGGGGCACTGCGGTAACGAGTCCCTGGTCGGAAGTAATAGTTCCTAACCATTCGGGCAGTGATAGAGCGTGCGTCGTCTTGTTTAAACCGTTTGAATGTGGAATTTTGAATTTTACGAAGAATGGGTATAGAGATCTAACTATCTTTCTCTAAAACTAGGATTTCGGTTCGGAACTGCCCTAGTTTCCTCGATAATTATATTGTTGGAATTTAGCCTGTTTGATTTTTCCTATCATTTTTAAGCGCCCTGGAGTGAAGAAGTTTGTAAAATTCATACACGTCGACTCATTGAAAAATGTCTTATCTTATACAATAATGACATCACCTATAGGAGGTAATTAATTATCAGGAAAAAAAAAAATAAGATGAAAAAATAAATGCATTCACCAATCTGTAACAATACATTTTATTCCATTTACACCAAATGGCGCGTTTCTTCTACGGCAGAAGCTTGCGTTAGCTGCCAAACATTAACAGGTGTCTCGTGTTGTTCACGTGACACAATTTCCCAGGGAAATTCAGAGACGCAGCTGGTTTCTGTTCTTGGAGAGAGTCCGTGTGCGCATGCGTTACCTTGTAATTTCATTGCGGAGCAGAAAACGCTGTGATATTTACCTAAAAACAATTTATTTTGTGGGAATCGTTTGAAGTTGCGAAGAATAAAATAAACAAGAAAACCTAGTTTCCAAGGGGTCTGTTATTATTTCCGGTTGACAATTGCAGTAGCGACATGTTTTCTCGGAGAAAAATTCTGAAAAAAAAAAAAAAAAAAAAAAAAAGAAGATGCTTTGAATACTTGCCGCCCTCTGAGTGTTTCGGATAGCGACAAAGGAAGGAGTCTATGCGTCAGA
Source organism: Macrothele yani (assembly GCA_039090855.1). Classification (NCBI taxonomy): domain Eukaryota; kingdom Metazoa; phylum Arthropoda; class Arachnida; order Araneae; family Macrothelidae; genus Macrothele; species Macrothele yani. The sequence continues at coordinate 63,606,340 of CM077034.1, forward strand.
ATGAGAGTAAAAGGCACAGTTGAAGTACTGATTACCTGAAACAATATTTTATTCTATGTATGCTTATAAACACTTGATCGATGATAACATCACCCAAGTAATATTAATAAACATGTTCACCATAAACGGCATTCTATACTTCTTTCCTTTTTTTTTAACTGCTTCCCAAAATGTACCAACGTTGCTGTAAATAAGTTCTACAGAACTTAATATTGTTTCATAATTCTGCTGAATGTACCCTGAAATTCTTTAACAAAGAACATTTAATTTTCTGTTATGGTGTAATGTACCAATTGTCAATGTAAATACAGCATGTTAAAAAACAATGTTCGCATCACAATTGCTGATAGTTTAAAAGAATTTCAACAGTACAGATGCCAGGAAAGCAGTTTCACAAAACCTACAATTATTTCTTCTATGGCGCACTGGTCTTTTTCTTTTTTTTTTTTATTAGAGATTTAACGACCACCGTGAGCAAATCAATGGACTATAAGCAGTTACCCGTCCCTAATTTAGGGCCACTGGTTAAAGGGAAGGGAGAGAGCCAGCGCCGTACGACAAACACAACAACCATTCCTCAAGGGGATTCGAACCCAGACCCACCTCGGACGAGTGATCAGAAGTGCGCCACCATTAAACCAGTGCGCAACCGCGCACTGGTATAAACGTTGGCTTCTGAACGTTCGTCCAAGTCTTAGGAGTAGTCAAGAAGGGGGGGTGTCCTAGGGTCTGGAAAACCCCCTTAAGGGTGGATTGAGTACGAATTTAAAGCGATATATATGTATGTATGAGGCTTTCACCAATTAACCAAATACATGGAACCCCCCCTTTTAGAATTTTGACTAAGCCACTCGTTTAAGTGGGTACGGGATCGACTTCCGAGCGAAACATGAATGGTGCTCTTGTCTTACGGCATGAGCTCTTTGTCTTTCTTAGAAATACTGGCCCTAACTTAGGGATGGGCGACAGTCCTAATTAAGTTACTCAAGGTGGTCGTTAAATCCGCAAGCATATAAATAAATAAATAAATAAATTGTGGTTGTTGTTGACGTTTCGCGATTTTATTCATGACGTGCCCCCGTTATGTCCATATTATACGAACAGCTAGTCGTCTGAGGTGGACCCGGGTTCGAGTCCCAGATGGTGCATTAGTGGTATACACTGAAGTGCCAGAAAATCTGGTACAGACGAGCTTATGCAAAATACATAGCAACGTCACCTATGCGCGTATTTGGTTGCGTCCGCCAGTGCGTATATAAAACGATAAACATCCTTGCCAGCTGTCAGCGGTGTCATAGTTGGTGGTCGTGTGATGGGCCATAGTATTTCGGAGGTAGAAACGAAGTTCGGATTTTCACGGACGACCATTGCAAGCGTGTACCGTGACCACAAGAATTCCGGCAAAACCTCCAACCTACGATACCAGTGTGGCCGTAAAAAGACATTGGGTGAACGTGACCATCGTCGGCTGTCAAGAATCGTTTCACGCGATAGGCGTGCAACATTCTCGCAGGTATCATCGGAATTCAATGCTGGAGCCTCAACAAGCATCAGCGTCCGGACTGTGCAATGTACCCTGCACGATATGGGCTTTGGGAGCCGACGCACAACTCGAGTACCCTTGATGGGTGCACGACATAGAGCTATGCACCTTGCTTGGGAACAGCAACACCGCCACTGTACACTTGATGACTGGAAACCAGCAGCCTGGTCTGACGAGTCGTGTTTCCAACTGTATCGGGCAGATGGAAGGATTCGTGTGTGGCTCAAACCCCATGAAGCCATGGACATATATCCGGCCAGTCAACAGGGAACTGTACCGGCTGTTGGGGGGGGGTTCCGTAATGTTATGGGTCAGTTGGACTTCACTGGGACCCTTGGTACGTCTACAAACGTCTATGACCGGCCAACGCTATATGCACATCCTTTTTGAGGAGGTACACTCGTTGATGTCCTGCATTCATGCTGATGGGTTGGGCCTGTTCCAACAGGACAATGCACTTCCACACAAGTGTCGGGACGCCACATTTTGGTTAGAGGAGCATTCATCTGAGTTTGGGGTGTTGCCATTCGCTTTTGTTTGGGGTGTTGCCATTCGCTTTTGTTTGGGGTGTTGAGCATTCATATGAACGTGATAGAACACTTTTAGGATGCCATGCAGCGCGCTACCGAACACAGGAATCCGAAACCTCGGAACACACCCGAATTGTGGAACGTTCTGCAGGAAGTATGGTGTGCATTGCCTACAGCATATTTTCAGTAGCTAGTGGGGTCCATGTCCCGTCGTATTTCTGCAGTCCTGCGCTCCCGTGGGAGACCTACCAGGTATTAGACTGGTGTACCAGTTTTTCTGGCACTTCAGTGTACTTGTCCTACACTGTAAAAAATAAGTGTTGTGAATTGGCGGAACTTTTCTGAAAATAACGTGCAGCAAAATTGCCGGTAGATATCCGTCTCTTTCAGAAATTTTCGTTTTTAAAGGTGCCCGTTCATTTTAACTTCCGTATTTTCACAGATATTTCCGTAGACAGAAATTCCGTTCATTTCGGAAAAGCTCATTTCTGGTTTTTCCGTATTTAAACTGAAATTCAGCAAAATCAACAACCCTGAACAGCACTCAACCCCCAGATAATCCTTCCGGTGAGGTCAGGATCGAACACCCGACATTATAGCTCGCCTAACAGGCAACTTATACCTTAACCAACTGACTCACAAACGCTCGGCAATCTGGCTCACGTACATCGTAAGACAAATTCGCGACAAAGAAATTTTGTTTTTTGTTAATGTGAGTGATTTAGTCATTTGATTTTCTGCAGGAGATAATTATTTTTCTGAATAGGTTTGTAATTTATTTATTTTTTCCTGTAGCAGGACTTTTCAAAAATTAAGCATTTTTCTTCGTGGTTTTTTGAAGAAGCAAAATGCCTTGCAACACGATTTTTTCAAACAGACGATGAATTTCATTTATCTTTAAAAAAAGGGGATATGTACTTTTTATAGTATTATTTCACACACACACACACACACAAAAATATATATGAAATTCACTTGATAGCTATAAATATCTTTTGTCTTAAGTTGTCCAAAGACTTATAGACATCGTATAATCATCTGTACAATGAGTTAACTAAACCTAAAATATTGTCTTGATAACTATAATAGCTTTCGTCTTAAGTTGTCCAAAGACTTATAGACAGCGTATAATCATCGGTACAATAAGTACCCGGTTTCTTGCAGTAATACATTATAAAACAAATAGCTGGTGCACCAAATAAGGGAAAGGAGAAGGAATATCCTGTGCAACAAATGTCAAAAAAATCTGTACGATATGCTATCCACAATATCCCATCTCGCTACGAAACTTCAAAACTCAACAGACGTTGAAATTTGAAAGTTTATCAAATCTCAAGTATTTCCACGAATCGCTTCTATTAGAGGAAATTTCTCGTCATACGGATGCGGAAAAAGTGAGAACGTAGATTTTCCGTTAGTATAAGAAAGTAATATCATCCATGAAAATGCATGTGCAAAGATTCAGCTGTTTGAGAATACAGCACACATAAAAGTTGGAAAGGGAGTGAGACAAGGTGACACCATATCTCCCAAGCTCTTTAATGCCACATTGGAAAATGTCTTTCAATCACTGAACTGGGAAAACAAAAGGATAAAAGATTAATGGAGATTATCTAACTCATCTTCGTTTTGCTGATGACGTTGTCATTTTTGTAACTACCCCATCAGAGTGGCAGAGTATGATCCAGGAACTTGTTGACAAGAGTAAAGAAGTGGAATTAAAAATGAACTTTCAGAAAACAAAAGTCATGTACAATGCTTTTACACGAAATGAAGATTTATCGATTGATGGAGAAAAGCTGGAGATAACAGATACGTATGTTTATCTTGGACAGCAGATAACAAATGAGGGTCACATTGATGAAGAAATTAATCGGCATATAAAACTTGCCTGGAGAGCTTTTGAAAGAAACAGCATAATTCTCAAGAGCAATATGCCATTATGTCTTAAAAGAAACGTTTTTGATCAATGCATCCTTCCAGTGCTTACATATGGTGCAGAGACGTGTACCTTAACTAAAAGAGACATACAAAGGATGCAGACAACTCAAAGAAGCATGGAGAGGTGTATGCTTGGTGTAGCCAGGAGAGATAAGTAGAGGAACTCGTGGATCCGTAAAATGACAAGAGTGGAGGACATCATGATCAGAGTTAAATGCGTGAAATGGCAATGGGCGGGACATACTGCCAGAAGCACAGACCATCGATGGACTGCCGACATTTTAGATTGGATTCCAAGGGACAGTAATAGACCCAGAAGAAGACCACATGGGAGATGGGTGGAAGAAATTCGAAAATATTCGGGAGTAACTTGGAGGAGACTGGCACAAGACAGACCGTTGTGGAGGAAACGTGGGGAGACCTTCATCCAGCAGTGGATATATAATGGTAGACAATGATGACGATGAATTGCGGAAAGGTTTCTGAAAATTCAGATATTTCCTGTGGCACGAAAAGTTCGTTAAATTTCGGTTTTTCTCGGTCATTTCACGGAAAAGGTTGCATCAGAAACATGCTTCCTTAATTCACGAAAGAAATGAAGGAAACTTGTCCGTGAATTTCAGAAAGTTTTTGCAGTGTATAGCGGTGGGTCTCTAATTTCCTTAGAGTCAGTAACCCCAGTTAAGAATAGTCGACTGCTTAGAGTTACTAATGATGGTTATCCATCCCCACCCCGCATCCCCAAAATAGAAAAGAAATGTGGAACACCGAATTATTTGGCCATTATTTCTGCTCACTGCGGTTCTAGTAGTTAGTTCCCTTGTGGGTGTCCAAACGAAAGAAACAAAGGTACAAAAACACGACTAGAAGTGTTTATGTGATGGAGCTTTACTTCATTTTATTTTGAAAAAGAAAGAAGACTATACTCTTCTGTAGCCGTTTCCCTTGGCGGAAGTAATATAGGCAATGATATTCTGAAGTAAGCACGCATTCACTGCTCTTTAATTTAAAAATTTAAGTGGAAAAATTGAGATCTGTCTCTCTCTCTCTCACACAGACAACACAAGAAAAAAGTGCTTCTGCACGATGTCATTTAATTTAGATAATAATTGAAACCCTAGGCTGTCATAAAAAGTGCTGATTGTCAATAAAAGCTACAACACAATACGCGGTATTTTCATTTTCTCTCCTGCATCTGAAATTCCGACGTTAAATTTCACGATTTTGCAAAACAACAAATCGAAAGAAGTTTCGTAAAATCATTTGAAGCTTCGTCCAAAGTAAACAGAGTAAAATAAGAGAAAAAAATTAGGAAGTGGGGGGGGGATGGATTTCTGTGTCCTGTGTGGTAGAATGGGTCAGGAATAAACAATCACAGAACCGACAATGCGTGTGTGTATTATTACCTTACACTTCACGAGCTACCACAATGAAATATTGCGGTGCATTATGTTTATTAGTTTCATAAAAAGCTCTGGAGCACTAAGTATTACGATTCATGGAATGATTCATACCCTGTCGAATTCAGTTGGGCCGCCCAGTGGTGCGTTGATTTCTGACCATTCATCCGCTATGGGTCCGGGTTCGAATCCCGGTGAGACATGGAGGGTGTTCTTGTCTTGCAGCACTCGCTCTCTCCCTTCCTAGTGGTCCTAAATTAGGGACGGGCGACTGCTCATAGTCCATTAAGTTTTTTCACAGCGATCGCTTAACAACAAAAAGAACAACAACGGCGAAAGAAAGAAAAAGAAATTAAGTTAGTTTGCAATTTCTTAGCTAGGTGGAGTAAATGCATTTCTTATTCAAGACTCAGCAACGCATCTGAAACTGGGGTTCGATTTTTTTCATCTTTTAATTCAATAGCTGATGAAAAAGAAATAAATGCCTCGTGAACCTTTGAGAATTTCAACTGTACAATATTTCCATTAGGTGTGAATATACCTCTTGTTTAGCCCTGTGATTATTTATGGAAGTAGCATTCCTAAAATTAATTGTTTTAAAATTTTAACACGCCAGTGAGTCATTATCCATGTGCTTTTTAATTTCTCTAGTGCCCAGTGTTTCCGCTAGGTTGCATAGTTGTAGTTTTTTGGCTTCTTTTTTTTTTATCGTGAGGAACTCTTGAAAGTCAGATTAAGGGCCGCGGGTGGCCTAGTGGTGAACGTTCGTGACTGCCACGGAGAGAAAGACCTCAGGTTCGATTCCAGGAAAATACGAACGCTCAAACCACGAAATATCCGCTGTGCGTCGGATGGGCACGTTAAGCCGTCGGACACCGGGTTCTGGCCCCCGGTAATAAATAAGGGCGTCTTTCTTCCCCTTTCTACCTCGCTTCCGTGTCACTTTCCTATCGGGCACTCTAGCCCAAATCTCCTAGCTTCCTATTTCTAACGGTTGTTTAAACCTCGGGTCAGACACTCCCTTCCAAAAATCCTCTACATCTGATCTGATCTGATCTGAAAGTCGGATTTGAAAATATTTTTATAATAAGATTGTACTAATAATACTTATTAATCGTTCCGATACTTACGAATGTGTGCAGCTCGCAATAATATCACTACGCAGTGATAACATATTGCCGTTTGTCAGTACAGTTTGTGTTTTAAATCACCGATTCCAAAAATTCCTTTTGCCCGATACGAAGAACATTTTTCTTACATTTCGAAAAATCCATAATCTTCAATTCCACAGTTAGGCCGCGCAGATGCGCACTGAAAGCAAAATGTAATATATACACACACCAAATCAACGCACGTGCTCAACCAGAGACATTAATGTGCCCCAGGGGCGCGCCATAGGCATTTATTAATTTTTACATGAAATAAATATCTTTAGCAACATTATTTTCTATTTCCGGTAAATTGAGATTTTCCAAAAAACACTACTCTCTCATATACCCGAAGAGCAACTGAATTAGAGACACCTGTCTAGTAACGTGTAGCACCACCTTTCGCCCTGATGACGGCGGCGATTCGTCTCGGCATAGACACAACAAGACACCGAAATCGTTGGAAAGCCATACGGATCCATGACCCCTGAACAAGCTACCACAGTTCACGAAGATTTTATGAAGAGTCGAACATTTTTCTCGAAGGCATCCCAGATGTGATCGATGAGATTGAGGTCAGGTGACCTAGCTGGCCAATAAAGCGAGGTCACGTCGGTGGAGTGTTCATCCAACAATTCGGATACAATTCAGGAGCTGCATTGTCTTGTTGCAGGATGAGGTCCCCAGTGGGATGTTGAAGACGCACAAACAGGAGCAAATGGTTGTCCAGGATATCCGGGTAACGTTCACCTGTGAGGGACGATGACACACGTACCAGGGGCCCCATTTCAGTCCAGGTCAACAGTTCCCAGACGAGAATGCCACCCCCACCAGCTTGAATAGTACCCTGCTGTCAAGAAGGATCCATCGCTTCATGTGGTTTGCGCCGTACTCGTATCCTGCATTCCGCATGTACCAATGTGAATCTCGACTCATCAGTACCAGCAACATTTTTCCACATGTCTAGGGTGCAGTGGCGATGTTCCCGCACCCAATCTAATCTTTGCATCCTACGACGTGCGGTCAGCAGCGGTGCCGTCGTGGGACAACGGCTTCTGTACCCCATAGAGAGTAGATGGTTCTGGATGGTGTGGCTGCTTTACACGTTTTTGTGCAACAGCGTTAAATTGCCGATTGATTTCTGGCACTATGGCCCGTCTGTCCACTGCTACAATGCGAGCTAGCCGACGATGACCCCGCTTATTCACATGTTGTTGCCCACGGCAGTTGGCCCTTGCAGGAATGGTTTTACCGGATTCGATGTATTCACGGTGCACCGTGACACAGTGGCTCGTAAACGTCCTAGTGCCTGCACGACTTCCGAGATGGAGTGACCCATTCATCCGGCCCCGACAAATTTCCCACGATCAAATCCGCTTAGAACCTTCGTCTTACCCATACTGCGTCCGACTGTTACTGATTCCCGTCGCGTCACTCCTTTTACTGTCCTATCGTTGCATACGTCATGTCGTTTCCGTTAACATGGCCGCCCACAGTGCCACATTTGCGTAACGCCAGCTGTCTCTAAATCAACTGCTCTTCAGAGTATATCATCATCATCATCATCATCATTGTCAACCATTATCAATCCACTGCTGGACGAAGGTCTCCCCAAGTTTCCACCCCAACAGTCTGTCTTGTGCCAGTCTCCTCCATGTCACTCCTGCATACTTTCGAATTTCTTCCACCCATCTCCCATGTGGTCTTCTTCTGGGTCTTTCCCTGTCACTTGGAATCCAATCCAAAATTTCGGCGGTCCATCGATGGTCTGTCCTACTGGCAGTATGCCGAGCCCATTGCCATTTAAGGGATTTAACTCTGATCATGATGTCTTCCACTCTTGTCATTTTTCGGATCCACGAGTTCCTCTTCTTATCTCTCCTTGTTACCCCAAGCATGCACCTCTCCATGCATCTTTGAGTTGTCTTCAGCCTTTGTACGTCTCTTTTAGTTAAGGTCCACGTCTCTGCACCATACGTAAGCACTGGAAGAATGCATTGATCAAACACTTTTTTTAAGACATAATGGCATATTGCTCTTGAAAATTATGCTGTTTGTTCCAAAAGCTCTCCAGGCAAGTTTTGTATGCCGATTAATTTCTTCATCAATGTGACCCTCACTTGATATCTGCTGTCCAAAATAAACGTGCGTGTCTGTTATCACCAGCTTTTCCCCATGAATCGATAAATCTTCATTTCTTAAAAAAGCATTAGATATCACTTTTGTCTTCTGAAAGTTTATTTTTAATCCCAATTCTTTAATCTTGTCAGCAAGTTCTTGGATCATACTCTGCAGCTCTGATGGGGTAGTTGCAAAAATGACTATGTGATCAGCAAAACGGAGGCGGGTTAAATAATCTCCATTAATTTTTATTCTATTGTTTTCCCAGTTCAGTGATTGTAAGACATTTTTCAATGTGGCGTTAAAGAGCTTCGGAGATATGGTGTCACCTTGTCTCACTCCCTTTCCAATTTTTATGTGTGTTGTATTTTCAAACAGCCTAATCTTTGCACTTGCATTTTCATAGATGTTATTAATAATATTAATGTATGCATCTTCAATACCACAGGATTTCAGAGCCGTTGTAACTGCTGATGGTTTCACAGAATCAAAGGCTTTTTCCTAATCGATAAATCCATGCACAATGGAAGTTCATATTCCCTCGCTCTTTCAATTAGTTCTCTCAATACGTGGTTATGATCTATTGTGCTGTAGCCACTCCTTAATCCAGCTTGTTCTCTCGGTTGAGCCATGTCCAGTGTTACTTTCAAACGGTGTGAATGAACTTGAGTGAAGTTTTATAAACCACTGATAGGTGGCTGATAGGTCTGTAGTTCCTGAGATCCTCAAAGTCTCCTTTTTTATGTAGCAGGGTCATTGTAGCGTTGTTCTAATCCTCAGGAATCTTCCCTTCATTAAGTCATCGAGTGAAAATTTGGGCGAGTCCTGTTTCGATTTCTCCACTTGCTTCTTGTATGATGTCTACAGTAATTCCATCTTCTCCTGGAACTTTTCCCCCGCTTGATGTTCTTGATTTCATGAGCAACTTCTGCTGGGAGGACTGGAAGAACTCTGGTACTGGAACTTTTCATGATGTATGGAGTACATGTATCATCCCTTCCATATAATTTGGAGTAGAAATCTTTCACTCTTGTCAAAATTTCGCCTCTATTTCTTGTTAATGAACCATCTTCTTTTCTCAGTGCCATAATCTGTTTTCTTCCCTTACTGAGATGTTCCTTTGCTTTGGTTGTTTTCAATTGCTTTCCTCACTAGTTCACAGTTGAATTTCCTTACGTCTTCAGTGATATTTTTTCGTACTGTCTTGCATAGCTCTATGTATTCCACTTTGGAAGTCACATCTTCTTTAGTTGTACTCATCTCTCTTCTTTTTTACATCAACATTTTGGTTTTTCCTGATAATTTGTTCACATGCAACTTGTACTTAGACCCAGCTAATTTTGTTGCTGTTTCCATAAGAGCTTTGGTTAATTTTCTGTTAACTTCAGAAATATCCATTTCTTCCGATGCTAGGCCTTCTAAAGCAGAGAATCTGTTCTTCAGTTCCAACTTGAAGGTATTATGGTGTTTTTGAAGGTTGGTTATATCAATATATTTTGTTTGTCTTATGAGCTTGCCACGTTCGAGTTTGTGTTGAGGTGCATCTTACATCTCACCAATCTATGGTCACTACCTGTGTTAAAATTGTTTAGCACACTACAGTCTTCTATGACGAACTTTTTGTTACACATATTAAAATAAATTTCACTTCTCGTCCCATTTGGATGTCTCCATGTCCATTTCCTGTGCGGCTTTTTCTTGAAAAAGGGGTTCAAGATGAAAAACCCTTGTGCCTCTGCAAACTCAACGAGAGTATTTTCACGCTGGTTTCTGTTGCCGTGACCGAATTTACCTACTGAAGTTTCATTCTTTTGCTGTTGCCCTATTTTTGCATTGAAATTTCCCATAATTAATTTCAAGTGCTGCTTACCTTTATTATTTAGATGACGAATTTCATCATAAAGTATTTCAATGTTTTCTTCAGGATGACTTGTGGTGGGTGCGTAAGTTTAAATAATCTGAGCCTGGTATCTTCTCGATAGTTGGATAACGAGTCGTGCAGCTCTGTCTGAGGAACTTTCAACTTCTACAACTTTATCTTTCAGTTTCTTGTTTATTATAAATTCAACACCACTAGATCTGTTAGTATCTGTCCCACGATAGTAGAAGAGATGTTTACTTTTTAGTACAATGAGATTTTCTCCTTACCTCACTTAGCCCGACGATGTCCCATTTGATCCTTTGTAGTTCCTCTTCCAATTCAAGAAGCCTTGAATCAGAAGATAGGGAGCGTCCATTATACGTTGCCAAGGTCAGCATCAGATGGCAGCCTAGTCCGGTCCTCCGGGGATTCTTAACACCCTGTGCCTTCATGTCGCACTGGCCGCTGCCTTGGCCAGGTACATTCCAGCTGCCGGAGACTGAGGGCCAAGATTTAAGTTGTGGAGTCATTTTTGGAGGGGTTTGGCCATAACTCACCACGCTGGCCAAGCGGGATGGTGAGTGTGGGATAGCATTTCCTCTAATCCCGATGCTATAGTTATACCGCTATTGGCCGTCGTCAGAGCCCCTTTAGTGGGAACAGGATGCACCACGAGAAGGCGCATCACCTGACCTTGTATCCCTTCAGTGTATATACATCATCATCATCATCATCATCATTTTCAACCATTATCAATCCACTGCTGGACGAAGGTCTCCCCAAGTTTCCTCCACAACGGTCTGTCTTGTGCCAGTCTCCTCCATGTCACCCCTGCATACTTTCGAATTTCATCCACCCATTTACCATGTGGTCTTCTTCTGGGTCTTTTCCTGTCCCTTGGAATCCAATCTAAAATTTCGGCTGTCCATCGATGATCTGTCCTTCTGGCAGTATGTCCAGCCCATTGCCATTTCAGGGATTTAACTCTGATCATGATGTCTTCCACTCTTGTCATTTTTCGGATCCACGAGTTCCTCTTCTTATCTCTCCTGGTTACACCAAGCATGCACCTCTCCATGCTGCTTTGAGTTGTCTGCAGCCTTTGTATGTCTCTTTTAGTTAAGGTCCACGTCTCTGCACCATACGTAAGCACTGGAAGGATGCATTGATCAAACACTTTTCTTTTAAGACATAATGGCATATTGCTCTTGAAAATTATGCTGTTTCTTCCAAAAGCTCTCCAGGCAAGTTTTGTACGCCGATTAATTTCTTCATCAATGTTACCCTCACTTGATATCTGCTGTCCAAGATAAACGTACGTGTCTGTTATCTCCAGCTTTTCTCCATCAATCGATAAATCTTCATTTCTTGTAAAAGCATTGAACATCACTTTTGTCTTCTGAAAGTTCATTTTTAATCCCACTTCTTTACTCTTGTCAGCAAGTTCCTGGATCATACTCTGCAGCTCTGATGGGGTAGTTGCAAAAATGACTACGTCGTCAGCAAAACGAAGGTGGGTTAGATAATCTCCATTAATCTTTATCCCCTTGTTTTCCCAGCTCAGCGACTGAAAAACACCCTCCAATGTGGCATTAAAGAGCTTCGGAGATATGGTGTCACCTTGTCTCACTCCCTTTCCAATTTTTACGTGTGTTGTATTTTCAAACAGCCTAATCTTTGCACTTGCATTTTCATAGATGTTACTAATAATATTAATGTATGCATCTTCAATACCGCAGGTTTTCAGAGCCATTGTAACTGCTGATGGTTTCACCGAATCAAAGGCTTTTTCATAATCGATAAAAGCCATGCACAATGGAAGTTCATATTCCCTCGCTCTTTCAATTAGTTCTCTCAGCACGTGGATATGATCTATTGTGCTGTAGCCACTCCTGAATCCAGCTTGTTCTCTCGGTTGAGCCATGTCCAGTGTTACCTTCAAGCGGTGTGAAAGAACTTTAGTGAAGATTTTATAAACTACTGATAGGAGGCTGAAAGGTCTGTAGTTTCCGAGATCCTCAATGTCACCTTTCTTATGTAGCAGGATCATTGTAGCGGTGTTCCAATCCTCAGGAATCTTTCCTTCATTAAGGCATGGAGTGAAAATTTGGGCGAGTCCTGTTTCGATTTCTCCACTTGCTTCTTGTATGATGTCTACAGTAATTCCATCTTCTCCTGGAGCTTTTCCTCGCTTCATGTTCTTGATTGCATGTGCAACTTCTGCTGGAAGGACTGGAGGAACTCTGGTACTGGTATCTTTCATGATGTCTGGAGTGCATATATCATCCCTTTCATATAATTTGGAGTAGAAATCTTATATATATATATATATATATATATATATATATATCATCATCATCATCATTGTCAACCATTATCAATCCACTGCTGGACGAAGGTCTCCCCAAGTTTCCTCCACAACGGTCTGTCTTGTGCCAGTCTCCTCCATGTCACTCCCGCATATTTACGAATTTCATCCACCCATCTCCCATGTGGTCTTTTTCTGGGTCTTTTCCTGTCCCTTGGAATCCAATCTAAAATTTCGGCTGTCCATCTATGGTCTGTCCTTCTGGCAGTATGTCCAGCCCATTGCCATTTCAGGGATTTAACTCTGATCATGATGTCTTCCACTCTCGTCATTTTTCGGATCCACGAGTTCCTCTTCTCATCTCTCCTGGTTATACCAAGCATGCACCTCTCCATGCGTCTTTGAGTTGTCTGCAGCCTTTGTATGTCTCTTTTAGTTAAGGTCCACGTCTCTGCACCATACGTAAGCACTGGAAGGATGCATTGATCAAACACTTTTCTTTTAAGACATAATGGCATATTGCTCTTGAAAATTATGCTGTTTCTTCCAAAAGCTCTCCAGGCAAGTTTTGTACGCCGATTAATTTCTTCATCAATGTGACCCTCACTTGATATCTGCTGTCCAAGATAAACATACGTGTCTGTTATCTCCAGCTTTTCTCCATCAATCGATAAATCTTCATTTCTTGTAAAAGCATTGAACATCACTTTTGTCTTCTGAAAGTTCATTTTTAATCCCACTTCTTTACTCTTGTCAGCAAGTTCCTGGATCATACTCTGCAGCTCTGATGGGGTAGTTGCAAAAATGACTACGTCATCAGCAAAACGAAGGTGGGTTAGATAATCTGCATTAATCTTTATCCCTTTGTTTTCCCAGTTCAGTGATTGAAAGACATTTTCCAATGTGGCATTAAAGAGCTTCGGAGATATGGTGTCACCTTGTCTCACTCCCTTTCCAATTTTTATGTGTGTTGTATTTTCAAACAGCCGAATCTTTGCACTTGCATTTTCATAGATGTTATTAATAATATTAATGTATGCATCTTCAATACCGCAGGATTTCAGAGCCGTGGTAACTGCTGATGGTTTCACCGAATCAAAGGCTTTTTCATAATCGATAAAAGCCATGCACAATGGAAGTTCATATTCCCTCGCTCTTTCAATTAGTTCTCTCAGTACGTGGATATGATCTATTGTGCTGTAGCCACTCCTGAATCCAGCTTGTTCTCTTGGTTGAGCCATGTCCAGTGTTACCTTCAAGCGGTGTGAAAGAACTTTAGTGAAGATTTTATAAACCACTGATAGGAGGCTGATAGGTCTGTAGCTCCTGAGATCCTCAATGTCACCTTTTTTATGTAGCAGGATCATTGTAGCATTGTTCCAATCCTCAGGAATCTTCCCTTCATTAAGGCATCGAGTGAAAATTTGGGCGAGTACTGTTTCAATTTCTCCACTTGCTTCTTGTATGATGTCTATAGTAATTCCATCTTCTCCTGGAGCTTTCCCCCGCTTCATGTTCTTGATTGCATGTGCAACTTCTGCTGGGAGGACTGGAAGAACTCTGGTACCTTTCATGATGTCTGGAGTACATGTATCATCCCTTTCATATAATTTGGAGTAGAAATCTTTCACTCTTGTCAAAATTTCGCCTCTATTTCTTGTTATAGAACCATCTTCTTTTCTCAGAGCAATAATCTGTTTTCTTCCCTTACTGAGATGTCCCTTTGCTATCTTTAGGCTTTGGTTGTTTTCAATTGCTTTCCTCACTAGCTCACAGTTGAATTTCCTTACGTCTTCAGTGATACTTTTTCGTGCTGTCTTGCATAGCTCTATATATTCCACTTTGGAAGTCACATCTTCTTTAGTTGTCCTCATCTCTCTTCTTTTTTGCATCAACATTTTGGATTTTCCTGATAATTTGTTTACATGCAACTTGTTCTTAGACCCTGCTAATTTTGTTGCTGTTTCCATAAGAGCTTTGGTTACTTTTCTGTTAACTTCCGAAATATCCACTTCTTCCGATGTTAGGCCTTCTAAAGCAGAGAATCTGTTCTTCAGTTCCAACTTGAAAGTATTATGGTGTTTTTTAAGGTTGGTTATGTCAATACATTTTGTTTGTCTTATGAGCTTGCCACGTTCCAGTTTAGTGTTGAGGTGCATCTCACATCTCACCAACCTATGGTCACTACCGGTGTTGAACTTGTTTAGCACACTGCAGTCTTCTATGACGAATTTTTTGTTACACATAATAAAATCAATTTCACTTGTCGTCCCATTTGGATGTCTCCATGTCCATTTCCTGTGTGGCTTTTTCTTGAAAAAGGAATTCAAGATGAAAAATCCTTCTGCCTCTGCAAACTCAACGAGAGTATTTCCACGCTGGTTTCTTTTGCCGTGACCGAATTTACCTACTGAAGTTTCATTCTGTTGCCGGTGCCCTATTTTTGCATTGAAATCTCCCATAATTATCTTCAAGTGCTGCTTACCTTTATTTATTAGATGACGAATTTCCTCATAAAATTCTTCAATTTCTTCTTCAGGATGACTTGTGGTGGGTGCATAAGTTTGAATAATCTGAGCCTGGTATCTTCTCGATAGTTGGATAACGAGTCGTGCAGCTCTGTCAGAGGAACTTTCAACTTCTACAACTTTATCCTTCAGTTTCTTGTTTATTATAAATCCAACACCACTAGTTCTGCCAGTATCTGTCCCACGATAATAGAAGAGATGTCCACTTTTCAGTTCAATGAGATCTCCTTTTCTCCTTACCTCACTCAGCCCGACGATGTCCCACTTGATCCTTTGTAGTTCCTCTTCCAATTCAAGAAGCCTTGAATCAGAAGATAGGGAGCGTCCGTTGTAGGTAGCCAAGGTCAGCATCAAATGGCAGCCTAGTCCGGTCCTTCGGGGATTCTTAGCACCCTCTGCCTTCATGTCGCACTGGCCGCTGCCTTGGCCAGGTACATTCCAGCTGCCGGAGACTGAGGGCCAAGATTTAAGTTGTAGAGTCATTTTGGAGGTGTTTGGCCATAACTCACCACGCTGGCCAAGCGGGTTGGTGAGTGTGGGATAGCATTTCCTCTGATCCCGATGGTATAGTTATACCGCTATTTGCGGTCGTCAGAGCCTCTTTAGTGGGAACAGGATGCACCACGAGAAGGCGGGGTTGACATTTGTCAAGGAGAGGCTGTGATGTTACGCATCACCTGACCTTACATCCCATATATATATATATATATATATATATATATATATATTATATATATATATATGGCGTATACGCCGATTAATTTCTTCATCAATGTGACCCTCACTCGATATCTGCTGCCCAAGGTAAATGTAGCAATCGGTTGTCTCAAGCATTTCTCCATCAATCGATAAATCTTCGTTATGAAGCCGCGACATGGACCTTAAGTGAAAAAGACATTCAAAGACTGTAGACAACTCAAAGCAGCATGGAGAGATGCATGCTTGGTGTAACCAGGAAAGATAAGAAGAGTTACTTGTGGATAAAGAAAACGACAGGAGTGGACGGCATCATGACCAGAGTGAAATCACTGAAATGGCAATGGGCAGGACATGTTGCCTGAAGAACGGACCACCGATGGACAACTGAAATTTTAGACTTGATTCCGAGAGGCAGGAAAAGACCAGAAGAAGACCCCCATGGGAGATGTAAGGATCAAATTCGAAAGTATGCAGGAGTGACGTGGAGGAGACAGGCCCAAGACAGACAATAGTAGAAGAAATTTACGATACCTTCATCCAGCAGTTTATTGATAATGATTGATGATATATGGCGTATAAATAATGAACATGAAAAAGAAAATCAAGTCACTGCGCCTTCACCAATTGATTTTTTTTTCGATTGTAGGTTTAATGACCACGGTGAGCAACTCAATGGGCTATATAAGCAGTCGCCCGTCCTAATTAAGGGTCACTGGTTCCAGGGAAGGGAGAGATCCAGTGCCTTAAGACAAACACAACATCCATTGATTGATTGGAGGTTTAACGACCACTGTGAGCAACTCCATGGGCTATAAGCAGTTGCCCGTCCCAAATTTAGGGTCACTGGTTCCAGGGAAGGGAGAGAGCCACTGTCGTAAGACAAAAACCACATCCATTGATTGATTGGAGGGTTAACGACCACCGTGAGCAACTCAATGGGCTATAAGCAATCGCCCGTCCCTAATTTAGGATCACTGGTTCCAGGGAAGGGAGAGAGAGCCAGTGCCGTAAGACAAACACAACATCCGTGCCTCACCGGGATTTGAACCCGGACCCCTGTCGAACGAATTATCAGAAGCCATTCCTTAGACCACTGCGTCACCGGGCCAGTGAAAACCGAAATACAGTCAAGTAGTACAAATTGTGTATGCATCTGCTATCGTGATCACAATATCTAGAAATATTGTTCTCACAATAAATTTATCACCTGAGGAAAACCATTTTTCAGATGGTGCATGTTATTCAAGTGCATTACAACCCTTTTGTATTTTGTTAAGTAGGTTTTTCTTAGTTTGGAACTGAACATATAATTTTGATATTGAAAAAAAAAATCAGTAAGAGAAACTATTTTAATAAGGGTATATTTTTAAAAGGTTACTAGACAAGCATACAAAAATTTAGAATTGTTTTAAGGCATTAAAAAAGTACTATCTTCAGAAACTTTCATTCAGCAAACATTTAGGCATGTAACTACATTCTGTACAACATTTCAAAAGATTAGCAGCAAAAGCTATGCTTACCTGTATCATTATTCCAGGCTTTGACTTTTTTGGAAGGTATTCCATGCTTTCTTCTTCTTCTAATAATTTTCACATTCAACTAATGAGTCACGTATAAAGCAAAACTGCATGGCCATGTTTTTACACAAAGCTGTTATTTGGGACTAATTTATAATTCGAAGAGAACAAAAGTAAATTTCCTTCTTTACTGGGTGGTATGTAAAAATTTTATGAGAAGTAAATACAAATGATCAACAAGTTATTTTTTTCAATTTTCCTTGAATAAGCTAGTTGCCTGGATGAAGCAATTTGTCAGATGATGATCATGCATCCCATAAACAAATGCACTGCGTCCTGGAGAATTAACCGATCAACAAGATTATGGGTAAATGTGTACTTTAGCGTCCTGCAAAGTTACGTAGTAGAATACATTTGTTTCTCACAAACAATCCAAAATGTCATCAGTCCAAAAGTTATGAATTTATCGTAAAATTCCATCATTTACACGATAGTACCATTAATAGTACAGGTAGTCGTTAAAAGTACTTTATATCTGTTAGCGGCAAACATACGCTAAAAGCAGATAAGTGCCCAGTCTTAATTCATGCGTAGACCAACGTGTAACCGAATAGTTAGCATATGTCCACATGAACTTTCCTGTTAAACTGTAATCCAAAAAGTTTCCAAATGAAAATAAGCACTACTCCTACAGTACAGAAAAACTTTGGACAAACAGATACAAAACGTTAGTGAAAGATATTGAATAGGAATAAAGTGAAGTCATATACAGCGAACTTAACGTAGAAATTAAGTCTAACATACAAACAATCCGGCGAAGTGCTCAACGTCAAATAAAATTAACTGAAATTGAAAGAAAAACAAAGAATAATAAATCTCGGAGGTGGAACACGGAAATTCTAACCTCTTAATAATTTAGCGAACCTGAGAATGATTAATATGTCTTGTAATGCTCAGATAGCAAAATAACGAGCAAACGGGATTTGTAAAGTTCTAACAAACTACTTCGAAACGCGAGGCTAAGTGTTTCAGCATGCGCGTTAGGTAGTTCAGTAGCTCGGCGCGTTGCCATCCACAAAACTGCAGATTTCACAGTTTTAAACTGTTAAATGTGGTTACGGTATTTTTCTGTAAATATTTACAGTTATTTTCTGTAAAAACTACAACTTTTTTACAGTGCACGTTTCAACAGGACAATAAGCGCCTGCACGTGGCACGCGTCGTGCAACAATTCTTTACTGGCCACCAGGTGTCACTGTTGCCGTGGCTCACCTGTCCTCCAGATATGTCGCCCATCCAAACGTCTGGTCGCTGATCGGCAAACGAGTGGCCCGGCAAGCACCACCCGAGGCTACGCCTGATGAACTGTGGCAACGTTTGGAAGCAGTCTGGACCGACATACCCAAAGCCCACATCCAAAGCCTCTTTAGTTCGATGCCCCAGCGTGTAGCGGCCGTTATTGCCAGCCATGGGGGCAACACGAATAATTGATGTCTGCGTGTTCCGCAATTCGCACGGGCCTGAAAGTTCGATTGTTTCATCTTTGTATCTGTTGTTATGTGTCCAGTAAATCTGGCTTTGCTATCTCGTGTCCTTCTTGGTGTTGCATTTTGGGTGGCCAGCAGATTTGATATATATATATATATATGAAATCTATTAAAAGAAGTAAATTCCCTTATAGTTAATGATCCCTTTACGAAATGCTTTGAAAGGGCCTCGACACAAGTACATTAAATATGAAGTTTTTCGTATCACACGCAGTGCAATATTTAAAAACCACTGAGTTCTGATAAAACGTTCTTCTTATCGCTAAAACGTAGTACATACTATCTCAATTTTAATCATATATTGTTTTTTGCTATATGTAGAAAGAATTTCAGAATACGGAACTCTACTATGTTTAGAAAAGTGAGCGGAAACTGTAAATAAACAGAAAACCAGTATTGCATGTTTACATCAGTAGAGGGTTGGTTCTACATTTAAAGAAATTCCAGCAGCCAGCCTTCGAGATTAACTGTCCACATTTTACATGGTGTACGGAGAGCGGGATGTTCCTCCATTCCGCTTTCAGTACATGGACCAACTCTGTCAGTGAAGAAGGTCGTGTTAGACTAGACCTCAACCCTCGTTCAATTTCATCCCATAAGTTGTCAATGTATCGTCGTCTGGACACTGAGCAGGCCAGTCTATCAGCGTGACCTGATTTTTCTCATACCCCTCCATTGTAACCCTGGAAATCTGACAAATGGTATTTCGTCGTGGAAGAAACAATTGTCGGGCCCGTAGAACTGCCACAACGCTGGGAACAATGTGTTATACAGGAGTTCTTTACACAGCATAGAGTTCATGTTTTCATGAGTAACAGCCAGCGGGTTTCATAGAATAACTCCTGCGCCACAGTGTTTTATAGTCGACACTATACACGCAGTACGAACACGCTATCGTGGTAACCGCCAAGCGCAGACGCGTCTGTCTGACCGGAATAATGTAAAGATGGATTCGTTGCGTCATTACAGCTGCCGCCATTGCTCCAATATCCGATTTTTGTGCTTTTGACATCATCGTCGCTGTGTGGATTAAGTGGTCATTTTAGTGAGAGGTTCTTGGGCGACTGCTCGGTAATGGGGTAGGACTGAATGAGCCTTCCATCGAAGGGGCATGGTGGAGACTGTAACATCTGTGGCCACCTGAAACTCACGTTCTGTGGCGTGCGTTGTTCATGACCTCGGTTTCCGGATCTCCCTCTTCCGTTCCCTGTGTTACAGTTTCGAGGGTATTCCAGGGAGAGGTGAAATTCTGCAATGTCCCGTCTTCTTCCACTTGTTGATAACCAATGTCACCGTCGAGTTGGTGAGCTATCTTACACAAGCAATTTTTTTTGCTTGATAAACCTCCGACTAAGCGACGTATTTTATCTCTCTTTTCAAACTCGTACAGATTTCTTCGGCTCAGTATTTTATCAGCGGTATATCTGAGTGAATAAAAGATGCACTTTTTATAACTTATCCACCACGTGTCTTCTGCGGGAGCACATTATTGCGCTTGCGTGAGGTGGACATTACTTTTGTCTTCCTACTGCATTTCAAGTTTATTTCAAAACCTAAGCTTGAAATTTTTAGGATTATGAATAACTAGGAATATGTTTTAAATGTAAGATCTACCGCTATTTCATTCTTAAAAATATGTTGTTTCTAATATGTGCAAACTGCATTTCAGATAACGAAATTTCTCTACGGATTTTTTTTTTCATTTAATTTTTAAGTATCAGTTTAAAATAATTTTAAATTACTGTCTATGGATCGAATTAAATAAAACACTCTTCGAAATTTAGCGATAAATGTGCTTATTAATCTCTTCGGATGGTGCAACTTAATGATAGATGTTCGTTAGATGACAGATTTAAATAAAATCTGTGAAAAAGGAAGTGAACTTTTGTTTATTTATTTCTTCATAAGCAGTTTTTAACAGGATATTTAAATATCACGTAGTTTTTCAACTGATCCACACATTGAGATGTTGCAAAACCTCGGAGATATGAAACAAGTGCCATACTTATGGTATCATCATCATCATCATTGTCAACCATTATCAATCCACTGCTGGACGAAGGTCTCCCCAAGTTTCCTCCACAACGGTCTGTCTTGTGCCAGTCTCCTCCATGTCACTCCCGCATATTTACGAATTTCATCCACCCATCTCCCATGTGGTCTTTTTCTGGGTCTTTTCCTGTCCCTTGGAATCCAATCTAAAATTTCGGCTGTCCATCTATGGTCTGTCCTTCTGGCAGTATGTCCAGCCCATTGCCATTTCAGGGATTTAACTCTGATCATGATGTCTTCCACTCTCGTCATTTTTCGGATCCACGAGTTCCTCTTCTTATCTCTCCTGGTTATACCAAGCATGCACCTCTCCATGCGTCTTTGAGTTGTCTGCAGCCTTTGTTTGTCTCTTTTAGTTAAGGTCCACGTCTCTGCACCATACGTAAGCACTGGAAGGATGCATTGATCAAACACTTTTCTTTTAAGACATAATGGCATATTGCTCTTGAAAATTATGCTGTTTCTTCCAAAAGCTCTCCAGGCAAGTTTTGTACGCCGATTAATTTCTTCATCAATGTGACCCTCACTTGATATCTGCTGTCCAAGATAAACATACGTATCTGTTATCTCCAGTTTTTCTCCATCAATCGATAAATCTTCATTTCTTGTAAAAGCATTGAACATCACTTTTGTCTTCTGAAAGTTCATTTTTAATCCCACTTCTTTACTCTTGTCAGCAAGTTCCTGGATCATACTCTGCAGCTCTGATGGGGTAGTTGCAAAAATGACTACGTCATCAGCAAAACGAAGGTGGGTTAGATAATCTCCATTAATCTTTATCCCTTTGTTTTCCCAGTTCAGTGATTGAAAGACATTTTCCAATGTGGCATTAAAGAGCTTCGGAGATATGGTGTCACCTTGTCTCACTCCCTTTCCAATTTTTATGTGTGTTGTATTTTCAAACAGCCGAATCTTTGCACTTGCATTTTCATAGATGTTATTAATAATATTAATGTATGCATCTTCAATACCGCAGGATTTCAGAGCCGTGGTAACTGCTGATGGTTTCACCGAATCAAAGGCTTTTTCATAATCGATAAAAGCCATGCACAATGGAAGTTCATATTCCCTCGCTCTTTCAATTAGTTCTCTCAGTACGTGGATATGATCTATTGTGCTGTAGCCACTCCTGAATCCAGCTTGTTCTCTCGGTTGAGCCATGTCCAGTGTTACCTTCAAGCGGTGTGAAATAACTTTAGTGAAGATTTTATAAACCACTGATAGGAGGCTGATAGGTCTGTAGTTCCTGAGATCCTCAATGTCACCTTTTTTATGTAGCAGGATCATTGTAGCATTGTTCCAATCCTCAGGAATCTTCCCTTCATTAAGGCATCGAGTGAAAATTTGGGCGAGTACTGTTTCAATTTCTCCACTTGCTTCTTGTATGATGTCTATAGTAATTCCATCTTCTCCTGGAGCTTTCCCCCTCTTCATGTTCTTGATTGCATGAGCAACTTCTGCTGGGAGGACTGGAAGAACTCTGGTACCTTTCATGATGTCTGGAGTACATGTATCATCCCTTTCATATAATTTAGAGTAGAAATCTTTCACTCTTGTCAAAATTTCGCCTCTATTTCTTGTTATAGAACCATCTTCTTTTCTCAGAGCCATAATCTGTTTTCTTCCCTTACTGAGATGTCCCTTTGCTATCTTTAGGCTTTGGTTGTTTTCAATTGCTTTCCTCACTAGTTCACAGTTGAATTTCCTTATGTCTTCAGTGATACTTTTTCTTACTGTCTTGCATAGCTCTATATATTCCACTTTGGAAGTCACATCTTCTTTAGTTGTCCTCATCTCTCTTCGTTTTTGCATCAACATTTTGGTTTTTCCTGATAATTTGTTCACATGCAACTTGTTCTTAGACCCAGCTAATTTTGTTGCTGTTTCCATTAGAGCTTTGGTTACTTTTCTGTTAACTTCCGAAATATCCACTTCTTCCGATGTTAGGCCTTCTAAAGCAGAGAATCTGTTCTTCAGTTCCAACTTGAAAGTATTATGGTGTTTTTTAAGGTTGGTTATGTCAATACATTTTGTTTGTCTTATGAGCTTGCCACGTTCCAGTTTAGTGTTGAGGTGCATCTTACATCTCACCAATCTATGGTCACTACCTGTGTTGAACTTGTTCAGCACACTGCAGTCTTCGATGATGAATTTTTTGTTACACATAATAAAATCAATTTCACTTGTCGTCCCAATTGGATGTCTCCATGTCCATTTCCTGTGTGGCTTTTTCTTGAAAAAGGAGTTCAAGATGAAAAATCCTTCTGCCTCTGCAAACTCAACGAGAGTATTTCCACGCTGGTTTCTGTTGCCGTGACCGAATTTACCTACTGAAGTTTTATTCTGTTGCCGTTGCCCTATTTTTGCATTGAAATCTCCCATAATTATCTTCAAATGCTGCTTACCTTTATTATTTAGATGACGAATTTCCTCATAAAATTCTTCAATTTCTTCTTCAGGATGACTTGTGGTGGGTGCATAAGTTTGAATAATCTGAGCCTGGTATCTTCTCGATAGTTGGATAACGAGTCGTGCAGCTCTGTCAGAGGAACTTTCAACTTCTACCACTTTATCCTTCAGTTTCTTGTTTATTATAAATCCAACACCACTAGTTCTGCCAGTATCTGTCCCACGATAATAGAAGAGATGTCCACTTTTCAGTTCAATGAGATCTTCTCCTTTTTCTCCTTACCTCACTTAGCCCGACGATGTCCCACTTGATCCTTTGTAGTTCCTCTTCCAATTCAAGAAGCCTTGAATCAGAAGATAGGGAGCGTCCGTTATAGGTAGCCAAGGTCAGCATCAAATGGCAGCCTAGTCCGGTCCTCCGGGGATTCTTAGCACCCTCTGCCTTCATGTCGCACTGGCCGCTGCCTTGGCCAGGTACATTCCAGCTGCCGGAGACTGAGGGCCAAGATTTAAGTTGTAGAGTCATTTTGGAGGTGTTTGGCCATAACTCACCACGCTGGCCAAGCGGGTTGGTGAGTGTGGGATAGCATTTCCTCTGATCCCGATGGTATAGTTATACCGCTATTGGCGGTCGTCAGAGCCCCTTTAGTGGGAACAGGATGCACCACGAGAAGGCGGGGTTGACATTTGTCAAGGAGAGGCTGTGATGTTACGCATCACCTGACCTTACATCCCTGACCTTACATCCCACTTATGGTATATCTCAAATTAAACATTCTTTTTTATTTTTATTTTTTTTTTATTGGAGGTTTAACGACCACCGTGAGCAACTCAATGGGCTATAAGCAGTCGCCCGTCCCTAATTTAGGGTCACTGGTTCCAGGGAAGGGAGAGAGCCAGTGCCGTAAGACAAACACAACATCCATGCCTGACCGGAATTCGAACCCGGACCCCTTACGGACGAATGATCAGAGGCCAGCGCTTTAGACCACTGCGCCACCGGGGCGGCAATTAAACATTCAATTTAAATATACGATATTTCGATTTTAAACATACCTTGTTTCGAATGTCTTCAAACTACATTTCAAAATAGCAGCATTTTTCCAAATGCAAAATTATTACCATGAAATTTTAAAATGCGTACTACTGGAACATATACTGCAAATAGTTTCCAGCACATAAATATCACTAAGATGTTCTGCGATATTTAGTGGTTAACGTCTCACAGAAGGAACCTATTGTTTCTATATCAATGGCACAGTTTTATACAGGTAACAAAATCAAAACAACAACGTTTATTAACATCAAAGAAATAAATTATAAGAATATGTATTTTAATAGACGTATTAGAAAACTGAAAAAGAGAAAAATTGGGTTCAATATTCCAAGAGAATTCTTTGTGCAGGCAGCATTGGAAATTCTACAAATTTGGAACTTTTATTCTGCAGTGCATGATTTTTTAATAAGAAAGCCACGAAGTTCTATCCTAAAGATTTAAAGAGAGAGAGAGAGAGAGAGAGAGAGTAGATGGTGTTAAGGTAGATTATATTTTTCCTGTTGTGAATTTACCTGATGATCACTTCACCTTTTTTCATTGCAAAGAATTTGGAGCGCAGCATGACAATTGCTTCACCCGAAGTGTTTTTTGGATCATTGTGAATCCTATTCCAAGAGGAAGAAATATTATGTCCCTTATAATTCTGCTATAAACTACTGGTTGTGATTAGGGACAAAGTAATCTAATAGTTCATGGGAAATTAAGAGAATAAATTCCAATGAACTGTCTTGAAAATTAACGAAAATTATTTGAAACAAATTGCTAACTGATAAAATTCTATCTCACGTGGAAATTGTAAATCACCGTTTGTTTAAGAAACAATTAAATTGGTATAGAAAATTCTTCACTTTTAAAAGTGTGTTCCCCAACTTTCATATCTATCTGAAAGAAAACGTAAGTCGTATTTTGGTGTTTTGCCTACTAAAACAGCGCCAGAAGGTAACGTGCCTTAATGTGTTGATTCATAAATATTTTGTGTACATCTCTCTGTTTTCTCTTCCATTGAAAGGAGTATTAGCCTACTTCTCTTTCCCTCATTACAATATTTATGCCAAATTTAACCGCACTCTAGGACAAGGGTTTTAACGCACTTGCTTCTGATCATTCGTCCAAGAAGTGCATGAGTTCAAACGAAGCAAAAATAATTGACATACTTCAGTTACGATACTAGCCTCAACTGCCCTCTCTCGTCAGCAAACGAAAGCCAAATATTTGGGGCAAAATACTGCTTATAACCTATTATATTCATGGTGCCTGAACGTAAGGCCCTACTTCAATCCACACACATCTGAAATACACATCATTGCAACAAACATGTTAATTGGTACAAATCTAATGCAAACGTATGCTAAAAACTCGCAGCGTATCATATGTCTAATGAATAATGTTTCAAGTTGCTTCCCATCATTTTTAGTGCGTACGTCTGGCGAAAATCCGTAGAATTATACACCCCCGACTGCGTGGTTAAGAATGTGAAGTATGGAGGTGAAGTTCAGCGCATATAGAAGCTCATCTTAAGGAAAGCGGTTACTTCAGTATGAAAAAAGAGAGACTTTGTGTATAGTACATACGCTACAAACGTTTTCTGCTTCATCGAATGGATGGACGTTGACGTATAAAGCGAGAAACATCAGACAAAAACACATTTCAAGCATTGCTGAAAAAACACAAGCTGGTTGGGTCAGCGTTATGGTCTGTGTAATGTTTTCGTGGCATTCTCCGGGTGCACTCATACTTGTGGAAGGCACTACGGACCGAATTCATTATGAATCCGTATTTATAGACAACGTACACTCATACATGCTGATTCTCTTCCCTAGAGCGGATGGGATCATCTAGAACAACAATGCGGCGCGTCACATAGCTAAACATATCCGAGAGTGGTTGGAAGTGCACGATGAAGACTTCAAAGTACTTCCCTGGCACCCAAATACCCCGGAATTAAACTAAATTGGTCATCTGTGGCACCACTTCAATTGTGTTGTTCGCTTTATGAATCCTCGACCACGCACCCTCCAGCAGCTGTCAGATGCACTTCAGTCAGCATGGTTCACATACCTGTGAACGCCTTCCAGGACCTTATTGAGTCATTCCCAGCCCGTCTAGTTGCTGTCCGCGCTGCCCACGGTGGTTACTGTGGATTTTAGCTGGTGGTCACAATAATGTGAGTCGACCGTGTATATATACCGGTCAAGGTATATGTATATGTTGTACTAATTTACGGTTCTCAAATTGTAGCGTATTAATGCATCTCGGGGTGAACACCACAGCGGTTTTCAAAGATCTTACATGGTTTTAACTTTATGGATGGTGTTTTAATGATTTTAAGAATAAACAGTTTTTAACATGGTCGTTGAAGTTGAATTCGCATCGAATTGATACATAATTCTTTGGGTTCGAGCAAAAGACCGCAAAACGTTTCGTTAAGTCGCAGAATTCCATTAACATTGTTCAGATCAATGTTTCGGTAGCGTTGTTCCGTTACTGTACCTACGGAAGACGCAGAACAACAATGATTCCGAGAATTGAGTACGTTATATTTATTTTACGCACCCTTATATCCATCACTGACACATGAAAAGAAATAGCTTCGTGAGGTGATGTGCTCGGATATTTAACACAGAGAAATATGACGGACTTCATTTAGCTTTAACATTAAAATACAATTGAAAAATACATAATGTTGGGGCAAAAAATAAAACCCATATCCCGATTTCTGTTCGAGCATGCTATTCGTTACATCACCCATGACGATGAAGTTCAAGTTATCAGAAGGTTAATTAGGAATCAGGACATTTTCTGATTTTTGCCAGTCGAGGCAAATTTTAGCTATTCGTAGTTTATTTGTTTTTTTTTAATCACCAATATTTCAAACATGGATATCGTGGAAGAAATATTCTTCGCAAATACATCGATGAACTACAGGATTTATTTAAGGCGGTAAATAGAATAACTATTTCTTTGCTTGTTGTTCATCTTCTAAATCTAGCATTAGAGAATTTGAAAATCATAGCGCCCTAAAGCGGATAAAAAAAAAACTACTCCCTTACTGCTTCATAGGCAAGTTTGGATCTCTGCATTACACTATGGGGTCAGTTCCAAATTTTTGGGATATTATGCATAGCGATAATATAATCCGTAATTTGTGAAAAAGAGGACTCCTGCATTACCGTCAACAATAAACTTTGTTTTACTTATTGCACGATAAATTAATCAGAACGCAAGCTTATACATTTCAGACTTCTTTACATGAGAATATATGCTTTAATGTTAGCCCACTGAAAGGCAATTAAATAAAATCCCAGATTACGAGACTACGTTAACTTTCGTGAATTACCTTTTATCATATTTTGTTTTCAAATATTAAACTGCAAACAGTTGCTTAAATTTCATAATTTGTCTGATATGAAATATTCCCTTCAGTGTTCCTATACAACCACAAAAGTCAATGTCAATCGGGATAAATTGAAAGATGTGTAGAGTTGTATAATTATTTCGTAATATTTTCACTAACCATTCACAGATTTGTCCGGAGCTATGCATATTTTTAAAGTGACTGAAATAATCTAGTATATATATATATATGACTGTAATTTCAAAAACATCCCTAATCTTTGTGTGCCAAAAATATTAAGTCAACAAGGAAACATGAAAAGAAATCATTCACACGGTAATTTTAGTCTAGTGCAATCTGCAAATATGAGTAAGTCAACAAGAATGGTACGTCACCGTTCTTCCGTCACAAACGAGATCAGTTGTCGCATTTCAATAAAGAGGTAACTACAGTCCTAGATGTCATTGCAGGAGTTCCTGTATATTTGTATTGAATTTAGATCTGGAGATTGCAAATTCCTTCTTTTGTGAAAGAGATCAGTCCCGCTTTTTTTACAACGAGACTGATCTCCATGTTTTGTGAAAGACATCAGTCTTGTTTTTTTCAAAGAGACTTGATCAAGCCAATAGGTCACCATAAGTTAACGGTGGTGTAGAACATAGCCAACCTAAAAGACAGCCCTTTTTGCATGACAGAAATGATTAACCACGGGACGCATATGAACATTCAAGGCCTTTAAATAGAATTGTGGCAGCGGCCTTTCCTTCTAATGAAATGACTGAACCCCAGTCATGTGCCCAGAATATTATCCAATTCTTAACGGATCCCACAGAGCAATTCACGATGGGAAACACGCAATCCGCGTTTTCAACTTTGTTCTTTCACCGTCACATGGGTACCATATGACGAGGCCAATGTGGTGCAGTGGAAGCATGACCGACGCGTAACTGAAAGACCATGGGTTCGTTTCCCCGCGACGGCCGACGACAATTTTTCCGTGACTCACTTATAAAACGTGGAGAGAGCGATGACTTTAATTTGATATTCCTAAACTACTTCAACTGTGTATTGATTAACTTGCTTCCACTGATCATCTGTCTGTCCATTCCAGATTTTCCCCCCACTGTAGTCCTTCCTTGCGCTGGTATTGATTTAGATATGGCTTCTATCTCCGAATCCTACTTCTCAGTTCCGTAACTGATGGTCTTCTCCTTATTGTTCGTGAACTGTCAGGAAAACAAGTTGCACCCAGTTCACATCTGTTTGTCTCTGATGAAATTCTTATGACCTTTAGGAACATCTTCTTTATTTTGATGTCATCAGCAGATTTTGTGTACTTTCATATACATACTCGAGAGTGGCGTCGGGTTATTTTGGGCATTCGGGGCTAAGCCCCCCATGAACATGAGAAAAAAGAATTACTTTTTCTTTCAATTGGAAAAATTATGAAAGAATATCGGTGTTAGTAACCAGTTGCTAGACTTTCTGAATGCAGATGAGAGCAATGAGAGTTGAGTGATTGGCTAACACAGTATAGCTTTCAATATCCGTTTACTAGAGCGCAATGGACGTTGCGTTGAGGTGGACGCGATACCCGTCAAGTCGTTACCCTGAAAATGCTTTGGATATATTTAATGAAGAGCACATCTGCTCTAAACTGCGCATGCGTAACATTGTTTTTGTGGGCTGATCGACTTTCAGTTTAACAATAGCAATTTAGCTTCCGCGTCGTCGGAGAGTGAGAGGGGTGTTTTTGTTTGAGTATTTAAGCTGTAAAGTTCGTTCATGTTAGTTAAATGAAGGAAAATACACTTTATGGGAAAACCCTTTTAGTGTATTAAGCGAAGAAGAAAAGAAATGCAATAAATCCTTGGGAGTACTAAATATCACGTACCAAATATTTACGCCGCCCAGGTGGCGTAGTGGTCTAAGCGCTGGCCTCTGATCATTCGTCCGTAAGGGGCCCGGGTTCGAATCCCGGTGAGGCATGGATGTTGTGTTTGTCTTACGGCACTGGCTCTCTCCCTTCCCTGGAACCAGTGACCCTAAATTAGGGACGGGCGACTGCTTATAGCCCATTGAGTTGCTCACGGTGGTCGTTAAACCTCCAATCAAAAAAAAAAAATTACTTGGTGCAAAAACATACGAATCCGTCTTGAAATCTTAATGCAGAGTTAATAGCAAAATATCTCGGTCAACCGGAAGCAAAAGCAAACATTATTTTTTTTCTTTCTACTGTTTCTTCATGTTATAAAGAACTGCATATATATATATAATTTGTTCTTCATTCTGTGTTGTTCAGTATGAATTCAGCAGGTGGTGTTTGGAAACTTTGCAAACAACTGAAATTATACTTCGCATTGCGGAAGAAGGTTGCGAGCAATTTTAAAATTGCTTAGCCTCGGATAAATGTTTTCTTTTTTTATATTGGAGGTTTAACGACCACCGTGAGCAACTCAATGGACTATAAGCAGTCGCCCGTCCCTAATTTAGGGTCACTGGTTCCAGGGAAGGGAGAGAGCCAGTGCCGTAAGACAAGCACAACATCCATGCCTGACCGGGATTCGAACCCGGACCCCTTACGGACGAATGTTCAGAGACCATCGCTTAGACCACTGCGCCACCAGGGTGGCAGATAAATTTTGCAAGGTAGGTCAATGTACTCTACTGATGCTCCAACATTTTAAAACATTAACATACGTATTTGATAGCTGTCATTATTTGTGGTATTTCGAAGTCTGCCTTTTTCCATGCATCCTTATTCATTACATCAAAATATGTATTTATAATTAAAAGTGCGTCTACGTTACACGCTCCAGAAATGTCTACGGATTTCTACCGATCTGTTCGGAGTTGTGTCTATTGATATTTGACTTTGACTACTACGCAACACTATCTTTCAGGTAGGATCTTTCGTAAAAGTAAGTGAACGAATATGAGGCGAAGCATTCGTCCCCCTGATACACATGTTAAATGTTCTAAATAGAACATAAAAAATTTTATTGGTCACTATTTTTTCTGCAACACCATCTTTTAGATTGGATCTTTCGTGAAAGTAAATCAACGAATATGCGGCGAAGTATTCGTCCTCCTGATGCGCAAGTAAGTGTTCTAAAGAGAACTTAAGAAATATTATTTGTCAGTTTTTTTTTCTATGTACTGGAACGAAACACATGGACAGCGTTTGTTTGTGGATTCATTTTATTGTGCTAATATCATGTAACAAAATGTTTACACATGAACACCAAAATAAAATTTTACTATTCCATTTTTTTACAGAGGCTAGTGGAGTCCATGCCGCGTCGTATGGAAAAAGCTGGAAAATTTATTTTCGTTTAAGTTACACATAATCCCAGTTTATGGTATACTGCTTTCCAAATTCCTGAAATATACACTGAAGTGCCAGAAAAACTGGTACACCTGTCAAATACTTGGTGGATCCCCCACAGGAGGGCAGGACTTCAGAAATACGACGGGGCATGGACTCCACTAGCTTCTGTAAATATGCTGTAGGCAATGCACGCCATACTTCCTGCAGAGCGTTCCACAATTCAGGTGTATTCCAAGGTCTCAGATTCCGGTGTTCAATAGGACGTTGCATGGCATCCCAAATATGTTCTATCACGTTCAGATCTGGGAACTTGGTTGGGAATGGCGACACCCTAAACTCAGATGAATGCTCCTCTAGCCGACAATTGTGTGGAGGTGCATTGTTTTGTTGGAACAAGCCCAACCCATCAGCATGAATACAGGACATGAACGGGAGTTCCTCGTCAGAAAAGATGCGCACATAGCGTTGGCCGGTCGCAGATGTTCGTAGACGTACCAGGGGTCCCATTGAAGTCCAACTAAACACACCATATACCATTACAGACCCCGCACAAGCTGGTATAGTTCCTGTTGACAGGCGGGATTCATGGCTTCATGGGGTTTGCACCGCACACGAATCTTTCCATCTACCCGGTACAGTTGGAAACGCGATTCGTCAGACGAGGCTACTTGTTTCCAGTCATCAAGTTTCCAGTGGTGGGGTTGCTGTACCCACACGAGGTACATATCTCTGTGTCGTGCACCCATGAGGGGACTCGTGTTTGGCATCGGCTCCCAAAGCCCATATCGTGCAGAGTACGTTTCACAGTCCAGACGCTGATGCTTGTTAAGGCTCCAGCATTGAATTCCGATAATACCTGCGAAAGTGTTGCACGCCTATCGTGTGAAACGATTCCTGACAGCCGACGATGGTCACGTTCACCCAATGTCTTTTTACGGCCACACTGGTATCGTAGGTTGGAGGCTTTGCTGCAATTCTTGTAGTCACAGTGCACCCTTGAAATGGTCGTCCGTGAAACTCCGAACTTCGCTTCTATCTCCGAAATACTATGACCCATCTTACGAGCGCCAACTAGGACACCGCGTTGAAAAACGCTTAAATCGTTCTTACATGCTAAAAATAGCGCTGACAACTGTCAAGGATATCTATCGCTTTATATACGCACTGGCGGACGCAACCGAGTACGCGCATAAGTGACGTTGTTATGTATTTTGCATAAGCTCGTCTGTACGAGCTTTTCTGGCACTTCAGTGTATAGAGAGAGTTCTTTAGTTTCGTGAATTTGAGGCAGATTAGCAAACGTGAGGATTTTGTTGCTGAAAACATTTTGGTTCCTTTTCTACTTTAGAGTCAATATTCTTCCACCTCCTGCATTCTGAATTTGTACGAGGATTCATCACAGTTTGAGGGTGATCTTTCGTGATAAGATCAGAGATATGCGAACACTATTCTCTGGGTCTAAATGGGAAGCATGGATTGATTTTACCGTAGCCAAGCCACTGAGAAGTATTCCACAGTTAACTATGAATCCGTGATGCATTAATTAATATTGATCTCGTGGGAATAAACTCCTGCACGAAATTCGGATCAATTCACGATCCAGCCTGATACGAAATGAGGAATCCGTCAGGAGTTTCCGATGTGTCAGCGATGTTTTAGAGGCAGCGCTGATACCCTTCTTTCAGAATTGTTCGGGCTGAGTATACTAGCAGTACAATGCTTGGTCACATATGGCCCGGACCATGTACGCGGGATGTGTCACCGTTTGAACGTGACTGAGATACGGTAGCTCAGCGACTGGTCCCTCCAGCACTCCGACCGTCAACACTCAGGAACTGTGGTCTCGCGTACAAACATCCTGGCTGGCTATTCCCCAGGAAGATATCAAAAGCATGTTCCTGTAATACAGTGCCGTGCAGAGGCAGCTAATTTTCTTGAGGTGGCTTCACACGTCAGTCAGTTTTAAGTGGAAAAAAATATATATAGTTCTTCAAATGGTATCAGTAATCTTCTGTGTCATGAGTTATCTGGGATATAAATTTCATTTGACTACAGCGATTTTTTAAATCATGGGTTTGCAAATTTCAGAAACAGTAGTGAATAATCGTGGTCATGTAGCTACTACCTCGTGGAATAATTTAAGGATAGTCTTTATTAACATAACGGCAATGTCTGCTGATCGAATTCAGTGCCCTGTTGTACCTGAGTTTACCTTAAATCTGTGATTATTTCTAATATCATTGATATCTCCTTTTTGAGGTGCTTTGAATGGTCTACTTGTTTGATTTTCTTTTTTTTTTTTTGGTGGTGGGGGGGGGGACAGGCACTTGAGATGAAAAGGACGACTAAGTTGTGTGATTTAAAAATATTCAAAAAAATTATCTGTCCTCAACTATCTGATATTAGAATACAAAAGGAAAGGTAAATAAGTAAACGAAATATGTTAAAATTGTATTATTGCGATTAGACTATTTACGTGATATTCACCATTTGTACAGATAAAGCTGAGCTAAAATCACGGCGAAAGCGTGGTACATAAAATGTAATATACATTATATACTTCTGAATAAACTTTTTATCTTCTTAATCTTATAATCTTCACAACGAAAGTAGTGTACGATTAATGAGAACAGCACATTTTGCTCCTTTATAATAGCATGGGTGTTTTTGCGAATTATTTCGTCACCAATTTCTTAATATGTATTACTTTTAACGCTGAATATTGAAAACCCAACAAATCAGGTTTCATGTCGTTAATGTAGGAAAAATAAGGAGCAGCATCTCTCTACATTCCGATCTCAATACCGTTTTAAGTGTCAGGATGGGGAAACAGAACATTATGACGCCGTATTTTCAAGTAACGTTTCTTCAAAAATAAATTATAACAGAATGTGAAGGGCTTTTGAAGTGGCACTTATATCCATTTACGCAGCATTCCCCATTATATTTGTTTAACTTACAGATCGTGACTTTTTGGAGTCTGTTAGGTGATATGAACACTACCTCAATAATTATCATGGGGCAGGAGTCAGAGAGTTTATTAAAGAGTTAAATCTAATGTTATTCATTTTGGAATGACATGTGTCTTCAGCGGTATTTTCTGCCGAATATATTGCGGGAAATTATTTTGTTCAGCGTCCTAAATTATTTGGCTAAAATTTTAAAATAAAGGAAGTACATAATTTAAGTACGCCATGTAATATGAAACAGTGAAAACACTTCATCTTAAAAATACATTTTAACTTTTTTTACCTGAAACTTACTGGCAATTACTACGATGTTAACAATCCCTGCGGTAGGCTTCACATAGCTCTGCGTGACACGTTAAAGCTTGGCTCTACTGAAAAGGAACGCCAAGCTGCTGATTCCGGGTTGAATATTATAAGAGCAACCGTGCCCCTTCTTGCCACGTAAACGTCCATTTTGCTACGCTACAAAAAATAGGTCTTCGTTTTTGCCTCAGCTTTTAACATCACAAGCTGTGAATCTCTTGGTTCTATCGCAAATGACTCCTTAATATGGTACACAAATTATGCGCATGCCCGTCTCGTTTCTAGAAGACTGTTAAAGTAGAGATCGTCTTTTCTACATCGGAAGGCGACGAACTGCGACTGACGTTGAAAATTACAAACCCACTTCTCTTTCGTGGGTTTTCTTTCTTTATGTTTCTTGTTTTTTAAACTGAACTGTGAACAATGCCTTCAGTTCCAAAACCAGAAGTACCACTTTCCCACATGCCATCGTTCTTCCGTTGGAGAGGACGCGACATTTACTTTAACGCTTTCATGAAGCGAGAAAACTGTTTGCATACTTTCTATCTTGCATTGAAGATTCAGTTCCGAAAGACCTAGTAATTCTCAGCTCCTTATGTTAAAAACTGAGACAGAAATTAAGAGCTATATTCTGTAGCGAAGCACAACCAAACGGAAAGCTTTTCTTTCAAGAATGGAACTGGTTCCCCTTGCAGTAATCCGCCTTTGACTTAGCAACCGGAGAAGACCTTCGATTTTCGATATACCAACCTTGATGTCGTCGCTGCGACGCTGTGTGTGACACATTATGCACCTTTTGCACAGCTTTTTTTAAAACCTTTGCATCCATTTCTGTCATCGTTTGGTCGCTGGGCTGATTTGTGGCCTGCTTGTTGATCCACCATTCTTCTCTATAACGTCACGTGCCTTCTGTTCAGTGTCGTCTTCCTTCCGTCTTGCTTCAACAGCAAGTTTCATTTTCTTGCCTCGTGGTCTACTGAGTTCTTTATAGCATACATTTTGTGTCGGCACTGCAATATCTGCTTTCCATTGCTTCGTCGAACGCTTACTTCGCTGCCTGCTGTTGGCATTTCGTTTTGTTTCGTCTGCTTTTTTCTAACGCTAGGCGCCTTCAGCCTACAGCAGTTTTTCGTCAATCTGCTTCCAGTTGCTACCATGTGTTTGCTGGAGTTCTTTCTCAAAAGTACTTTGTGTATTCTATTTGATTATCAGGAGTACCACGCCTTGTCAAAAGACTGTTTCCTGACTTAACTCTGTTCTTTGGATTTGCACTTCTTTCCCAGTGTTGTGTCCCAGAGTTTCTCCTTTAGCATGCATCTTTTCATTGCTGAATCACTTCACGTTCACGTCGAACTCTCTCGTTCGTGACAAACGTTTCTTCCGTGATCTATGCGTCACGATTGAATCTCGTCAACATTTTGTTTGCCTCACGAATTTTTCCGACTCCCACAAGCTTATCTCCGGGTGCTCCATATATCAGGTAGCAATTGTTTTTACCAGCCACGTTATATGTCAATAAATTTTCCTGGGTGCAGGTGTGCACCTTTTTTGCCGTGACTGTACATATTGTAAATACGTTTCATTTTTATTAAGATCTTCTGAACTGTGAGGCTTGGAGCATGGTTCGTTGACATGGGCGTGCTGGCTGATAAGATTTACCGTAAAAGACGTTAAAATGTATTATAATTTTTTTTCTACATTTGCGATCATATCACATTCTTTTAAATGTTTGCATCCTTTTCTTTTAAATTTGTTTTCGAAAAATTCAGCCAAATAATTCATGACGCTAAACTATACCTTTAACATAGCTCCAACACTACCACAATTTCGTCAATTTATGGTTATTACAGTTCGTCCGAAAGATGGTAGCACGTCAGCTCTTTTGTTTGCACCCGATTTTTTGCTCTGCACCTTCTGCTTCTGGTGTTTGTCTTGACAATGTGTCTTGTAGTAAAAGCCTGCAAGTTATTTTTGTTTCATACGTCTTATTTTCTTGTACACAGTCATGGCAGATCGGTGTGTCGGATACCATAATCTGGAAAGCTTAGATTTAAAACTTCTAACAGTCAATCCCTCATAATTATGTTGATCCACTTATACATAGTTTACACTCAAGGTGTTTGCAGACCTGTCGGCGTTCTTTAGAATTCAAACTACTAGAGAGGTATAAAGAAATTCATTTTGTATACCATATTGTAGAATATTTATTCTGACAGAATTGTCCGATTTACACTGAACACTGTCTTGCTGCGTTGATTCTGATCATTGGGGTGTTCTTCCATGGCACTTAATCAATTGTTTTTAAAATCACATAAACATTTGATTTATTCTGCCTGATAAGCACCTCATCATACATCAGGAAACAAAACTTTTTCGTCCTAAAATAATATTTTTGAGTTGAGAATCAAATATTCATAAATGTCCTTTCAAGGCCAGCGAAATTTGTCATTAAACAAGATTCTTACACAACTGACAGTTTGCATGTTTTGTAGTGGCTGAAAGTTGGCAGCACCTTAGCGTTTAGTTTACTCTTCAATCGCAAAGGCAGTGGAGCAGGTCTGGTAGTACAACTATCTCTGCCTTCTCCCGGCTCCGCCGTGCCGTACCTTTGGAGTGTGATACAGATCAGCATGTAACACGAGCATTGGTCTAAAACATAAGAATGTATCTTATTTTAAGCATTAATGTTTAATGTATTTCAATAAAACATATACCTAAACACAACTGAACGACAGTTACAACTATCTAAAATAATGTTTTCTTTCTGATTTCTACTATTCAGTTATTGTAATTACATTTTTCTGTTCATTAAACTATAGCAAAAGTCAACCATAAAAACCAAGAACGCTATCAACTAATGCTATTCTTTTAGCGAAAGTATAAGTTCAGAGTCCCAAAAAGGTAAAAGTACTTTTTTAGACATTTCAACGCCATAATCAAGATCATTCATAATCAAGATCAGCAAAGGAAGAACACTCTTTGTCTTCTTCGACGTCTGTCATAATTCTACGCGCACGAATGCAATTTTGTTATGTGTTTGCATTTTGTTAGGTAATTATTTATATCGCGTACTAAAACGTATCGTAAGAAATGTAGGCAAACCGACAACACATAGAACTGTGAAAGTAGATCACCAAATTTTTAAGGCGTTACTTATTTTTCGTTAAAACAAATTTCCGGTGGGTTTGGAACTTTTACCGTCTTTGTATGTTTGTCAGATCTGCTTATCCGTCATCATTTGTTTTACCTTTATGCCTTGAATGAGCTTACAGAAACGAACTGTTATAATAGTCCCAAAGAATTAAAATCATCATAGCTTTTCAATTTGAAAAAATAATAATAAATACTAAATGTGTAATTTTTCTCTATCTGTTAAAAATCCTTTTTGTTTATTCTATCATGCTCGCTACTATCGCCTAAAGCGAGTGGCGTAGTTTGAAAACAAAGTTACAGCTTCGTACCCTGTAACAAATTTCCAATAAATCTGGAAGCTTTCGGCAGGTCGCTGTAGACTAGCGTTTTGATATAGAGACTGAAGCAACCCAGGAACAGCCACTCCGTTATTTCATTCGCCAGGAGAGAACATGGAACCCACGAATTGGCGAACGACCAGGAACTTTTGAAATGCGTGCGTGATATTGACGATGAAACACAGCAGAGCGCTAGCATTTCCAGCCTGGCATTTGCTTGGTTTATGTGTTTGTTCGATTGGATATATAAAACGGTTTGTATTGAAGTACCAGGTACTATAAGTTTAATACATATTCCTTTTTAGTGCTGTTAGTTCAGTAACTCCTCTGATGTGTGCAAGTATTCACTTCATATGCATGTTTGAAATGTGTGCGTGATGTTTTACAAACATCGTCGGAATGCCAAGTAAATTATTCACTAATCTTTTCTTGTTTCAGACAACTGTTTACATCACAAAAAAATAATAAATAGCTGTCAGGATTTTATCTTTGTCTTTACATCGTAAAAGTGGAGGAAGATTAAGCACCCTTTGAAAGAATAAGCATATGTATTAGTGGACCACATTTCATGTGATGGAAAGCATTTTTCTGTAGGCGATAAAGGATGTCACTTGGAGATTACCTCAGCGTGGTAGCATGTCAATCGCTTTGCAATACGTGGTTCAGATGCTTTATAACGAAAACATCCGGATGAAGTTTAACATGCTTGCTTGAATTCTATTTCTGCCCGAAAGAAGCAGCACAAATGAGAAAAATGAACCCGTTCGCAATATCCAAAGTGAGCGCCAAATATCAAATTTAATCCCGACAAATATCAATCAAAAAGAAGCATCACAACTTACCTCTTCGCAGTAACTATTGTTCCCGCCCAAAATGTGCTAGTGATTAGCTGTGTTTCATCATCACAGGTCACGCACGCAAATTGGTGGTATCAGTTTTCACTTCTGACCAATGAGAAAACGGAGCCAGTGTTTCTGAGTTGCTTCCGTCTCTATCTCCAGAAGCCAGCATCACACTAGCGTCAGAACAGATAACTATGGGAAGAGATCTAATGCCCTAGCAATTTGGTTTACATAATAACGGGAAATAAACAGCAAACATCAAATTTTTTGAGGCGTCTACGTATTTCTCGTGTGTCGAAGCATTTTATATACGCGTATGACAGGCTCACGCCCAATAACAAAGAGCAAACGAAGCAGCTACTCATAAACTGCATACGAATAATTTTACAAACCAAATTAATCATTTTAAATCTGTAACAATATGACTTCTTCTTTACAGATAATTATCTACTATATAAATCTGAAATTATTAATAAACTGCACGTTTCATTAAATTTTACCTACGAGTCTATTCCTTCCGCTTGACTGTTGGTTTCCATTTTATGCACGTGCCTTCATCTCTCGGCAGGTGCAAATTCCAGAGTAAATGAAGTAAGCAATTCGAATTTTGCAAAATACAGGAGAACTACGCTCATCTCTAGCAATCTTTCCTTAAGTAAAGACTTTTAAAATATCAGTTTATTCACTCAATGTATCCAATAACAACTCGCCAAAGGGATCTCAGTTCAGCTTTTAGCACACACGAATAAGTCCGTTCTACTAATTTTCATTTTTAAAATAGTTTACCAATTTTCTCATTTAAAAAAAATCTAGTCATTACAGTGTGCCACAGGGAGTGCACAATACACTTGTGTTAAAGTTGGACCAATCCCTTCAGGAGATATTTTTCCACATAGAGCATTTTTATATTCTTTTTTGTCTGTAACTGAATGGCATTTAGTGTCAGCTGCTGTTATACGCCAGTCATGGGCGGCTTTAGGACGGTGCAAGCGTTGCCATCGCACAAAGTTCAGCAGGTCAGTGACCTTAATACATCTTTTTTTTACTTATTATCATTTTCTTGTGAAACGGTAAGGTATGTAAAAAAACGAACGCCGAATTCGGGTAATAAATTGAAAAATTAAGATAAGTAAAGTAGTTTAAAAATTACAACAACAATTAGGTTAATTAGCCAAAGAGTGCGCTAGCGTAGTGCTCTTTGCCCAAGAAGCAAAATATTTATGGGTGAACCTACGATGACTCAAATAAAGTGAGAAAGTCTTAAAAGCCCGATAATATCCACGTATCCAATACTGAACGGGGAAAAACTAAGGCCAAAAAATCCAACAGGAATTTGGAATACACTATCAGGACCTGCCCACCACGGGGAGGCAAAGGGATCAGCGTGCAGAAAAAGAAACTTTTTATTCAAGAGGACTCCGTACGAGTGTTATGAATAATTCAGTTGCCACTTGCTTTGGTCAGCAGGATGGCTGAGAGGTTCATCTGGAAAGGACACGCCGGTGGGAATAATTTATTCCCAAAATTCAGCACACCTACACACAAAGAAAAGGTTGTGGGTGAATCCCAAAAACGATAAAAATGGCTGTGTCGCCACTCAAATTAAATTAATATGTAGCCTGTCGTACCACAATTCATTAAGAAGAAAATTTCGGTGAAAAACATTTGTCTGGAAATTCGCAAATTCGAATGAAATTTGCATTTGATTTCTGCTTAAGGCGATTGTTGATCAACTTTAAAAATAATATTTTGTTTATTTTTGCATAGTGTATAAAATGTGTATAGGGACGGAAAGTTTTTTTGACACTTACCTTAATAGAAAGTGAAAATGTTCGTTTATTTTAACATGTGAAGATTGGCAAATACATAATACCCTCTGATTTACAAGGAGAATGCTTCGGGGAAAACAAAAAGTACAATTGCATCTGAAGATTTTAGTTACAAAGTTAACAAATTAAGAGTTACTGCTTTTATGTGTTATATTGAAATTTAACAATTTGGAAAATTATAGGAATATTCCTGTTATTACTAGAACACAAATCTATGAGCCCAAATCTCTAATAATATGACAGGATACTGATGTCTCCTTCGCAACACTGGCATACCAACAATTTGAAAAATTATTTCATCTCAAAAAAGCACCTCTTCTCTATTATGTAACGACATTAGTACTGTGTTAAGTGGAGTACATCCACCCTACTTGAAAGTGGATTCAAAGTTCCTCCTAGTGAGAACAAATAGTTACATCTACCGTTGACTTAAGTGAAAAGCTGAGTACGATTTCATAAGCATAACCCAAAATATTCTCCCAAATTACATTGATCAAGACAAAAGGCTTTCTGCCAAATTATATTATTCAAACCGAATGGCTTAGTAACATGCCTAGCCAAATTATAACATCGCTGTTGATCCTGTGCTTGTGATCCATAAGTGTAATAACCCATAGAAAATCAGATCCCTCTCTATTCTTTACGATTAGGATTTATATGTAATAAAAATTTCAAAATACGTTCATGAAATATTTATTAAAAAAGAGAGAAAAGTAGGGAAAAAACGAAAATTACTAAAATATTGGATACATTTCTTTTTATTTTTAATAACTGTTTGTAATTCTTTTATTTACGCGGTCATAAAATATTGAAATATTACTTTACACATTTTAAATTAGTTTACTCAAATCCAGGGTTTTCAACTAACTCACAGCTATTACAACTAGAAACAACATAGCACTTCATGATGTCGAAAATAGAGCTCCTGTTATTTTCTCTCCAAATACCTTTAAATTGACTGAACGACCTCTCGAGGTCACATGTGATCGGCGAGAACTTCCAACCCGCTAAATCCGATGTCGAGAATTCCTTTTATTTTAAAGCAGCACAACTTCCAGTTGAAATTTTTTGGAGTATGCTTTCAATAGTTGTAATGGTTTGTAGGTCTGGAGTTTTTTTACATCTTGTGTTTTATAATTTCTCTATTGTTGCCAGATACATTTCCTAACAGTCCAATCGTCTGACACACCACAAAGCAAAATATTTCAGTCAGTTCACAGGCATACATCGGGAAACTCTGTAATTTGGATGATATGGTTGATTTAAATTTTGGACATGTCGATTTATTTAACAACTGGAACAGGAAAAACAATCTTCTGACAATGACGTGAAATGTATCATTTAGGATGAAACTGAATATGAAACTACGAATTAAATGACAGATGTCTCAGTCTGCTGTCTTCATCTATCTTCTGAGATGATGAAGCAGGTCTGGCGCCAGCATAGTGCTGCCATCTGTCAGCTTTGATGTGTTACGAAACTTCCCATCTTTTTGCTTACAGGTTGCTACAGCAGAACATATTGGGAAGTTTTGTTTAAAAAACTGCCGAT
The DNA here is from genome assembly GCA_039090855.1 of Macrothele yani. Taxonomy (NCBI): domain Eukaryota; kingdom Metazoa; phylum Arthropoda; class Arachnida; order Araneae; family Macrothelidae; genus Macrothele; species Macrothele yani. The sequence continues at coordinate 63,648,630 of CM077034.1, forward strand.
TTATGTAAAAACTTTTTTATAAATAATGTGAAAATATGTGTTATAATATATCTAATAAAACAGTAAACATGTAAAAATATTTGTTTGCATATTAATCCTAGCCTTATTTATGACAAACGTTGAGGCATACTCTTGTCCGGGAATCCTTCTTGCATCTTTATACTTCGGAAAATTTATTTTCCTTTTCTTGATTCCTTGACACACTCTGTTCTCTTGATTCATCATTTAGTTTCCCTTTTCTCTCCTCTTTTTTACCCATCTCTGCTTCTTTTCTCTTTTGATTTCTTACATATTCCATGCAGCATTCTTATTCTGAGCGTTAATATGGTTTCCCTGTAATTTTGTTGCTGATCCCGTGTGAGGTCTTTTTTCTCCAGCCTCTATAAATTTAGAAAATCCGGGGCTGGTTGCCTATATTTACTAACATTAAAATCAGCTCCAGAAGTTACAGTCTCCAACATAGTGGGACGATGAGAAAGGGGCGAACTATCTGCCTGTGCTATATTAAAACTGATATATTTATCTTGTAGCTTTACACTGTCTCTAGATTTTGACACATCTAAACCCAGGATTTTCACTTTGTTTCTCGGTCATTCATCAGCATTTTCGTGGTTAACTATTACTACTTTCTTTACTTCATTCTCTGATTGCCCATTTTCTGCTGTGCCTCTTCCACTTCTCTAAGATACTGTATCTCCTCAATATCATTGATCTCAGTGACTTTCGAATTATTCCCTCTGGCAATCATGATAAATGTTCTTTCATTGTAAGTCGACCTCATATGTCCCTCAGATCTACAAATTCCACATGGCATGCTTTCAGAGTCATCTAAATTTTGATCCAGTGCTTAGCAATTATCACAGATAGATGTTTTGCACTGGAATGCAATATGCCTTGGTTGAATATGTATCTCCTGCATATTCTGATCGGTCCTGAATATTCTGATTTGTCCTGCATAGACCTACATTGCTCTTAGTTCCTTAATATACAGAAAGTTAGGTACTGGATCTTTCATATCCATACATCTACGATAGTACCTGAGTATGCATTCCACATGAATTCTTCTCTTTCATCTGGTGTTATCCTCTATCTATACACATTGTAAATTGTGCCATATTTCTCTAATGAACTCATCACTTCCCAGTCAGGAACCTCTGGCGGCAGAAGCTTAACAAATACACTTTTCATAGTGTTACCTGCCTTTGCAACTGTAGAGTTCTTATCTTTCTACACAAAATTTTCCTGTTTACTAACCTTGCCAATACCACTCACGTATTTCTCCACAAACTGGAAATCAGTGTTTCTATTTATTATCACCTGCACGGTGTTAAACAAGACATAGTGAGCTTCGCCTAGGAATTACCATATAGTTCTTCAAACCTCTATCGGGCTCATCCCTGGGGATGGGAAACTGAAGTACCATTCGGTCTTTGCATGGTGTTATTGTTTACACACACGAAAAATTAAAGGTAAGCAAAATAAGTTACCAATTTTCATGAGCATTTGTATGTTATCCACGATGGACTATATTGACAGAAGTAACACTATCAACTTGATGCACCACACTATATTCACTTATTCAACTTGAAGCACAACTGTACGAAACATAAAAAACACACTTGGAGCACTTTTGGACGTCGTGCACCAGTAGAAGGTGATACTCCACAAACGTTGATCTCTGTTAACACTTTGACAGCACACACTGTATATATGCTTCACACACACCTCCTTGCTGAAGTGAATTCTAATTGAGAGCGGTGTTGTTTAAGACGAAATCGCAATTTCCGATGTGCACACACTTTTGTTGCACGCACTGTATTCACCGAATTCCCGCTGGGGTAATACTCACACTACAGTAGCAATTCACTTCGTTGAACACGATGGCGCTGTGAAATCAATATCCTTCCTGTGAAAATAACAAGTCCTCCGGCTCCTTACTAAAAGTTCGTAAGGCTGTTCGTAGGCTAACCAGCACTTCGAAGTACTTAGTGAGAACCGCACCTAATCTAAAGAAAGGCGTTTTTTAATAGCCAAGAACCACTGGTGAGCCTCTACTCACAATACCGATGGATAAAACACCGAGCTCAAAATGCTGTCTTAACGGCCTTTCCAGTAGGTTGGGGTGGCACTTTGAGGTTTCAACAGCAAATTTTCACAATAGAAAGTGAAACGCTTTTTCACTATTTCCTGACAAGGAGAATAATAATGAAAGATGGTCAACTTTAAAATTACATAAGTTTTAAAAATGTGTACTAATGTTTCTTAAAATACTAATATTTCAATTATACAGTGCTTTCCTTTTGTGCATAGTTCAGACGGGGAAGGACTTGGAACACGAAATAGCAGTCTTCCCTTAAATTTAGATTTTACCATATTCATGTATACGCAGTTCTCTGAACAGGGATGAATCGCTATAAGGAAAGCACATGAAATTTGATCAAATCGAAAGAGAGTGAATACCTCATCGCGTGTTATTTTGTAACATTTTCACAACTTTAGTAGGCTTACGGCAAGAATTTCCTCGGAGGAAAGCCGATATATGCGGCAAATGAAGCTTCACATTAAAGTTTGAATCTTCAGAATACAAACGACAAACCGTCTTTACACGATATATAAAAGTGTTTTATAACGGAATATAAACTTTCATGATAGTTAAAAATTAAAAGCGTGAAACCTTTCGGGTCCTGCCATCAGGTACCCATCCTCAGACGCAATAAAAACATACAGTGTAAGAGGCAGCTTGTAAATATATACATTAATGAACAAATGACGTACAATCAGTTGCCATGAGGTGGATTGCGTATGTCCAGTCATTAACAGCAAAAACATAGTCATTAGTTAGAAGATACTATGCGGATAAATTTGTAAGCAGATATTTCCCAGGTCGAGGGATGTTTCTTGGCAGTTCATCATTACAGCAAGTTTCAGATAATTTATCGATGTACCTACTTTCAGTAAATAACAGCTGAGGTTTTGTATAAGGAACAGGTAGAATTTTAGAATCGTCCCAAATGGGAATGTAAGTCCCCTTGATTAAAAGTCGGGATAAAGCAGTAGAAATGTGGCCCTATGACCATTACAATGGTCATAGGGCCACACCGCTGTTTAGGAACTTGAGTGACAATCAGCTAAACTCTACTCAAATCGCAGCCTAGAACCATGGTCCCAAATTTGCTTAACACCATTCTGGACTCCGTAAACTTCAGGATATTTCTAAACTGAAGGGCATTATACAGTCACTGCCATACGCGGCTCTGCCAGGTTCAAAATCTTGGAAATTCACAAAACAATTTCTTCTGGACTCACAAACATGATACCCCGTGATCTTCTTGTAGAGCAGAGGGAACTATAGTTACTGAAAGACAAGTCGGACTTAGCCATTACCTTCACAAAATGAAGGAAGCCGTCACTGCAATTGAACACCAGATCTCGCCAAAAGATCCCACGCAATCCAATGTTGCTGATCTTGGCATATTGATTAATCATGCCTCATTACCTTCCGCTATTTTCAAATACATGCATCCACCTCTGGGCCCTCGGGCTCCCGAGTTATTCGGAAATATTAAACATCACAAAGTAGGCTACCCTCGCACGACCTTTGGTTTCCGCTTCATCTAGCCCTACTCGGTCACTAGAGTCTGCCTTAAAACATTTTCTTCAACCTCATACTAGTGATTCCCCTTACCCAATCTCTAGTTCGACGGACGCTTTAGACAGAATTAGAGCTTTCTGCTCCTCTAATTCCACTCCATTTTTATGGCATCTTTTGATGTTATTTCACTTTTCCCCAATGTTCCGGTACCGGCTGTTGATAATCTCATTCACGATAAACTTCTTTCTCATGCAGCTCTTTCTGTTCCTGAAATCCAAGCCATAATATCAGCATTACATATAATGTACATGCATAAACGGTTTTATTTTCAGTTTGATCAAGTTATTTACAGACAGTATTCTGGGGCTCCCATGCGATCTTTCCTCTCCCCTCTTATTGCCGAAATAATTTTATTGCAGGAATTAGAGGGTGAGGTGATTAGTTATTTTCGAATTAAACCTCTTTTGTTTCTCCGATACGTTGATGATATTCTTATTTTCTGGCCGTCCACTCAAGAGAATCTCTATTCTTTTATAGAACGCCTTTTGTGCAAATATCTTTCCATGCAGTTTACAGTTGAGTTGTAGGTTAATAATTAATTGCTTACCGTTTCTGCATTTTAAACTTCAGCGCTCTTCCCTTTGTTCTTTGTCATTCAGTGTATTCAGAAAACCTAGTTCATGTTCCATTACTATTCCTGCCACTTCATCTCATCCCTTGTCTTACAAACTGTCTGGTTTCAATTTCTTAATTCGTCGTGCCTTTTCGCGCTCCTCCACCTATGAACTTCGGAGGACCGAATTGGATACAATTCGCAATCTGGCGGAGTCCTTTGGTTACTCAAAATCTTTGACCGACAGATTGACTAGGAAATTCCTTCTCTCTGTTTCTACCACCTTGATTGGTAAACGTCCCACTTGCAAGTTTGTTGGTTCTTTCCCCTTTGTTCCTTTAAAGACTATTTGCCATCACCATGACTCGAGGTTTGGGATCAGGGTTTCTAACTTATTTTCATCCATTAAAAAAGACCGAGACCGACCTACTGACCTGCAGAGACATGGAATATATCTTGTTCCCCTTCAATCGCTAACAACGGATTTCACTGACAACTGTTACATCGGTTCCACTGCCGGTACTATTAAAACCCAAGTGTTGATATAGTCACGTTACACCTCCCCTCTAACGCACTGACACGCGCTGACTCAAGCTCTCCCCTACCGAGGCGAGTGTTCACCCTAAATGCGTCAGTATGTGTTTTTGAAATTGCGACCGATTTCATATCGGCATAATTTATAAAATATGAATAAATTCTGTCAAGAATAAAATAAATAAAAATAATATATCTGAGGTGGTGTGATGACTATGTACGTAGTAATTTTGATAGCAAATCGAGCATCAAGCAAATTAGCAAATTTCATAATACGTGATGTTGTTCACAATAAATCAACACAAGAATATTGGCCCTTCAGCCTTTAGAATTAGACTAAATCTTTATAATCGGAAGGTAAAAACGAACTATAATTTTTTGGTCTCTGGTAGGTTTGATAAACTTATTGTTTCATCAAAAAACGTGAAGGATCAAACCTTTGAAGATGTCGTAGAAGGAGGAAGAAATAAAAAGCCGATAAAACAGAATACGCTGGAAGTAAGACACATCGGTGATTACATCTGAATGGAAAAGCTAAAATGTATTTCGCACTAGCAGAGGAAAATGATATCTGCCTTGGAAAATACAAAATTTAACGAGTTGTGTCACATTTTTGAAGCACCCATTTGTGATGTGTGAGCAGTGTTTTCAAAATAGCGGTCACCATTTGATTGTAAGCAGTTCTGTGAATGAAACGGCTATGTACTATTTTGCATCTAACCATAAATAAAGTAAGACATTGAATCACATTGTAATGAACGTACACGAATACTTTTTGCATGTCTCCATGACAGCACTACCTCTCCTTACTAAATGCATTTTCGAATACTTTAGCCTACTTAAAGGTGCAAAACGAAATGAGTTACTAGCTGAATTTTTGGATAAAAATATTATACTTTATACAAATGATTTAAAAGTTTGAAAGCTTAAACTTTGAATTTTGAAATCACCTATTTTTTAATTATTGAGAAAAAATTCACAATACGTACCCCATTAAATCGTTTCAATTTATCATTACATACGGGTAATTTATGTATGAATAAAGCAAAATAAATCAAAATTTAGAATTCAGAAAGTTGATTCCTCTGAAATATCATTTCTGTTATTTATTTTAAGGACTACAAATTATTCTTTTAGTAAGACGTTTCATGCTATTTGGAGTAAAACGTTCCGTTTGTCATTCTAGCGTTAGCATGAAAAGTGAAGTTCGCCCCTTATCACACAGGTATAAAAAACAAAATGCTACATACCAAAAATAGTACGAATTATTTTCTTAGAAGATGAACGTATTTTCAATGCTGATTGCATGCAAAAAGAATCCCAGTTTTACTACACGGCGTAAGATATTTCCACAACACGATGTAGCATTGTTGGCAGAGCACGCGGTAAACCATAAATTGTGAAAAAAAATAATGTAGAAAATAGTAACTTTAATTATTGGAAACACCCATGAAATAAAAAATGCTAATTATTTTGATCTTACATCTCATGAATATGATATGTCTCGTTTTAAAATGTGTACAGCTTTTCTTCATATCTGCCGTTGTTCAATTTCCGTTTATGCAAACCTTGACACTCTTTTTTGAGGTACAGTCCAATCATTATGCGGGTGAATATTTTCAACTTTGTCTCCACTCAGTGCTCCCAGATATTCCAGAAGTAAATATAATTGAACATATACGAAATAAGGTCAGGTGATGCGTAACATCACAGCCTCTCCATGACAAATGTCAACCCAGCCTTCTCGTGGTACATCCTGTTCCCACTAAAGGGGCTCTGACGACCGCCAATAGCGGTATAACTATACCATCGGGATTAGAGTAAATTCTATCCCACACTCACCAACCCGCTTGGCCAGCGTGGTGAGTTACGGCTAAACCCCTCCAAAATGACTCCACAACTTAAATCTTGGCCCACAGTCTCCGGCAGCTGGAATGTACCTGGCCAAGGCAGCGGCCAATGCAACATGAAGGCAGAGGGTGCTAAGAATCCCCGGAGAACCGGACTAGGCTGCCATCTGATGCTGAACTTGGCAACGTACAATGGACGCTCCCTATCCTCTGATTCAAGGCTTCTTGAATTGGAAGAGGAACGACAAAGGATCAAGTGGGACATCGTGGGGCTAAGTGAGGTAAGGAGAATAGGAGAAGATCTCATCGAACTGAAAAGTGGACATCTCTTCTACTATCGTGGGACAGATACAGGCAGAACTAGTTGTGTTGGATTTATAATAAGCAAGAAACTGAAGGATAAAGTGGTAGAAGTTGAACGTTCCTCTGACAGAGCTGCACGACTCGTTATCCAACTATCGAGAAGATACCAGGCTCAGATTATTCAAACTTATGCACCCACCACAAGTCATCCTGAAGAAGAAATTAAAGAATTTTATGAGGAAATTTGTCATCTAAATAATAAAGGTAAGCAGCACTTGAAAATAATTATGGGAGATTTCAATGCAAAAATAGGGCAACGGCAACAGAATGAAACTTCAGTATGTAAATTCGGTCACGGCAACAGAAACCAGCGTGGAAATACTCTCGTTGAGTTTGCAGAGGCAGAAGGGGTTTTCATCTTGAACTCCTTCTTCAAGAAAAAGCCACACAGGAAATGGACATGGAGGCATCCAAATGGGACGACAAGTGAAATTGATTTTATTATGTGTAACAAAAAATTCGTCATAGAAGACTGCTGTGTGCTGAACAAGTTCAACACAGGTAGTGACCATAGATTAGTGAGATGTAAGATGCACCTCAACACTAAACTTGAACGTGGCAAGCTCATAAGACAAACAAAATCTATTGACATAACCAACCTTAAAAAACACCATAATACCTTTAAGTTGGAACTGAAGAACAGGTTCTCTGCTTTAGAAGGCCTAACATCGGAAGAAGTGGACATCTCTGAAGTTAACAGAAAAGTAACCAAAGCTCTTATGGAAACAACAACAAAATTAGCTGGGTCTAAGAACAAGTTGCACGTAAATAAATTATCAGGAAAAACGAAAAGGTTGATGCAAAAAAGAAGAGAGATGAGGACAACTAAAGAAGATGTGACTTCCAAAGTGGAATATATAGAGCTATGCAAGACAGTACGAAAAAGTATCACTGAAGACGTAAGAAAATTCAACTGTGAACTAGTGAGGAAAGCAATTGAAAACAAACAAAGCCTAAAGATAGCAAAGGGACATCTCAGAAAGGGAAGAAAACAGATTATGGCACTGAGAAAAGAAGATGGTTCTGTTACAAGAAATAGAGGCGAAATTTTGACAAGAGTGAAATATTTCTACTCCAAATTATATGAAAGGGATGATACATGCACTCCAGACATCATGAAAGATACCAGTACCATAGTTCCTCCAGTCCTTCCAGCAGAAGTTGCACATGCAATTAAGAACATGAAGCGGGGAAAAGCTCCAGGAGAAGATGGAATTACTGTAGACTTTATACAAGAAGCAAGTGGAGAAATCGAAACAGTACTCGCCCAAATTTTCACTCGATGCCTTAATGAAGGAAAGATTCATGAGGATTGGAACACCGCTACAATGATCCTGCTACATAAGAAAGGTGACATTGAGGATCTCGGAAACTACAGACCTATCAGTCTCCTATCAGTAGTTTATAAAATCTTCACTAAAGTTCTTTCACACCGCTTGAAGGTAACACTGGACATGGCTCAACCAAGAGAACAAGCTGGATTCAGGAGTGGCCTCAGCACAATAGATCATATCCATGTGCTGAGAGAACTAATTGAAAGAGCGAGGGAATATGAACTTCCATTGTGCATGGCTTTTATCGATTATGAAAAAGCCTTTGATTCGGTGAAACCATCAGCAGTTACAATGGCTCTGGAAACCTGCGGTATTGAAGATGCATACATTAATATTATTAATAACATCTATGAAAATGCAAGTGCAAAGATTAGGCTGTTTGAAAATACAACACACATAAAAATTGGAAAGGGAATGAGACAAGGTGACACCATATCTCCGAAGCTCTTTAATGCCACTTTGGATGGTGTTTTTCAGTCGCTGAGCTGGGAAAACAAAAAGATAAAGATTAATGGAGATTATCTAACCCACCTTCGTTTTGCTGATGACGTAGTCATTTTTGCAACTACCCCATCAGAGCTGCAGAGTATGATCCAAGAACTTGCGGACAAGAGTAAAGAAGTGGGATTAAAAATGAACTTTCAGAAGACAAAAGTGATGTTCATTTCTTTTACAAGAAATAAGGATTTATCGATTGATGGAGAAAAACTGGAGATAACCAATACCTACATTTATCTTTTACAGCAGATATCAAGTGAAGGTCACATTGATGAAGAAATTAATCGGCGTACAAAACTTGCCTGGAGAGCTTTTGGAAGAAACAGCATAATTTTCAAGAGCAATATGCCATTATGTCTTAAAAGAAAAGTGTTTGATCAATGCATCCTTCCAGTGCTTACGTATGGTGCGGAGACGTGGACCTTAACTAAAAGAGACATACAAAGGCTGCAGACAACTCAAAGAAGCATGGAGAGGTGCATGCTTCGTGTAACCAGGATAGATAAGAAGAGGAACTCGTGGATCCGAAAAATGACAAGAGTGGAAGACATCACGATCAGAGTTGAATCCCTGAAATGGCAATGGGCTGGACATACTGCCAGAAGGACAGATCATCGATGGACAGCCGAAATTTTAGATTGGATTCCAAGGGACAGGAAAAGACCCAGAAGAAGACCACATGGGAGATGGGTGGATGAAATTTGAAAGTATGCAGGGGTGACATGGAGGAGACTGGCACAAGACAGACCGTTGTGGAGGAAACTTGGAGAGACCTTCGTCCAGCAGTGGATTGATAATGGTTGACAATGATGATGATGATGATACGAAATATACCTTGAGGTCCGACTTACCTTCTAATACTTTGAACTTCAACTCTATTTCCCTGATTTATTTGTATTTTGTTGGTGAGGATATAATACCCGAATTTACCGGGTGGAAATATGTTGGAACTCCCTTCACCAGAATAATGGCGATCATAAACTTTAGTGGTGTCCGTGACTAGGACGTTATATATCTGATGTAAGCGTTATGTGTCAATATTTCTTTACACAATTCAAGCGCGACTGCACAGGCTTCGATCAAATTGCACCATTGACACAGGGCACTTGAGCATCTTTTTCTGTACGATCCCCAATTCGGGCAACTCGCTGGCATGGCTGTCGTAAACATTAAGTTGGCGTTTGGACCGGGTACTTAGAATTAATGCACTACACACAAATGTTTCACAATATTCCCAGTAAGATGGACGGCCTTTGCAAATGCGCTTTACTGTCCTTCAACCATAGCTGTTACCGATATGGAAATGAATAATAGCGAGGAAGCTGTAATTAAGTTACAATAACCTTAGACCAGCTCCAGCGGCCGTGGATTTCGACGTGAGATTACCTAACTAAAGAGGTGTCGAAACAGTTGCGGGATTGTGGCGCCATACTGTGCTTACAACATCAGTTGAGAAGATACAATATCCACTAGTTAGGAAACTTGCATACTGAAAAAACTATCAACACCATCAGGATGATACTGGGAAACAGATTAACACATACTGCATCGAGTGTGGCGCAGAATAAAGTCACTCCGTTCGAGCCTTAAGTAGAGGAGCCTGTTCGAAACGTTAGAGTCTCCAGAAAGAATCAATGAAGCAAGTGGCGTTGCCTCTCTCATGGCTACCACAAGAAATCGTCAGCGATCGGCCGGAGATGCTTCTGGGGTTGCGAAGCCCTAGACCAATCCAGACCAAAGTGCAGGCCAACGCATGAGATGGAATCCAGAAATGAACATGAACATCATGCGAACATCATACGAAGTAACTAAAATGAAGATAGAGAATACAATGTACAGGAAGATAGTGTATGACGAATGGCATCAGCAATATCCACACATTCCAGTCAGCTAACAGCGACTAGGGGATCAGAGACGGACCATTGTCGCGAAGAATATGATACCATCTGCCGTCCTGGAAACCATCCAGTAAGAACTGTGTGATAAACCGTAGAATAACGAGCAACACTCTGCAGTAGGCAATGCAATGTCTGATGACAAACATGAGACAGAGTCAGAAGACCGGATCAAACAAAACCAGCAGGTGCCATCACCGGTTGCCACCGAATTCAGGAGAGCCGTCTAAGAGTTCGAAGGAATGGACTTTACCATAAAACATAGAACACCAAGGCAAAGACCTAACCTAAATCTATGGCAATAACAGAACATCTTAACAAGTCTGTGCTGCTACCGTACTTAGATGAAAACGGCACCACGTTAGAATCCATCCATAACGCTGTGTACTGTGTAGCAGTCGCCACAAGAAGACTAAAGGGAAAAACACCATCCCTCAGAATTATCAAAAACCCAAGAAACCTATCCTAGCAGCATGCAAAGAAGTCTGCAGTGCCAAGTGGATGAACTCCGAAAGAAAATCGGGCAACTCACACAGTACATTAAGAAAATAAGTGCGATAAACTGGTAGGCAAAGAAAACTCATCTTGAAAAGCACCAAAGTTTATACCAGGTTCGAAGAAAACCAGAAAATGGAAGAATACTTAGGCACTCTAAAACAGTCTTCTAGCTATCAGCAAGAGAATAAGATGATACAAAGAGAACACGCAGCGACATATGGCCAATAACACATTAAAAACCGACGAGAAAAGCTTCTATCGTAACATTACTAATCCTCAAAGGCGAAGGACCACCAGAATGTAATGCGGTAGTAAAATTTGGGAGTAACCCCTGGGCAAGGAATAAAAACCACAACAACAAAGCAGCATGGCAACAGCGAGAAGAAGGACAGTGAGCAAATATCAGGAAATGGCCGACTGGAAGATTACAGCAGAGGACCTTCAGCAAGCCATATCTAAGACTCACAGATGGAAATCCCCAGGTGTTGATAACATCCACAACTACTGGTACAACAGGTTCACGTGTACATACAAATATCTAGCAGATCAACTGACCAACATGATCCAAAATCCTGCGCTAATTCCGGATTTCCTCACCCAGGGTGTAAAGATAATAAAGGCGAAAGATGAAAACAGAAGAAATCCAGGCAACTATATCGACCAATAGCGTGTCTACCTACGCTGTATAAGATGCTAACAGCGTGCATCGCCAATCAGATAATGAGACACATAGTAGGACAAGGAACTATGTCAGAACAGGAAAACAGATACCAACTGAGCTGTAGAAGGTGCAAGGAACAGCTTTCTATCGACTTTGTTGTAATGGAGCAAGCCTTCAAGATGCACAGCAAAATGTACACCGATTACGGTAAAGCCTACGATTCCGTACCCCACAGCTAGCTGATAGAGGATCTTGAGATCTACAGAACAAGTCCTGTAATCATCAACTTTCTTAAAGCGGCCAGAACAGGATGGAAGACAACAATAAAAGTCCAGAACATAACAACCAAGCCCATTCATATAAGGAGAGGCATCTTCCAGAAAGATTCACTTAGCCCACTACGGTTCTGTCTATCACTCAACCCGCTGTCAACCATGTTCAACGAAAGCAAATATGGGTTCACCATCAAGTGCAACAAAATCAGCAAGTACAAGCTCTCCCAACTCATTTATATGGATGACATCACAATGCACGCATCGTCGCAAAACCAACTCCAGCAACTAATCCGAATCACCGAGGGCTTCTGCAATGGCATCTGGTTGGAATTCGGTTTACAGAAATGTAAGGCACAAGGTATGAATCAAGGAAAGCATTATGCACGTACATACCAATTGAAGACCGGAGAACAGATCGCAGGTATGGAGGAGGGATATGGCTATAAGTACCTTAGTACGCTTCAAGCGCAACACTTAGAACACAAAGAAATCAAAAACAGAATAACCGCCAAATAAAACCAACGACTGAGGAGACAAATAATGAATAAGCTAAACGCTGCCAACATGACTAGGGCTATCAACGTATTCGCAGTTCCAGTTCTCACGTATTCCTTCGGAATCATCAAGTGCACACAACAGAGCTTGAGGTAATAATGCGCAATACCAGGACAACCCTTACTAAATATCGCTAGCACCACCAGAAGTAAACAACAGAAAGGTTAATCATTGGACGGGAAGACGGAGGACGGGGATTGTTTGATCTCCTGGAACACCGAGACAAAGAAATCAGCAGCCTCAGAAAATACTTCCATCAGAGCAAGGGACTACTTCACCGAGCGATAAACCAAAGTGACAAGAAGAACATAGCCCTAGACCTCTCTACTCAGATAATCGAGATTGGAACGAGGGAGCCGAAAGGACAAACTTGAGGAAAGAAATTCCCAAACGGAAGGCACTACAACAATCTGCAATCGGACCATGTGGATAAGACTGCATCCGACACATTGCTAACAAAAGGATCACTCTTCCCCGAGACCGAAGGGTTCCTGATGACTATAAACGATCACGTTGTAAACATCAGAAACTACCGGAAATATACACTGACTGAAAAAAAAATCTCATCGCCACGAAAAAATAGTTGTAGAGGAATGAAATGGCGGCAATGCATTTGTATAGGTAACATATTTAATCGATTAAGGTTTCAAGATCACAGCTTAATGTAACCGCTGGAAAAGCCATTTTGAATGTGAAATGCTGGAACATTAATAACCGATGTAACCTCCAGAATTTTGAATGCAAGCATGCAAACGTTCATGCATTGTGTCGTACAGGTGCTGGATGTCAGTTTGTGGGATGGAGTTCCATGCCTGTTGCACTTGGTCTGTCAAAACAGGGACGGTTAATGCTGGTTGGAGGTGACGCTGGAGTTGTCGTCCAATGATGTCCCATACGTGCTCGATTGGAGAAAGATCTGGTGATCTAGCAGGCCACGGCAACATGTCGACACTCTGTAGAGCATGTTGGGTTACAACAGCGGTATGCAGGCGAGCGTTATCATGTTGGAAAACACTCCCTGGAATTATGTTCATGAATAGCAGCACAACAGATTGAATCACCAGACCGGCGTATATCTGGGCCGTCAGGGTGCGTGGGATAACCACTTGAGTGCTCCTGCTGTCATAGGAATTTGCTCCCCAGACGATAAATCCAGGTGTAGATCCAGTGTATCACGGCCGCAGACAGGTTGGTTGCAGGCACTCACCTGGCCTCCTTCTAACCAACACACGGCCATCACTGGCACTCAGGCAGAACCGGCTTTCATCAGAAAACGCAACAGATCTCCACTCCGTCCTCCAATGAGCTCTAGCTTGACACCACTGACGTCGCAAACGGCAGTGGTTTGGAATAAGTGGAATGCACGCTACAGGGCGTCTAGCTCGGAGCTGTCCTTCAAGCAACCGATTTATAACAGTTCGTTGTGTCACTGTGGTGGCAACTGCAGCTCGAATTGCTGCCGCAGACACAGTACAATGCGCCACGGCCATACGCCGTACACGGCGGTCTTCCCTCTCAGTAGTGCCACGTGGCCGGCCGGAACTCGGTCTTCTTGAGGCAGTACCTTCTTTTGACCACCGCTGCCAACAATCATGCTCAGTGGCTACATTCCTGCCAAGTCGTTCTACAATATTGCGGAAAGAAAATCCACCTTCTCGTAGCCCTATTACACGACCTCGTTCAAACTCCTTGAGCTGTTGATAATGGCTTCTTCGTCTTCTTAAAGGCATTCTTGACTAACATCATCACACTACGTCGAATCTCAACGATAACTAACGCTCACGAACGTTACAGCGCGTATTTGCAGCAAACCTGCTTTGCATGTTCCGAGAAGCGCTACTAGCGCCACACGTATGCGCCGAGCGCGAAATTTGCATAGACGTCATCTTACAGATATACTCTCACAGCTTACGAACTGTCGTTTATCTAACACAACCCCTTCTTGGTGTTGGGATTTTTTTTTCCGTCAGTGTATATCCTGAAGGAAACGTCTGTGGAAAGCAAAAAATGTCGGCAATGCCATCAAGTGCAAGAGACCATCCAACATATCACAGCAATGTTTAGAGTCCTCACACAAACAGGGTATACGAACAGGCACAATCAAGTCTCCAAGATTGTCCATCAGAAATTGGCAAGAAAGCACCACCTCATTACAACTGAGCCTGTCCCCTACTACAAATGCGAGCCAACAATGCTTCTGGAAAACACCCACAAGATGTACTGGGACAGATCGATCAGAACAGATAAGACCATTTCCCACAATCGACCAGACATCGTCCTGGTCGACAAGGAGAAAAAGACTACATACCTGATTGACATAGCCGTGCGCAACACGTGCAACATCCAGAAGTCGCACGGAGAAAAGCTGTGGAAGTATAACGACCTACGATACGAAGTCAAGGAAACGTGGCATATGGAGAATGTCACCCCCATTTCCATGGTAATATCAGCCACAGGAGTTGTACCTAAGACCATTCACAGCTCTATACAGACATTAGACATTCAACCTAACACCTACATGGAACTACAGTTGGAAGCTATCCTGGACACTTGTAGGATAGTGCGGAAGTACCTGGACAAATGAGAGAAAAGGAATACCACTTTCCAGACTTGGTACGTCGTATCCGTCCTTAACGGAAAGAGAAGAAAAAACATCAGGAAGAGGTGGATTCTCTACATAATATTTATAATAATAATAATAATAATAATAATTGTATCGGTATGGTTCGTTTACAGCTTGTCTTATGTATTGCACTTCGCTACAAATTTTTGACTTCAGTTTACGATTGTTATGAAGTTGAATTCGAAATATCGGTACACCAGTATTTCGGACTGATAAATTGTTTGGAAGACTACGCTTTTATCAGTGTAATGAGATATTAAGAAAGAAAGTGCAGACAGAAGAAAAAAAATAGGAAAAAGGGGACGTGCAGTTGACATGGGCTTCCCCAGTGCCGAATCGAACAAACATAATCCGAATGCAACTGATAAATAGGCGGACAGCAGCACTTCCAAGCATTGTATATCCATCGAGGAGCATGGGTAAACCTGGTGATCTGAAAGACTTTGATTATGGACGCATTGTAGGCGCAAGACAAATGGGTCATTCTCTTACCCAAGTGGTACGAACCCTAGTTTTCTTTCTTTGTTGCACCAGTGACAAGGAAACAAAGTGCAGATAATTCCCCCTACGGGAATAAGATCTAAGAACAAGAAGTTCGATAGATTATCTTAAGTTTAACTAAATTTCCTTACATTTGTTAAATTCAATACGTTGACTTCAACGAAATACTGTGTATCGTAGTTTGATTGGCAATTTGAAAGTTTGTTGAAAAGTTTCCAGATAGAGTTAGTTATTCTTAGTCAGCAATAAAAAGGAGTTTCAGGAACATGTGTTTCGACTTATCAACGCACTCAGTGTTCAATGCATAGCCAAAAAATTCTTCATTCCGAGAGATTCTGGTAGACGAGCCATCATCATTCCCTGTGCTGTGCGGAGGATGTCGTTCTACAATTACAGCAGCTGGCAAGTGATAAAACTCCCGCACTACACGTATCGAACGCAGAACAAATGGGCAGGAATTAAGGAAAGATTGTGTCAGCTCTCAGGTTTAGATGTCAGAAGGTTGATACAAATTCCATTTCAGTACCTCAATTGTCGCGTAATAAACCAAATAAAAACTCTTCTGTACTGGAACACGAACACTTTAGCACAGCTCACTTTTTATTTGCAAGGAATTTGTCCTCGGTTTTAGGGAAAGTAAATTAAGTATTCTAAGTTGTATTTAAGGCTGCAAATTATCTACCGTCACACGTTTTTAACGACAGGGTCCTAGTAAGGCCCATAGTCAATACAGCAATTAAAAATGCTCAAACTTGATTCCAAATGAACAAGGGAAAAGAAACAACTTTAAACACCCGGTATAGAGAGTGGTCGCCTGAAAATTCAATATTCAAAGTGACAAAATAATTATGTTTTTCCAGATGCGATGACATCTCTTGTGTATGCGTAGAATTGCAAAGTGCCTAATGCCATGTATATTGAACGTATCACGACCACCATGAACAGCTCTAACGGCTGTAAACAGTTGGATGTCCCAAATTTAAGACCACTGGTTCCAGAGAAGTGACGGAACAGATGTCATAAGGCAAACGTACCACGTATGACTCGTCGGGGACTCGTACACGGATAACTCGAACAAAAAATTAATATAATGCTTTGTCCAGTGCACCAATTCGGCGGCAATAACAATTCATATTTTCCAGGCGTAAAATTATTTCTCAGATACAGAAGCATATTTGAAGGCCAATTCACTTTTAAGGATTCTATCCAATCTAAAAAGTCTTGTGAAGAAAAGTAAATTAAATATCTTTATTGATATTTAAATCTTAATAAATTTTATATAATTTTTATGGAATTACATTATTAGAAAGCATTATTTAGAAATATTTCTTTTACATTCTATATAATGATAGTAATGCAATTGAAACATGCACCACGTATGTTCTTTCCCAAAACAAATTGTTTAGCAAAGAGCAGAAAAATATTAGAAATCGGGAAGAAAAGAATTGGAGGCTATATCGCTACCACAAGGATTACTAGAAACGCAAGTTTCTACCCTTTCATTTGAGATGGGTGCGAGTTTTTTTTTGACATGAGGCATGGATGGATCATTTGTCTGATGGCGCAGGCTCTTTCCTTCCGTGGAACCATTTTCTTAAAATATTCATGCTTCATTAGATATCGTCTTCTGAGTTGTTCTCTCTTATGGTGGTCATTGAACACCTAAACTAAGAGAAACAAGAAATGAAAGTCGATGTTACATTTTGGGAGATATTTATAACAACTTGCATTATCCTCTGCAGCTAATTAATAAGAGATTACCGGAACACTGCATTTCAGTAAATTAATCAAGGGCACTTTTAACTTCATCATAATATCAAAATATACGTAGTCCGTCGAATTCAAGTTGTGTTGCAATGCGGATTGGAGTTTAATGAGTGTTTAATCTGTGGATATCTTTATCACTAAAGCGCTACAAAGTGGATAATTTTGTGACAAAAACTTAAGACTCCATCAAAAACATCTAATGTAAAAATTATTTCATAACTCGTATCTAGTATAATAATTTTTTTACGCACATGTACAAATTTGGATGTGTAAACACTGTGAGAAAAAATAAAAAACAGAAAATATTAATAGTGATCAGTTGTTTTGACCTCCCACCACTTCCCAAGAATGATATATTAGACAGCGCTAAGCTGTACAAACAAAAGAATCGCGGATTATATACTGATATGGTGATGAACGATGCGCATTCACGCATCACATTACTAGCGAAAATCCAAGTACTAAGCGTGATATTTTTCACTGCATACACGATTTAGAAGCGCTAATTAGTTAGCAAAGAGCTGATTCTGTACCTTAGTTAGTGAATTATCAGAATAGTACGTAGATTATTCTCAAAATTTGACCCGCCATCTAGCAATTAAAGGAAGTTGAGATTTTGCGCCGAACTTCTAGAATCGGAAAAAATTATTGCTTATATCTCGGTAACTAAATGAGTGTTCCTGTAGTGTTCAGATACCGTTTTAAAAGAGAATTGAAAAGGCTTTTAGGAAGATTCGCTGAAGAGAAGAAATATGTTAGTCAAGAAAGATTGAAAGCAATGACCTATACATTATGTTTTGGGGTGACATGTTTACTCCCGAAAGAACTGTCGCTGGGTTTGGATATAATAACGAAACTACTACTAAAATCATTAATTTCGTGCAACGTGGCCTTCGAGAGCTGTCCTGTATGAGACGGTAATAAAAACGGAAATAAGAATCAAAGTTCATCCGAAAGCTTCTGTTGCCTTTGAGTTAGAGATATGGCGACGAAGAAACGTTTACATATTCCTAGTGTTTTAAACCAGAAATCTTCAAAAAAATCCTATGCTTTGCTTTAAAATGTGGTTAGGAAAAACTCTTAGAAATGTATTGCAGAGGGAGAGTCGAAAGTGTTGCAATATTTGCATAAACGCATGTGCAGCGACCGGTATGTCATGTGTTTAATCTAGTTCAAGTCTCGCACTGCAGTCAGTCGAAATGGGTATAAAGTGGTAGTCGCTGCGGTGAACAGCATTGCATGTCGTCGTTCTGTTGGTGGTTGGGACGCTTAAAAGATGAACATCCACAACCGGCTAATAAGGGAACTTTTGCTTTACGAGGTTGAACTCGGCCTAAAGTGCTACTCAAGCAAAACGAAACATGTGTCATGATGAAAGGGCAGGTTCTGTGGACCACAGCTCCGCAAATAGATGGTTCAAGAAATCTCGCTCACGTGACAAATCCTCGACGATCAGCAAAGTTCATTTTTGCCGCAAACCGTCATTTCTGAGGCCGTGCACCAGGCTGTAGAGAAATGCGACAAAAAGTAATCGGAGATTATCAGGCGACGTGCACACATCACAGACCCCGTGGTTCGTCATCTTCAGAGCATCCTCAATGTCTACAAGAGCTGCCGCATTGTACCTCAGAAACTGACGCCAGCTGAATTAAACCTAGGAGTGCAAATTTGGACGAAACTCATGGAAAATCCGCGAAGGCGCCCCCGGTGTTGCAGTGATCTAAGTGATGGCATATGTTCAATCATCCGAAAGAGGTCCTGGTTCGAATGCCGGTTAAGTAGGAGCGTTTGTCTTACGGCACTGGCTCTCACCCTTCCATGGAACCAGTGACCCTACGTTAGGGACGGGCGACTGCTTTTAGCCCATTGAGTTGCTCACGGTGGTCTTTACATTTCCATTCAAAAAAACATTCCACCGACGTGACCTCGCTTCTTTGACCAGCTAGGTTACCTCACCTCGATCCCATCGAGCACATCTGCGATGCCATCGAGAGAGATGTTTGAGGCTCTGACCCCCTCCTTCAAATCTTCGTGAACTGTGGGAACTTGTTCAGGGGTCGTGGATCCGTATGGCTTCCGAACGCTTCCGGTGTCTTGTCGAGTCCATGCCGAGACGAATCGCCGCCGTCATCAGGGCGAAAGGTGCTGTTACACGTTACTAGACAGGTATCTCTAATTCAATTGCTCTTCAGTGTGTATTCGCGTTACGGTGTTTGAGTTTCTTCCAGCACGACCGGTGATGTCAGGGACGGAATGTCCGACTTCTTGCAGTTAAACACATAGGCCTCGCTCAACGTTCGCCATCAGTACTTCGTCAGCTGCGGCATTGCATATTGAGTTATTACACGTTCCTGCCACAATACCGCGCATTGACTTTGGGAAATTGTCTTGCGCGTTTTAGGTTTATACATCGTGACACAGAGCAACGATAGCCTGGCTGGCGTAAATCGTACGGATGTGCACTGTGGATGTAGCTATTTGCATCTCCCAATGTGACTTACGCATCCTTCGAGTTTCAGTCCAATCGCACACATTATCGTAATTTTACATATTTAACAAACAGTTCTCTCCATATACACTCACGGACAATAAAATTGCCGCACCAAGAAAAGAAGAATCGGATTGAACTAAAATTTTATAGACGTAATGATATAGATGAATTGATACACATGATGGCAAAAACAGAGCTGCCGGACAATTACAGCGGGATCTGTGGCACACAGTCCGGTCATCATCGATAGCGCGTCGCACCACCTCATGCAGCGATACGTGCTGCATTACGGTTTGGCATGGAAGCGAACAGACGCCTGATCCTTTGTCAATCAGCGGAGGTCCAATTAAATACTGCGGTGCAAATGTAAGACTTTTCTGCCGATGTACCTTTATTAACATAAATGCATTGACCATCCGTCTGCCTCGGAGCCCGATTCGCAACAGGGTTCGCTGAACTGTAGTTTTAGACACACTTCAAGTAGCCCCTGGTTCATTCGGCCAGTGAGTTGCTTCACTGTAGGGTGTCGATCGGCCCACACGCACCTTCACTGCGGAAGCGCACCTCTCACATCAATGGCACCTGGTTCTCCGCAGTTTTCACGTCGCTTATTCGCAATGGTGCGAATTCGCGAATCACGATAAGTTTTAACCACAGCAGCAAGCGAACAGTTCCCAAACTACGCTGTTTTATAAATACTGCCACCGTTGTCTCAAAAGCTGATAATCATCCCTTTTTGCAAATATGATAAATCGCACCTTATATCCATGAGAGCAACGAGTGATAATTTTTCAGAATGGCTACAGCACAACTTGTATACCCTAAAAACCTGCTCACGTCACGTGCCTTCTTTCATTGGTTACGCGATGTTGACGTCAAAAGTATGAGTTTGTCACAATAATATGACTCTACTGTGTGTTTATATATACACTGAAGTGCTAGAAAACTGGTACACTAGTCTAATACTTGGTAGGTCCCCCACCGGACCGCAGGACTGCAGAAACACGACGGGGCATGTCCTCCACTATATTCTGGAAAATGTGCTGTAGGCAATGCACACCATACTTACTGCAGAGCGTTCCACAATTCGGTGTGTATTCCGAGGTCTGTGTACACTTTAAGCACTGGACATATCCTTGTGGGTTTAAATTTTCGAAATTAATGACCACAGAAAAGGCAGCCCAAACGTCACTTTGTTCAACGCTCTTATTCAAAAGTTTCAGTTCCACTGCTTCAACTTTCGCTTTCAAATCCATATTCTCCATACTCATAAATCTGAGTTTTGCATGTAAGACGATCACATACAATATCTTTATGCAGAAACGCACTACTTCCAATTGCAGCACCGACCCTCAGGCCGAATGCTCTTTTCCCTCCTCAAAGAAATCGCCGATCCGTTAAGTGAGCAGTGAGATCACAAAAACCTTTGCTCATGCGACCTGGCAAAAGCGGCGAAATCAAGCAATGTCAGTAGGTAGGGTAAATAGGGGTTCTGGGTTGCAACACAGTATAGGAAACGCGGATGGCTCCAAAAGCGAGCTGAGATGTTTCAGTTTTCAGTGTCCAAAGTCCATGTCCGTCTCTCAGCCCCTTCTCTGGGCCAGCCAGCCAGGCGGCACGGTATATCATTAGCGCCTTGTCAGGTAGAAATTTGAAAAGGATTTTGTTTTTCGTCTTCTCGGAAATCGGGTCTTCGGCTCTGCGTAAACCTGTGCGTGTGCTGTGAAATAAATGTAATTATAGAACAGAACAGAAACAGAATACAGAAAACAAAAATAATAAGCAATTGTTCTAGATATTTGAACGGAAACTGGTTTTCCGCTGTTTCCTTTATTTGAAAGAGCAGATTGCATTTTTAACCCTTTCCTCTGTATTGACCGCTTTATAAGTGATTTGCTACGTTTATGATCAACTTGTTTTTTTATATGTGTTCGCTTCAAAGTAACTGCTTTAAATGAGCAATGAGTGCGCATATTAAAGCTTTAATTTATTCTTAATTCCTATAAATGCAAATCATCGTACGGAGCAAGTGTTTTTCTAATGTAAATTTTCGAAATAAATGGAATATGGATTCAAAGGTGAGAGAGATTGTCAAAGATAAAAGACCAAAAGACGCGCACAAAATAAATAAATAAATAAAAAGTAGCACAAAGCGGGAGAGAATAATGATTGCGCCAAACAAGAAATATGATCCCGGGAAGGGAAAGACAGAGAATTCAAAAACAGAATGACCTAAATTTATCAACAACCTGACTGTTCGGTAAAAAGTGAAAGTGACACGCCCGGCACGTGACACCAGTCCGACACCCGCCACACTTGCCAGACCGGAATGCAATAGTGATGGGCATAATCGGGTAGAAAAAATCGATTCATTTGATTATGAAAATATCTCGAAACATTCGATTACTCCAAATTCATTCGAATGAAAAAAACTCGAGAGAACTCCCGATTGCTCATACGCTGTCTCGTTCAAACGAGTGCATTCGAATGGCGAAAACGCTTGTCTCTTCTCGAGAACATAGGTTCCGAGCAAAATCGCTCGTCTACCCGAAAACATCTCGAGAGGTACCGACATCCGAGAGGTTCGGAAGTACTCGTTTTTTACGTGATTGAATTATCTCTCGCAAGAAGAATCACTTCGGTTCCTTCTAACTTCTTAAGCTAGGTTATGCTATTTGAAAATATTCAGGCGTCTTTAGCGTCATTCCGTCCAGCGAAAGAAAGCTCTATGCACGTGTAGCATCAATTTCAAATCATTCGAATGGTTATATCGAATGAATATCTCGATTTGCCAAACGCATACGGCGGCTCTGAGCGTATCACGCCATCTACCGGTAAATTCTAAAATTAGAAATCGTTCGAATGATTATTTCGAATTAATATCTCGATTTTGCAGATCTCTCGATTGCAACCTTTCGATTCTTAAATGCAATCGATTATGCCCAACACTAGAATGCAACCTGTTCCAAATTTCCCATTTCAGCAATTTTTGAAGTGATCAATTAAGATCTTTAAATACAGAAAGTCAAAAAGTTTAGAGTATTTTAGGAAAGCGTTGAGGTTATTTATATATTTATTATTTTCTGAAATAACAACTGTGAGTAACTTTACTCAATAAAGAAATCGAGAAATGAAATGTATTTATTTGCCTGGAGCTTCAGATGAGTTGGTGCTCAATTTTAGGAGTACGGGCCCGCCCGGGTCCAAAGGCCTACAGACCGGGCCAATCCTGATTTCTTTGATTACATGCGTTTGCTAAGCCCGGGTCCGGTTTCTCAAAACATTTTGCTTAGCAAGGCTTGCATTATGCACAGGCTAATGCTATGGTCAGTCAAGGATTTGTTTAAAAATCATTAGCTTAAAAAGTTTACTTCGGTTAATCAACTTCATAATATAAATATGTTCCCAGAAACTCTATGCATAACAGTAAATGTTCAAAAATGTGGTCTAGAAATATATAAATAATGGATGCATATGCCGCTCACCTATACCACGGAAATCATTTATTTTACCAAAAACTGAAATAAGAAAATCTTTTAGGAACACAAAATATTCCATTCGTTATTTCTTTTTTTACGTTTATTTTGAATAAATTGCATTACAAAACGTACAACTCTTTAGAGACAGTCGCACGTGTTTTACATTTTGACTCTAGAATGCTAAACTTTGCAATATAATTAACATATATGTTAAATGGTAAAAAAAATTTACAATGATGTAGTAGAGTATAAAAAAATGCATGTATGAAAATTTTCAAAACAGGAAAAAAAAAGTATGAACATTCCAGACCAGATTATTCTGCAATTTGTAACATTAACATAGCTTTGCACTGAACAGTGTAATAACCACGATTTTGTTCTATGTGGGTGCAGTTCCTCGTGAAAATTGCTTACCGTTTAAGCCTCTCGAAACTCCACACAAAAAAAGAATCGCTTCTAATGCTTCAGCACTTAAGCTTGATCTTCTCTCCGGTAAACGTTAACCTGCTGCACTAAACGCTCTCGCGCTTGCTGAACTACTGCCTGTTATACATAATACACGTCTCGCAATGGCTGCTAGCTTAGGAAATTAAGAATTCTTTCAAGACGGTAATAAATCCACAGCTTCAAAATGTGTTTCGCCCATGCGCAATTCAACATACTTACAGATTATAATCTGGATCAGGATCATGAATTTCAAACTGAAAAGAATTCTAAAATATCTGTTACTAACGGCTCTGATGTGTTTCGAATTTTCGTCACTGGCATCTACGCCAATGACAAGAGAATAGATTTGATTTTAAAATAATTTACAAGATGCCATTTATTTTAAATACATGTATAAAAATAAAAATAAAGTCAAAATTAATTCAAATATTTACAATAATAAATATAGTACTGTCTAATAATAAAGTAAATTATATTTGCATTTTTGAACTTCCCTTTTTGTTGGAAAAGTTCGATTAACACTTACCACACGTGGGGCTTGGCTTTCAATTCTTATTTCCGTTATGTGGATGCGGCATGGGGTTTTTCATTTATTCACGGGTCCACTTCATTTTTTTCCCGTTGGTATTTATCTGGCCTCGTCACTAAATGAGATTTTTTCCTTTGCTGCCTCCTCATTTACTTTAATAATTTTTCATCCCTAGTACTTTCGGTAATACTCCATTACCGTCATCGAGAAAACGTTTTGCTCCGACTAGCACGGACCGTGTCAGCTGGGCATTTCGGTGGTTCTCACGGGCTGCTTCTGTCATCGGCTAGCGCTTCTTCTTGGGCGTTGTGGCGCCATCTCTTGTTGGTCACTGACCTCATTTTTCGAACTTTTTCATTTTTTTGCTCAATTTTAATTAAATTTCTCCAGCTGTTTCTCAAAATATTAGGGTCATTATGGTTGCAAACTTTTGCCTTATTTTTTTCAATCATTACCGACTTTGCTATTCTGAGGTGTTTTTCGGATTTACAGAGTCGGTAATGATTGAAAAAAATAGGGCAAATATTTGCAACCATAATGACCCTAATATTTTGAGAAACAGCTGGAGAAATTTAATTAAAATTGAGCAAAAAAATGAAAAAGTTCGAAAAATGAGATCAGTGACCAAAAAGAGATGGCGCCACAACGCCCAAGAAGAAGCGCTAACCGATGACAGAAGCAGCCCGCGAGAACCACCGAAATGCCCAGCTGACACGGTCCGTGCTAGTCGGAGCAAAACGTCCCCTCGATGAGGGTAATGCAGTATTACGCGTTATGAAAAATTATTGAAGAAAATGAGGAGGCAGCAAAGGAAAAAACTCATTTATTGACGAGGCCTGATAAATACCAACGGGGAAAAAAATGAAGTGGACCCGCAACTAAATGAAAAACCCCCATGCCGCATCAACATAACGGAAATACGAATTGAAAGCCAAGCCCCACGTGCGGTAAGTGTTAATCGAACTTTACCAACAAAAAGGGAAGTTCAAAAATGCAAATGCTTTAATGCACGTTAAAAATATAACCTCTAATATCGGAAGTAAATTGTAAATTATATTGTTTTTAAAATAAATAAGTAAAATAAAATAAAACAAACAAAATGACCTGATAATACTTTATTAAATGAGCCAGTCGCAAATAATTTAAATGACATCGGATAGCTGCTACTTTATAATAATAACGGCGCCCATGTGGACGACATCCAGCCACAATGAGGCGAGTATGGATTCAGTGGGTGCAGAAGGGACGGATAGACCGACGTCAGCGATTGCCGCAGCCGCGGCACACCACCGGACGAAAGGACCGGCATGTTGTTCGGCGGGCATTGACGGCTCGCACCGCCACAACACGAACGTTAGCATAGGAATTAGGGTATTTTGCGCAACAACCTGTGACAGCACATACCGATCGACGTCGTCTGCAGGAGCGGGAACTTGTCATTCGGCGCCCATTGCTCCGATTACCATCGACGTTATACCACCGGCGAGTGCGGCGGCAATGGACCGTTGAACGCCGCACCTGGACTACGGAATGGCACGACATTGTCTTCTCCGACGAAGCTCGTTTCTTCCTGCTATACCACGATGGTAGGATACGCGTTTGGCGGTACCGCGGCGATAGAGTGTATGACGCCTGCATTATGCATCACCATACCGGTCCGTCACTTGGCGTTATGGTTTGGGGCGCAATTCGATGTTACACCCGCACCCCTCTGGTTCGCATCGCCGGTAAACTCAATAGCCACCGCTACATCTCCGACGTTTTGGAGCATATAATTCTTCCTTTACCTGCAGGACCTGCCAGCGGCCACTTTTCAACAGGACAATGCGCGCTCGCACGTGGCATGCATCGTGCAACAAATCTTAACGGCCCACCAGGTGTCACATCTGCCGTGGCTCGCCTGTTCTCCCTATATGTCGCCCATCGAGCACGTCTGGCCGCTGATCGGCAACCGAGTGGCCCAGCAAGCACCACACGCGGCTACGCCTGATGAACTGTGGCAAGGTGCGGAAGCAACCTGGACCGACATACCCCAAGTCCACATCCAAAGCCTCTTTCGTTCGATGCCGCAGCGTGTAGCAACCGTTATTGCCTGCCATCGGTGACACACGAACTATTGCTGTCTGTGTGTTCCGTAGGTCGCACGGGCCTGTAAGATCAATCGTTTCGTCTTTGCATCTGCTGTTATGTGTCCATTAAATCTGGCTTAGCTATGACGTGTCATTCTTGGTGTTGCATTTTGGGTGGCCAGCAGTGTACTGAGCAACAAATACAATAATAATAATAATCAGGAACAAATATTTACAGGAACAAATATTTATGGATTTATATAATCAGGAACAAATATTTATGGGTTTTTATAATCAGGAACAAATATTTACTAAATCTTATGTTTTTAAAACAACTTTTGTTTTTGTAAAGCGACAATGCCCCGCACGAGCTACAACAGACTTCTAGATGGTCAGTCTTCCCCACGTGAGAATGTTAACATAAGAAATTAGTTTTTTATATTCTGCATTGAAGCATTGATAACATATGCCCCGTATGTTTAACTTTCTTTTTCAGCTTTCGGTTCGTTAGTTGTAAAGTGCAAATATACTTTTAAGTGGTTTTTTTTTCCCTTAAAACTAACATCTCATAATAAATACACAGTTGACGTGGATTAGGAACATCAAATAGAAGTAATCGCTCTTTCCACGTTTATAAGTGAGTCATGGAAAAATTACCATCGGCTGCCACCGGAAATCGAACACAGGGTCTTCCAGTTACGCGCCGGGTATGTTTCCACTGCACCGCAGCGGCCTTGAAATTCTATAGACTCGCATACGGCAAACTGCTAAACCACCTGGCAGGTTGCTTCTTTGGAGCCCCGCACAATGCTGGTGCTTCGCCAAAGATGAACAGCTGCAACTGAGCAAATACTAGAAGGCAAATGAATAATAAACACAGAAGTGACGTGGATTAGGAACATCAAATAGAAGTAATCGCTCTTTCCACGTTTATAAGTGAGTCATGGAAAAATTACCATCGGCTGCCACCGGAAATCGAACACAGGGTCTTCCAGTTACGCGCCGGGTATGTTTCCACTGCACCACAGCGGCCTTGAAATTCTATAGACTCGCATACGGCAAACTGCTAAACCACCTGGCAGGTTGCTTCTTTGGAGCCCGCACAATGCTGGTGCTTCGCCAAAGATGAACAGCTGCAACTGAGCAAATACTAGAAGGCAAATGAATAATAAACACAGAAGTGACGTGGATTAGGAACATCAAATAGAAGTAATCGCTCTTTCCACGTTTATAAGTGAGTCATGGAAAAATTACCATCGGCTGCCACCGGAAATCGAACACAGGGTCTTCCAGTTACGCGCCGGGTATGTTTCCACTGCACCACAGCGGCCTTGAAATTCTATAGACTCGCATACGGCAAACTGCTAAACCACCTGGCAGGTTGCTTCTTTGGAGCCCCGCACAATGCTGGTGCTTCGCCAAAGATGAACAGCTGCAACTGAGCAAATACTAGAAGGCAAATGAATAATAAACACAGAAGTGACGTG
This sequence comes from Macrothele yani, assembly GCA_039090855.1. Taxonomy (NCBI): domain Eukaryota; kingdom Metazoa; phylum Arthropoda; class Arachnida; order Araneae; family Macrothelidae; genus Macrothele; species Macrothele yani. The sequence continues at coordinate 63,676,691 of CM077034.1, forward strand.
GATTAGGAACATCAAATAGAAGTAATCGCTCTTTCCACGTTTATAAGTGAGTCATGGAAAAATTACCATCGGCTGCCACCGGAAATCGAACACAGGGTCTTCCAGTTACGCGCCGGGTATGTTTCCACTGCACCACAGCGGCCTTGAAATTCTATAGACTCGCATACGGCAAACTGCTAAACCACCTGGCAGGTTGCTTCTTTGGAGCCCCGCACAATGCTGGTGCTTCGCCAAAGATGAACAGCTGCAACTGAGCAAATACTAGAAGGCAAATGAATAATAAACACAGAAGTGACGTGGATTAGGAACATCAAATAGAAGTAATCGCTCTTTCCACGTTTATAAGTGAGTCATGGAAAAATTACCATCGGCTGCCACCGGAAATCGAACACAGGGTCTTCCAGTTACGCGCCGGGTATGTTTCCACTGCACCACAGCGGCCTTGAAATTCTATAGACTCGCATACGGCAAACTGCTAAACCACCTGGCAGGTTGTTTCTTTGGAGCCCCGCACAATGCTGGTGCTTCGCCAAAGATGAACAGCTGCAACTGAGCAAATACTAGAAGGCAAATGAATAATAAACACAGAAGTGACGTGGATTAGGAACATCAAAAAGAAGTAATCGCTCTTTCCACGTTTATAAGTGAGTCATGGAAAAATTACCATCGGCTGCCACCGGAAATCGAACACATGGTCTTCCAGTTACGCGCCGGGTATGTTTCCACTGCACCACAGCGGCCTTGAAATTCTATAGACTCGCATACGGCAAACTGCTAAACCACCTGGCAGGTTGCTTCTTTGGAGCCCCGCACAATGCTGGTGCTTCGCCAAAGATGAACAGCTGCAACTGAGCAAATACTAGAAGGCAAATGAATAATAAACACAGAAGTGACGTGGATTAGGAACATCAAATGGAAGTAATCGCTCTTTCCACGTTTATAAGTGAGTCACGAAAAAAGATAATTTTTCTCTCCAACATCTCATATTTATTAGTGCCACAACCACCTTGCAAATGAAAAGTGTCATGGGACTTTAAGGCATTTTGTTCGGTACAGCAGCATTAATATAATATATATTCTAAAGTAATTACTGTAAGTCCAATAACTGAATACGTTTTTTCTTATTTAATACAAACAATAAAATATGTACATAAATACTGAGAGATTAACCTGATTTTGAAGTCCTGTACAAATATTTACGGTATGCAGTACGTTACTGCCGACCTGCCTCCGGATAATTGGATGATTAAATTTTGTTGGAAAATTTATATCACGTATGTTCCCCTATTCTGTTCTCTTACAAATCACTCCAATAGGATATGCTGTCATCGAGTACAGGCTTTAAAACAAACGGAAATTAAAGGAAATTAGTAATATATAGCAACATATGTATTAATTTGAGAATCAATTAATTACTCAGTATGAATACAATACAATAACCCTGATATGTGAGTTCATTAGGTACATCTTGTCTCGTTGCATATATGACACACTCCAACTCAATAGATGGGGAATTCTTCAGATTGGTCAACCCTTTGAGCATTAGATAGCGTTAAATTGATAGTAAGGATAAGCAAGACGAATGAACTGAACCACTTTTTTGTGTGACACGATTTTTATCGGCAAATGAGGCATTGTGAGAATCGCCCAAACGGCCATCATACTGAAATCTACACGCGCAACCGTAGTATATTTTACTGGAATGGAAGTTTGGCGGTAAGCTAAATAATTTCTTAATTGTCTTTTCCGTAGATAAAAAACATGTTATACATCAGAGAGGAACAGCTGGAAAAATCAGAATATGTTTACCTGCCCTGTCGGGCATGCTGTCCAGAAGAATAGATGCCCAGGGAAAAAAATAAAATGCCCAACATTTTGCTGATGACATTTTACATTGCTGATTGCTCCAAAGCCCAGGAAATTATATATGTTAAACATTATTTTATAACATAGCCTATAATTCAATATCAAAACTAGAAAATCAGTTACTTTTATTGAAGTAAATATTTGCGTAAGATGGCTGTAAAACATATGATTGAACTGTACAGTTGTCGCACAGTTTTGTTTAGTATCGTAGTCACAGCTGACATTTATTATTTAAAAATGTGCAACCTCTTAACGTCATGGTCACATCTGAAGAAATACCTGACATAAGGACGGCAGATATATATTGACGGCAACTAAATCAGTGGCTCACCCGGTACATTTGCGTAATGAAGTGTGAACCACTTTATCTTAACATAAATATTAGTCTTTCTTCCAAAAATCTCAGGTGAACATATCAAAATCATTTAGACTGCAGTTTCTGATTCCATTTTAAACGAGCAATAAGGCTCTCACTTTAAAACAAATATTCGTAATTTCTTGGGTAATACCTATAATTTAAAAGTATTTGAAGTACCTTATGTTTTTAACAAAAGAGTGTGGAAAATATTTCATAAGAAGATGAACTCAAATTAATGCATCTTTCGTTTGTTTGCAATAATAAAATAATGCCTAATCTATAAAACTTGAAACACATTTGGGGAACTTTCATTGTATTGTTTCCAATCTGGCCTCATTTTACTAGCCAATGACTACTCATATACAGAAGTGAAAAATCTGCTGAGATGTTTGAAAGCCTTTGTGGGAACTGGTCTTGTTGGTTGGAAGCATAAAAAGAGTGAATAGAATCTATTACATGTTTTTATTACTACATGTATACGGCGTTCTTGCGAGTTAATGCAGCGTCACGCAAAACTTAAAAAACAGTGCTCTCCAAAACTTAAGGACAAACACAGGAGCACAACGATTATAGAACAAGTGATGTCTTACGTAAGGAAACATCTGTCATGCACACCTCGTATGAAAATTTATTCTGAGCACGTCACAGCTGCTGAGGGCGTATATACACTATCTACCAACAAGTAATTGGACACCTGTGATAGCAAAGGAAAACGAAGTTTATTCATCTTCTATAGTTGGTGGAGCCTTCACGAAAGGCGATTACAGCTGCGACACTCCGGGGCATACTCTGAACCAGGCGTTGTACGACGGCTAGCGGTATTTTCTTCCACTCGGCTTGGAGAAGACAGGTCAGTTCCTTCACCGATTTCGGACGGTGGAGGCACCCCTTAAGTCGACGATCCAACTCGTCCCAGAGGTGCTCGGTAGGGTTAAGGTCCGGACTCTGCGCAGGCCAGTCCATTCGATTAACCTCATTGTCACCATATCAAGCCATGGTGGACCTCGCAACATGACAGGTGTCATTGTCATCCTGAAAGTAACATGGGTACACCCCGTAAAACTACCACAACGTAGGAAGCGCATGTTCATCCAAAATGGTGCAGTAGGTCTCGGCGTTGAGTCTACCAGGAATTGCAACCATGGGTACCGTGCTATACCAGGAAAAAAACACCCCCATAGCATAATTCCACCTCCGCCGAACTTCACAGTTGGGAAAATACATTCCGGCTGGAGGCGTTCTCCAGGCAGACGCCAAACCCAGATCCTACCATCCGAACGGTAGAGGGTGAACCTTGATTCGTCGCTCCAGAGAACCTGTTTCCAGTGTTCCACGGTCCACTGTCGGCGTTCTTTGCACAAGGTTAGCCGAGCAGCGCTATTGGACTTGGTAATCAAAGGCTTGTGGGCGGCATCACGTCCATGATAACAAAGCACATGGGCTTCCTTACATATGGCATTCATCAAACGAACACTCCCGGGTGTCTGTTGAAACTCCTCGCGGATATGGCCTATCGATATGGTGTGGTTCTTCCGAATTTCACTGGCCAGCACCCGTCGGTCTCAAACCCCCAGTTTTGTGGGCCTGCCGGGTCGGGGCACTCTCATCTTCCACTTGCCAATCACGTAGGCCACTATCGATTTTGGGTACTTCAACTCGCTGGATATGTCACGTGTGGATCTGCCATTTCTGTGATACACGACGGTTACACCTTTCTCGAAATCAGAGAGCCCCGAAATGCGTGGCATCTTGCATGCGACTGGTTGCATTGTTGTTTCCCACACGATATTTAACGGCGGCGGCGTGACGTGTATCAAGCCTGAAGATATAGTAGATTGCAGGGGTGTCCAATTACTTGTTGGTAGATAGTGTATTAGGTGTGCAACTTACTTCTCAACCACAGGCACGCCACGTTGACAGCAAATTATTGCAAATCGAATACATACCTAATGAGGGAAAAAAACATTCGTGTTGGATACATTTGAGCCTATCGGTCAGGAGCTGCCGATTGCCACTGCGGAAAAAAGAAGGCTGTTTCGAGTTGATAAAGAAATCAATACCTGTGTAGACCTCCTAGTCAGAAGTGAAGTGCGTATCACTCAGGTGATGTTGCAGGGAGCGAAAGAGGTGATAATCCGACGGGGCGAAGTCTGGAGAATACGCCGCGTGGGACAAAATCTCCCATTCCAGGTCGGTGATCGTGTTTTACGTCGTTTTCGCGGTGACAGGACGCACGTTATCCTGAAGTAAAAGGACTGACCTTCTGCCCTTGCCGGTGTATGGTCTTTTCGCCTCCATTGCGTCACTCACACGAATGAGTTGTTGACAATAACGCTAATCATTGACGGATCCACCGCGCAGATCCCAATATATGCACAACAACAACTTCCTGGCATGGTTATTCGTTTTGGCGGTACTGGTGGGAGGCTGACCTGGATAAACCTACGATTTGCGCAGGTTTGGATTATGGTAGAATATTTAGTTCTCATCACAGGTCAAAATCTTGTGGAGGAAATCCTTCTTCCTGAATCTGGAGAGCAAGGACACAGCAACATCGCAGCGCCTAGAGTTGTTAGCAGTTGTGAATTGCTGGGGCAGCCGACGGTCCTCCTTATGAATCCGTCCTACCTTGTGCAAGCGTTTTGCAATGGCTTGCCATGTTACTCCGAGTTCGTGGGCAAGATCTGACTGTGTGCGACAGGGATTTGCGTTGAACAGATATTCCAGGTTCTCATCGTCAACTTTCTGTGGCTATCCCGGACGTTCTGCATAACGCAGAACGAAATTTCCCTGCTTAAACCGCTGGAACCACTTCTTACACGTAGTGTAGGATACAGCAGCCTCACTCAAATCAGCACAGATCATTCGCTGGGCTTTCTTCAGCTGAAACGCAGACAGGAGGAATTGTATTAAATGTTGCTTCTCGAACGACATTGCTTTAACCGCCAACTTTCGTCTTTTCTTTCAATACAGCTGTGAGAGGTTACCGTTGCCTGGAAAGCTGTTGGATAGCGCTGCAATCAGCCATTATCGGATGCTGCTATTTGCATTTGCCGCCGTTTTACTATTGCTCGCGGTTAGGTGCCGAGAATTAAGTTGCACACCTAATACCTAGAAGGCCGTACCCTGTCTCAATTCAGGTCTTTCTCTTTTTTACATGTTTCAGCGACGGAAAAGGAGAAACTACGTCACTGGGTTAATAGAATAATATCTCGCATATATTGTATGGATGATTTTACCCAAAACCCAATATTCGGCATGCTTGAATACTGCCAGATTGTGACCAATATAGCTAGGGCAAACTTTATAGTGACGCGACATTGGTCAGCCTACAGAAGACACAAAATCGCTGCCATATCTTTTCCTCAGGGTCAAACGTACTCTTGGGACAGCGACAAGACCGTTTCCCGGCCATATGGGCAAAACGGATTGAGAAAAATTGTTCAGGCTAAACGGCTAATCGCTTTCCAGAAATTCACCGTGTGCGAATTTATCAACACGTACAAATCCAAAAGTACTGAATGCCCGGAAACCCGCACGCTGTCTACTATTATATGGGTCTCATCTTAGAGAATTCAATGTATGGTTTACATCTTACATTGACTGGTCTTCAGATCAATGGGACAATGTGATGTTCATAGATAAAATCCGCATCAGGCTTTCCTCTGATTATATGCAGAAGTTGACCTTGAGATATCTTGGGACTCGTAATTTTCCAGAAACATCGTTTCACGGGACAGATTTGGCGGTTGCAGCGTCTTAGTATAGATGGGTATCATAACCTACGGAAATACCAAACTCCCCATGATGGAGCAACTGACAATCACTGGCTATCTAAACTGCAGTTGTTAACATTCAGCGCGTTCTCCTTTTCATGTGTCCCATAATGCGGTGCGCGCGGATTGCATTTTTATGTACGATAACGTCCTAGCTCACCGCAGAGCAGATGTAGAAGAAGTATTATCTCCAGAGCAGATATTCTTTGACCGAAATTTCCTTCGCGTTCCCCTGATGTGAAGACAATCGAACTTGTATGTGACTCTCTGGGACGAAGTGTTGCGCAAAGGAATCCTCCACGAGAAATCCTTGCAGCCATTATCAGAGCTTTCAAGCAGAAAGAAAATTTTTTGCTACAAAAGCGCCTGAGGAAATTGGCGCTAAGCGTAGCACACCAGTGTCATATACGCATTTAGGAGCGGGTTGGATGTATCTCTATACCTCAAAACTTTGCTTTCTAGTTTTACTATACTGTGCTAATGTAATAGTGTAACAGGACTACAGGTGACCCTCTGCCTGTTTCGAAACATTTTATTGTTTCGTTCTCCACAACATAATATTCTTGAATTTCTGAGGTCGTGCATAACATCTTCTGTTTAAATTTAGCATAAATACTACGTTGAATGATTTTTTTCTTTGAGTTAGTACGAAATTCCATGTTGAAACAGAGTGTGATTTATTAACTATCTTTCAGCAGTATCTTTTACAAAAACTTTATTTAAATAAATGTCTTCATAGCATTTTTGGAAGCTTGTTGAAGTGTCTCTAAAGTACCGTCTGCTGTATGAAGTGTTAGGCATTTGCATTGTGAAAACAATTGCTGAAATATGTATAACAATGCAGTTGTCTGAGCAAATCTGTTCTGTTTACGAAAGCTGGGTAATATTTTTCAAATTCCGCATTAGCAGCTGGTGGTCAGAAAACATCCATCCATCGATGCTTTCCCTTGAACTGAGAAGAACATATCTGGGAAATACTTCATTTATCTCATAAAAAATTTGCTTTGTTGGGACATTTTATGCAATTAATGGTCCGCTATTCATCGATCCATTCATCCTTAATTCTGAAAGCACAACCGCACAACTTGCAAACACATTTTTCGTTTTGGATTCTTCGTCTTGAACAGTATAAAACAAGGATATATCCAAATTCTTTTATGCATGCGAGAAAAGCAGTGAAATATATTTTATAATGTTAAGACGTTCGGATGGGCACTATTCAATTGTAGGTATGAAAGCGGTTTTCTGCAGCTTTTATGCCTACAATAGTATAATAGGGACGTTCAAACGTCGGTGATATTTGATTTACGTTTCCAATCTGCTAGAGGTCATATTGTGCTCCTTTTCAAACGGACGATTAATTGCTGCAACTATAGCAGAATTTTATCATTTTAGTCTGGAAAACTCTGCATTGTAATTCATAGAATAGAGAAACCATATCTCCTCATCAAAGTAAATTTTCATACACATCATTTTCTAGAACCAGTTGTTCCCGCAGCGTGGTTCGCAGTTTTGAAATAATTCAATGAATTTTCTACACAAGGTGTTCTGCCGCCCAGTTACCCCCTGTCTACTCACAATCAAGAGCGTTTACAAATGGGGGACAGGTGTCTCCCTAGGACGGATCGAAATTGTGATTTTTCTGTATTTTTTCACCTTGCTAAAATACACATCTGTCTGTTTTCGGTACTGCTAAAGCTTGTAGAATAACACCAGTAGTCCTTGAAACTTTTTCTATCGGCTTTTTCGGAAAACAATATACATCTCACAAGCGGCAACCCAATGTGAAGCAGAATGAAAAGTTCATTCTTTAGCAGAATTTGCCATAGAACGATGCATTACTGCAATTTAGACCACTAAAGATCTGATTTGCTTGAAGGACATCAAATACCTGCTAATGGTATTAGCTGTTATTCTCGTTACAACAGCGATAGTAGTCAGTTCCTTCTGAGCTATAAAAAGGCTAAAAACATATCTAAGACCCGCAGTGACATAGCAGTGTTCTCCTGGACTACGGTTAATGGATATTCACTGAAATATTGCCCTGAAAATATTGATGAGATTTTGGAGAGATTTGTTCGAAGGCGCCCAAGATCACTCACTTAGGTGTAACACACATTCCATTCTTAATTACAAAGGGTTATTTAATAAATTCATGCAATTAATGACTCTTGAGTGGACCCAATCAAAATACTCATTGAGCATGTACCTCATTCTCCGAAAAAAATATATATAATTAATGATACATAAATAAAATTGAGTTTCTATTTATTTGTCTCCCCCAAACGTTATAGTCGTTCGTTTGCAATTCAACCGATTGGTGACGGAAACAGACATGACGCCGGAGGCACAACATCCTTCTAATTATGCATAACAGTTGTTCATATACAAGCCGACGACATGTCCTCAAAGAATTAAGGCAAATAGCCCAAATATCTGGCTTTTTAAATAAGGAATAATTCAAATACATTTCGATCATATTCTTCTATTATAATAATATATCCTATAAAGCCACATCTATAATGAATTTATTCATTTCAAGTTTCTCGCTGGTGGTCATTTTATTCATACAATCCTGCAGCTGCTTGCTCCAGTGCTTCACTTGTGACTTAGCAGCGCAGAGAAAACACACCAATGCGTTAGTCAGCCGTTCATTTCACGTGGACGGTAGACAGAGTCATTCGGTATAGTCATGTAAAGATCCAGCTCACCCTGCTTGTTTTGAGTGTTGTGAGTCGTTGCTGTGAGTATATTCAATTCGTAATTGAAGTTTCTTATTCTATTCTAGTTAAATGAAATTTGAAAATCATTTCATGCTCTGAATTTCACAAATGTTTGTTAAAGAAACCCGATTTATCGAAGAAAATCTGTTTCAGTAATAAATATAAGTAAAAATGTCCAGCAAACTAAAATATTTCTTTCTTTTTTAAAGTGTTACATGTGTAAACTATCAAACTGCAAAATTAAAATACAGAGTATGTGCATTTATATCTATTGTGGTACAAATTTATTGTGTCCTCCCTTTCTTCAAAACGTCCTCCTTTATTAATGAAAATGGTCGCCAGATGGAGACGTCTCAGTAGCTGAGCCCATCTTCCGGATTTATGATGTCAGAAGCTGACTTAAAAATACACATAGCACCGTGGATTGTCGGCCACCGTGGCGTAAATGTAACGCGCTCTCGGCGCGAAATCGAGAGTTCTGTTGGTTCAATTCCACAGCGGGGCCTGAAAAACAATTTTTGGGTTGCTGTGTGTTTCTGGAACGTGGAAAGAGCGATGCATTTATTTATTAATTGTCGCCATGTATTTGGAGTATTTTCACCTTGGACATTGCCCTTTGGATTTAATTGTTATAATCGTATATATAGCTAGTACCGTTAATACCCACCAGATGGAGACGTCTCAGTAGCTGAGCCCATCTTACGGTTTTAGGATGTCAGAAGCTGACTTAAAAATACACATAGCACCGTGGATTGTCGGCCGCCGTGGCGTAAATGTAACGCACTCGGCGCGATATTGTACTTGCACTCGGTCAACAAATATTACTTACAAGGACTCTTTAGTAACTTTTAATCGCTGTGGTCGTATTTATAAGGTTTGCTTAACAAATCAAGTTAATAATGTTGCGCTTTCACTTAGGCAACAAATGCTAATTATTGGCCGCTAGGACTAGGCCTTTTAAATAATTTTTGATAAGCGTAACACTCTTAAATTGATTTGTCATGCAAACCTCATATAATCACAGCATTATAAAAATTACTATAAATGCATATGCCTAAGTCTCGGGCGTATCTATTAATGCTTTTTGCTCGAGTAACATTTAAACAGAATTCATTTTATTTTCTATGAAAATTACATAAATATCAGCTCGGAGGACTGAAAACTATCAAAAATCTCTAGGCCTAGGGTCTGCTTAATAGTTCCAACCTCAGAAAAGCGCCTTGCTAAAATCTTGGACTTCTATGAAAACATTATGAAAACTAGCACGGCACACTGAAAATTGCTAAACAGGCCCAGTCCTAGGGCTTTCTAATTATTGTTTTGTACCTGACTAAAAGTGTAACATTATCTTTAGTTCTTACTAGCAGGGGTACCCGGTATTTCCCAGGTAAATATTACTATTTCTAAAATCACCAAGTTCAGCGGGTGAAAACTAATGAATGAAAAAGCTATTTCCGTAAATTTCCAGGAAACTTATTTTAAATATTTTGATTTAGTTAATTTAATTATACGAAGCAAAAAAGAATTTACATTATTTACATTACATTGTATTTCTGCCTGATAAGGCAACCGTTGGTGGTGAAAGCTAACGTTTATTAATTTGTGTTTTTAATACATCAAGAACCGGATTTTTTTCACTTTATTGTTATCTACGGCCTCTAACCTAGACCGTAGGTGGGGTAATGGAGTGCTGTATTGGGATGCAGTTCTTAGGAGTAAAAATTGTAATTTTTATGAACATTTTGAATGGGCCCCCTTCACACCGGGCACCGACCCTTTCCGTCTGCGGTCTAAGTTGCAAAAAAATGAGGTAGTATACTAAATTTGGTCGTTCTAAATTCGAAACTGTAGGTTTTACAAAAATTGACATGGGGGAGGGAATCTCTGAACCCCTGGCTCCAACCGTTTCCAAGAACTGCCTGCATTTTCAGTTAGATTACCATGACATAGTATACCAAATTTGGTGGTTTTAAATCGAAAACTGTAGATTTTACGAAAAATTTTTATGGCAAGGGCTCTGACTCCGTGCCTGACCTGTTCCCAAAACGGTCTACCATCTAAGTTAGAGTACCATGAGGTAGTATACCAAATTTGGTTGTTCCAAATTGAAAACTGTAGATTTTACGAAAATTTTGTATGGCGGGAAGGATCTAACCCCGGGCCCCGACCCGTTCCAAAAATCGTCTACGGTCTAAGTTAGAGTACCATGATATGGTATACCAAATTTGGTGGTTCTAAATTGAAGACTGTAGATTTCAAGAAATTCTTTAGGAGGGGGGGGGCTCTGAACCCCGGGCTCCGACCCTTTCCAAAAAACCATCTACCGTCTAAGTTAGAGTACCATGAGATAATATACCAAATTTGGTGGTTCTAAATTGAAAACTCTAGTTTTTACGAAAATCTTTTATGGGGGCTCTTACCCCGTGCCCGACCCGTTCCAAAAACCGTCTACCGTCTAAGTTACAGTACCATAAGATAGTATACCAAATTTGGTGTTCTAAGTTGAAAACGGTATATTTTACGAAAATTCTTTGGGGGGAGGTGGTACTGCTCTTACCGCCAGGGAACCGATCCGTTCCAAGAACCGTCTCCCGTCTAAGTTACAGTTTCATGACACCAAATTTGGTGGTTCTAATGTGAAAACTATAGATTTTACGAAAATTTTGTATGTGGGGGCTCTTACCCCTCGCGCCTTGACTTATTCCAAAAACCGTCTACCGTCTAAGTTAGAGTACCATGAGATAGTATACCAAATTTGGTGGTTCTAAATTGAAAACTGTAGATTTTACGAAAATTTTGTCGGGGAGGGCATTCTAACCCCCGGGCCCCGACCCGTTCCAAAAACCGTCTACCGTCTAAGTTAGGGTGCCATGAGATAGTATACCAAATTTGGTGGTTCTAAATTGAAAACTATAGATTTTACGAAATATCAAAATTTTGTACGGGGGGGGGGGGCAGTAGAGTTGCTCCGAACCCCGAGCCCCGACCCTTTCCAAAAACCGTCTCCCACTAAGTTCGAGTTTCATGACACAAAATTTGGTGGTTCTGAATTGAAAAATAAAGATTTGAAGAAAATTTTGTATGTGGGGAGGGTCTTACCCCCGGGCCTTGAACCGTTCCACAAACATTCTACCGTCTAGGTTAGAGTACCATGAGATAGTATACAAAATTTGGTGTTTCTAAATTGAAAACTATAGATTTTACGAAAGTTTGTGTGTAGCGGGGGGGGGGGGGGGGGTAACCACCCTTGCCCCGACCCGTTCTGAAAACCGTCTACCGTTTAATTTAGAACACCATTATATAGTATACCAAATTTGGTAGCTCAAAAATTGAAAACTCTAGATTTTACGAAAAAAAATTATGGACGGGGGGACTCTGACCCCGTGCCCGACCCGTTCCAAAAACCGTCTACCGTCTAAGTTAGAGTACCATGAGAGAGTATGACAAATTTGATGGTTCTATATTGAAAACTGTAGATTTTACGCGGCATTTTTGTAGGGGGGCCTTACTCCCGGGCTCCAACCCCTTCCAAAAACCGTCTAGCGTCTAAGTTAGAGTACCATGAGATAGTATACCAAATTTGGTGGTTCTAAATTGAAAACTGTAGATTTTACGAAAAAGTTTTTATTCGGGGGGGGGGCTCTGACCCCCCGGGCTCTAACCCCTTCCGAAAACCGTCTTGCGTCTAAGTTAGAGTACCATGAGATAGTATACCAGATTAGGTGGTTCTGAATTGAAAACTGTAGTTTTTAAGAAAATTTTGTATGTGGGGGGCTCTGACCCCCGGGCCTTGACCCGTTCCAAAAACAGTCTGCCTTCTAAGTTGGAGTACCATGAGATAGTATACCAAATTTGGTGGTTCTAAATTGAAAACTGTAGATTTTACGAAAAAGTTTTTATTCGGGAGGGGGCTCTGACCCCGCGGGCTCCAACCCCTACCAAAAACCGTCTAGCGTCTAAGTTAGAATTTCATGATACCAAATTTGATGGTTCTGAAATGAAAACTAGATTTTACGAAAATTTTGTATGTAGGGGGGGGGCTCTGACTCCCCGGGCCTTGACCCGTTCCAAAAACCGACAACCGTCTAAGTTAGAGTACTGTGAGATAGGATACCTGATTTCGTGGTTCTGAATTGAAAACTGTAGATCTTACGAATATTTTGTATATGGGGGGCTCTGACCAACCGGGCCCCTGACCCGTTCCAAAAACCGTCTACCGTCTAAGTTAGAGTACCATGAGATAATATACCAAAGTTGGTAGTTCTAAATTGAAAACTATATTTTACGGCAATTCTGTAGGGGGGGGGGGGATCTAAACCCTCCCCTCTCCAACCGCTTCCCAAAACCGTCTACAGTCTAAGTTAGAATACCACGAGATAGTATACCAGATTTGGTGGTTCTGAATTGAAAACTGTAGATTTTACGAAAATTTTGTATATGGGGGGCTCTGACCAACCGGGCCCTGCCACGTTCCGAAAACCGTTTACCGTCTAATATTTTTAGTGCCAAAGAAAAACGTAATATTCCTATTCTGTCTGCGTGTCCAAACTTTATAAATTTGATCAGGGAGCAAGACGTTCGAAATCGTACGTTTTCCTGCATTCGTTTTGTATGTAACCAAAATCTGTAAACGCGACGAATTGACGCGCGACGAATGGACGTAGGGGACGAATTGACGCGCGACGAATTGACGCGCGACGAATTGACGCGCGACGAATTGACGTAGGCGACGAATTGACGTAAGCGACGAATTGACATAGGCGACGAATTGACGCGCGACGAATCGTCGTAGTCGACGAATTGACGCACGCGACGAATTGACGTAGAACCGTTTTCGGCAATATTTCCCACTTTGGGCAAGGTACAGATTATGTGAATATGTTTTTTTTCTCTCTACCAAAAGTACGAACAACCTTTTTCAATTTCACTATACGGCAATCGATATTAACTACAATATACATATTTCTAGGCATATTATTTTCACTAATGTAACAACTTAGGCTTTAAAACCAGATATCCAATATTGTTTGAATTCATTTGACTTCAAGTTTATGGAAAAAAATAAGAATACTTTTTCATCGAAACATAAAACTTTCACTGCTACTTTGCTTTCCTACTTTGTTTTATACATGTAGTCGTATTATTCGACAATAACTCAACAAAACCACAGGAAGACATCGAGCACAGTGGAGAGGACTACCTAGGCTCTCCATAAATTGTAAACAATTTTGGAAGGGGAAAATGTATATTTTATCAAGAAAAAAAATGAAAATGTTGATTGGAAACATGGTTCCTCCGTTTTCTTTATTTCACATTTCTTGGGCGAAAACTCACATTTGCGCTCAATTTCTTTATCTAGCAGTAGCTAGTGTGTGGACATTGCATCACGCACAACACCAATAGAACGCCCACTTCTCCAAAAATTAAAAGTACATCATTTTAAGAAAAAAACAACTTTTTCCACAAAGGGTTTTTGAGTCTAGAGTAAAAGTAACCTGCAATGCTGAGACGGTATCTGGGAGAAATCAAGCTCACTCTCTCTCTCTCTTTCTCTTTCTAGAAATACTAAATTTCTCTCTCTCTATATATATTTCTTAAAAGCATCTCAGACAATTAAACACAGCCAGAAGCAGGACAGATGGCCAAATGTGACATTGCTTTTTCCTGACAGAATGCATTCAATTTATTTTTTATGAATTAATTCAATTCTAAAAATAATTATTATTTCAAAATAGAAATAAAGCAGCACATTTCTGGTTTAACCAGGAAATATCGAAGGAACGCATTCCAAAAGTCAGCACACAAATATAGAATACACTGCATACTTCCGAAAATGCTACATGTTTATATTACGCTGGAAACAGACACGCTTGCAGTGGCCGCGGCTTCGGCGAAATTCTTTGCAGCCTCAGATGGAAATTTTGTTAAGGGCATCATATCTTGTCTCCCTTCTCCCATTCGACAAAATCCCTGCCTTTTTCCAAAGTAACTCAGATGCCAGAGGATTTTAAGCGGCGGTAATTTCGTCTCTAACTCCTTACACGAAGTTATTTGGAGAACCGGTTTTTTGCATAGTTTCGTGCCATCAGATGTATAATATGATATAGCTAACTAACGGGATCGCACCTCGTAACAAATAGCATTTAAACTTAAGAAACTTAATGCTCACGAATTAAGGATTAATTTTCTAGTTTAAGCCTTTTTTAACAAAACTTATGAATCACAATGTGAATTCCAGAATTTAATTTAACATGTTCAATTAAAGAAGTATTATTTCTTATACATGTAAACATTTTCTTCGTGGGCGTAACATTTCTGGTGAGGCGGTGCTTCACTTGCCACATGTGACGAGCCGTATATCTTTGTGACATCAGTGATTTATCAAATTCTGTTTCTTCTCTTTTTGCTATGTAAGTTAGTATAATTATGTCTGATTCACATGAAACTTAAAATGCAGAACTTAGAGATACAAGGAGGGAAATATATGTTCATCTGGTCAGAATTTATACACATGTATTTGGCGACAAAGTGTATATTAAGGCTCCTATCCTTATATTAATTATTTTCACTATTTATTTCTTAAATTATAATACATATAAAATTTGGTAGGGCACTTTTGGTGTAGATGTATGCAATGTATTAATATCGGGAAAAGAGGAATTTTTCCTTCTGTAATATACAATCCGTACGCCGCTATTGATAGTTAATTCTATCCTGGCAATCGTCATATCACACATTGAATTTTCACGACATACGCCGACTCCATTTCTTTCAAGCGCCTGGAAACAACTCATCAGAAACCGTGAACGTCCGAATTCTGCTGATGTCACAATGATTTGAATGTTTACGCGCTATTCGACCTGATAAAGCTGAGCCAAAGGCTCCGCGAAAATATAGTCGATATATAAGACAATAGTCCAGGTTCGTGATTTTTTTTCTGACTGAAGAATTAACGACCACCGTTAAGCATTGCAAATGTCAACTAGCCGCTCGAGAAATTCCTTCTGCAGATCAGATTAAGCTAGCAAAATTTGAGGTGTAGGAGGAATTTCTTGTGGCATGTAGAGATTTCAATATGGTACCTAAATATCTAAGGTTGAAAAATAAACCTGTAAGTTTGAAACAAGAGACAAATAATGCAGATTTGTCAAAATTGAGTGCAGAAATTATTGGAAAAAGAAAAATAGTATTTATCCTTCACAAGAGATGTTTAGACTTATGGTTTTCTATACAAAGTACAGAGTACAAAAACTTTGCTGAAACATGGAAAAATATAATATTGGATACTACACGTATGGAAATTAATGATATTGTGAATGCAGAGGGAGAAAATACAAGGCAGAATGTTACATAGAAATTACATAATTTATTTGATGAAAAACAAGTGCCAGGATAGAGGAATAGTAGCTATGTTGTATTTTTGAATCAATCACCCGTGGATTTAAGTTATAACCAACAGGCAGTTTTGCAACGAGGAAAACAATATACATTTCCACATTCCCACAGCACTTACCTAGAAGTGAAGAATTGATTCCGTGTATGAAAAAGTTAAAAGAAATTTGCCAAGTCCATAAAAAGAAGATGTAACGATCAAACTATATATAATTTTATTAAAAGAATTCAATGAAAATCATGCAAAACATTCCATTTGAAGAAGCTAAAGTACGAAAAAAAGCAATTACGGATGCTGAAAGATAATAAAAACAATAAATTCTGTGAAGCTGATAAGTTAGGGCAGATTGTTCTAATGAATACTGTAGATAATAATAATAAAATGTCTAAAGTAATAGAGGACTTAATGTGTACAATCATCAATAAAGACCCAACAGATAAACAAATAAAATATTTGCATGGATAAGAAATCATAGTACATTGCCAGACGAAGTAAAAAGTCCTTCCCACCAATGGGTGCATTTATACCAAAAGTTTTTTGCAAGATTAAAAGACATAAAGAAGATGCACTAATGAGGATGATTGTATTAAAAGCCAACTCACCTTTGATTTAATTAGAAAAAAATATTTATAATTTTCTTGCATCAATATTTATGAAACACCAATACAGTTTAAGGAATACATATGATTTTATTCACATAATTAAAAATATTATTCAAGATTTGCAGTTTTACGAAAATGCCAGTATGGATGTTAAAGATTCGTATCCAAATACTCCAGGACCTCAGGCCATAGATATTATTACTCATGGACTAATGCAACAAAAATTCTAACAGGAATACAAGTACAAGAGTTAAAAAAATTATTGTTCAATATATACGAAAATAATGTTTTTGCATTTGAAGATATTAATTATAAGCAAAATACAGGAGGACCTATGCGATCACCCGTGTGTACATTATTTGCAGAAGTTATTATGACAGATATTGAAGCCAAAGTGATAAATAACCTGAATGAACCCCCATTTATATACTGCAGATATGTTCATGTATTTTCATCTTATCAAAATTGAATTCCACAAAACTAGAAGACATAGCTAAAAAAAAAAAGAGTATTCATCCTTTGAAGTACCGATTGAAGTTGCACCCTCTGCCTTCATGTCGCGGCCAGTACGACATGAAGGCAGAGGGTGCTACGAATCACCGGAGTTTATGCCTTTTATGCGAACGGCACCGGACTACACTAATTTGTTCCTCTGTTATAAAGTTTTGAAATTCAAACCGGCTTTGAGCCACCCTGAATAGAGTAGTAAGTTATTCTTAATATTTAGTTATGTTGGTGCTGAAAATTTTCCCTACAGTTATCAGCGGTTGGACACCTTGACAACTCCTATTTCCATAATAACGAACTAGGGTGAAATTTTCGTTCATTGGTCAATCATTTTTTTTCGTTACCTTTCAACTTCTGGTAATGCACAATCAAACATAGTACGAAATTTTTAAGTATAAATATTAAATTATTCTTCTGTTTCAAAGTACAGTGTACTACAAAAATTTATGAAGCTTTTCTTAAGGAAATACAAAGTTGTCCATTCGTTAAACCACAACGAGTGGAACGAGTCATCCGAGAAATAAGTTAACGAATTCTTAAATGAAAGAGATAATCCTGGATTGATCCGGTGGCGTAGTGATCTAGGAGTTCAAAAATGATCTTTCATCTGAGGTGGTTCCATGCTCGAATCCTTTTAAAAGATGCATGTATGTGGAGTACTGCCAGGATTCGAACGCGGCTCTCTCCCTTCTTCCTTGTTACCAGTGTCCCCAAATTAGGTACGGGCAACAGCTTATCGCCCAATGAGTTGTTCAAGGTGGTAGGTAAGCACAAATAAAGATATACTGCTCCAAAGAAAGGTATATATCTTTCATTGGTTCGCAAAATCTAAAGTACCGCTCCTAGCCTTAAAAGTACACGTTGTTCAATGCAAGAACTACGGTGATGTTTCCAAAACATTTCCCGTACTGTAGAAACAAAAATTATTGCATTAAAGTAAACGTTTGTAGGTTGAATGTGATATCGTAGCCACCCAGCGCGAATGATCTGTACCAAAATAATTTTAACGGATGTTAATACTATCCGTATGTGAGGAGACGGCAGATGCAACACAAAGAAGAAAAGAAAAGGTAATGGCAAAGTGTTTAGAAGTACGACGTGGTGGAATAGCATAATATTGCTGAATAATCAATTAAATTATGACACTATTAATTGTAATGATATTAATAATAATTATTATTTAAGTAACGGGCCATATTGTTAAAAATAAAATTATACATATTTGGTCCAATTATATTCTTAAACAAACATGAAATGCCTTCAGAAATTCAGCTGCCATTTTACCAGTCTTCTTTATTTTGGTGTATTATTCAGGAAATAATGTCCGTCACCAAATCATGTGTTAAAATTCGTCTTTTGATTTAGGAACCTTATATATGATTTGACAAATCCTACAGTTGCCCGAGTTGTCAAGGTATTAATTTCATGCAAGGATCGAGTGCCTCACGGTGTGTGCATCAAATACGTAAACGACCATCAATGAAGTGAAGTAAATAACTCGACTTATCAGACCAGCAAGCCTTTTGTTTTTGGATTCATCCTGACCAACCTGCATGATCTTTGCACCACAGGAGATTTTTGTACCGATGAATTGTGGTTAAAGAGGATGCCGTCTGGTTTCCTGCTGTTACGTAAGAGCTTGCGATGGATGGCCACGGCAGATACTCTTCGTGGTTGACCTCTGATGTACTAGGAGGTCAACCGTTGAACAATGATCAGTATGATTGCATGTATGAGTCGTCGGACGTGGCGCTAGCATCTGATGTCAACTTTTCGATATCCTGGACCCGTGTTGTTGCTTGGCATTTTCACGCCACTCCTGATATACCTTAACTACAGCGGCTCGCGAACAAACCGCAAGTTCAGCCGTTGAGCAAATGCAGGCAACCGTTTCAGAGTTCCCTCATTCTGCCCTTTTTCAAGTTCTGATAAATTCTATTCTTTACCCTTTAGCTTCACTTACAGCTTTTATAAGTTTTGTCGGTGGAATAATTGCGTCCTCTCGAAATCACGTGATCAACTGTCTGCATCCATTTTTGAGAGAGCTGATCAAAATTCAATAATCACTCGGTGTATATGGCCTCGATAAATGTATTTACGTATGTTTTCTTTATTATTTTGTTAAATAGAAGGCCACAAACTTTCTTGAGAAGATCAACTCCACTCTCTTCTGCTATGTACGAGGTAGAGCTACGCGAGGGAAATTACAAAATGCTACCTTATTAAAAATTGCCGAAAGATTTTTGAGTAAAAACAGGTTGTCCTCAGGAAAATTTTGGAGGAATTTACCTTTAGGCAATCAACTGCAAATTTGTTCCGGCAAACGGAAATTTTTTACGACACATACGATATCAGGAAACATGGTGTTTCCATCGATCAGAATATTTAGTGGCTGGAAAATGTTTAATCGAGGATAATTAATTGCTTTGAAGAAGAATCGCACGCTGACCAGCTGATGTAATATTGAATGTGTAGAAAAGAAGATGAATTTTATAGCTTGACCGTCTAATTTTTCTTGGTCTGTGCGGATTTTGTTTTTCTCTTTTTGTAGTGCCACGATAATGAACACTTCCACTGTGATGGCTATAAAATGGTTCTACCCTTAACCGGCAGTTCCATTTTAAACTTGGAAACCACAAACGCAGTTAATATTTCTAGTGCTGCGGAAAATAACTCCCCGTGATGTAGTATGGATCAATGCTACAAAAATTAAATTGAGATTTCCTAATAAAGTTATTTTTCGAGTAAAATAATAAAATGTGGAAAAAATGGAAATGTATTAAAAAGTATTCCGAAATTAATGGGAATTGCACAAAAATATAGTTATCAAATATAACACGCGTTCGCAAAATAACATATATCCCAAATTTTAAGATTTATTAGAAACAAAAAATCATCTTTATATAAATGTGCTTCTGAAACTCATATACAGAGTGTGGCGAAATGATACTTTGCCAATTGATCGGGCTAAAGAAATAGCTGTAATTGATGGATGGAACGGATATGCAAAATACACATGTTACGCATCATGCGTTCGATATACGCAAATAAAAAATCGTACAAGCTGCCACGGTTGCATTTGAGGGTACCGACGTTCGGAATATTTGAATGGCAACACCGCAATTTTTTAATGTCATTGTAATGAGCTCCATGAAATCAGTAAATGTTGTTGAAATGGTATCACTAGATCCAAAAGTGAACGTTATATCGTGAAAAAAAAGACGGCATGCGAAATACGGAATTACGACGACAAAGGGCGCTGCAGTCGTTGGAACACATGATATGATGTCAGTATGTAGCGATAAACGAATGAGATGACGTCAGTATGAAGCGATAAACAAATGAGGTGATGCCAGTATGAAGTGATAAACCAATAAGATGATGTCACTTGAAACACTTTTGAAATGCAGCGTTCTAGTGACAAACAGAAAAACTCAAGATGCCGCTCTCAGCAAAGCTACGGGGTGAACTCCTGAAATACTATTACCTGAATGTTTGCATTACTGCAGCTGAGTTATGTGTCTTCCGTAGGACAGATACGTAACGCTGGAGTTCGTAATCTACACAAACTGTTTGTGATTTGATCGGTAAGTCTGAAGATACCGGATACATGTCTGATAGATGTCAGTCTGGACTACCTGAAACTCCTGCGGAAACTGCAGCTGAAATCCACCACGCTATCCGAGAATATTCTATAGCTAATGCAAGAGGTGTTGCATGGACACTGTGCATGCTAAAGACAAACGTGATAAAAGTTCTCTAGTCACCCGTGCGTTAGAGAAAGCTGGGCTGTTATCTCTTTTCGACAATTTAAACCTGGTATAATACAAATCTTGAAATATACACTGGCGGTAAGTGAAAAAAGAACACCAAGAAGGAATTGGCGGACGAACATGAAATTTACATATGTTAACGCAGTCGTGTTTACGTAGGTGTGATGTTGATTTTGGGACCAACCGGTGAGCGCTTACGCCACATCACGGCATAATATGCAAATTATCGTCGGTGGTATTTAAGGAATACGGCGAAGTGAATGTAATCAGTCGTCGGCGTACGGACACGTACGAAGATCATGAAGAAGCTGCAATGACTACACATGGAAGACGTGTAAGATTTAAACAGTTATCGGACTTTGATCGAGGTCGTCTAGTCGGACTCCGCGAGGCCGGGTGGTCGTATCGTCGTATTGCGGAGCGCATTTAACGGGAAGTATCGGTGGTGGTACGATGGTGGCGTAGATGGTCCGAGGAACAATACCACACGAGAAGACGTGGACCCGGGAGCCACAAACGGACTGATGAGCGGACCAATAGATGCATAAGAAGAGCGGCGTTGTCAAGCAGAACATCCACTGCGACGAAAATCCGAGCTGCCGTTGCACCTGAGGTGATTGTGTGAACAATCCGCAGCCGCCTACTGGATGCAGGACTACGTGCACGTGTGCCTCTGGCATGTGTACCTCTGACTCATGCCCACCGTCAGGAACGGCTTCAGTGGTGTCGCCAACGTCTGCACTGGAGAACGCAATGGCGATCTGTCGTGTTCAGCGATGAAAGCAGATTTTGCTTGGGAGCCTCCGATGGCCGTATGCGTGTTCGCAGACGCACAGGGGAGCGTCTCCACCCATACAAACAGTAGAAGCGCGTCTACTGCTTGTCAAATTCCATATTTGAATCCGCATTTTGATCAGTTGATCGTCTAGATTTTCCAAAAAGAGACTCCATGTAAACATCAATTTTAGAATTATAACAATAAGACGTGCCTGATATGCGAGTTTTTCTGTTCAATACGTAACATTAACACGTATGAAAACTTGAAAATTACACCGCTACAGAGACGTATGGGTGGTCATCGGGGCTATGTACACATCGTGAGTTATCTCTGAGTACAACACAATGTCACTGTACAGTATACCACGTTGATCGGACTGTACACTAGTGCAACGGGCACCAGCGATTCTCGCTGGTCAGTGGGTCAGTGGTAGACGGCAGAGATGCCTTCTAGAATGTACTCTCCGTGCCGCAGATATTCAGGCAACGGTCAGGCTGGCCACTTCCGTATCTGTAGGCGACGCAACCTGGCCACGAATGGCTGTGAGAGAAGAATTAATCGTAGCGTTATGTCGTTTCTCTCGGCCATCCACTGCCCTCATGCTTCTGAGATGTGCCCTTCTGGATTCATTGGGACCAACATCGTCCGATTGCCGCGTCGCTCATAACTAAATGTCAGGTGTTGGGGCGACCTGACCAGATGGCCTCTCGCAGCCCAGTCATGCATCTTCTCTCAAATTTGCTCAATTGCTTTCAGTGTGCAAGGATTGGGCTTCTAGGAGTACTTACATTCTGTGGAGGTTTGTGCATCCGCTATATGCTGTCCAAATCGACCCTGCGTGCAACCGTTTCTCTGCATATGCTCTCCTCAATGTTCAGGTACCATGGGCTGTGGTGGGACATTATTTAGCTAGTGGTCGTTACTTTTTAATCGTTTCCATATTCGGTCATGTAGTAATTGTCGTACCTGGGTGCGGAGTTTCATCAGGAGCTAACCACATACTTCTGGTGTTTCGACCATTTTTTTCGCGGCAAATAGTGTATTTCCGTTTGGTGGATGCTCTATAAAGATGTTCCTTGTCAAGAAAAACTATAACGTTCGTTTCAGCATGCTGGACTGTAATACTTATTTCAAATGATCCATAGCTGACAAAGATAAGAGATAGATGTCGTTTTTTCTATGGGGCATTTTGAGAAATGAAGAAAGTAATATCTGCGGCACTACTGCGAAATTACCCATGATATATATTAAAAACATGAATTATATATATATATATATATATATATATATATATATATACTTAAGAGCAAAACTGAAGACTAAGGAAAAACTTTAGAATTTAAAACGAAGGTTGCAAAAAAAACCTGAAAATCAAAACGCGCAACGCAGCAGTTTTGAAAATTCAGAATTCACATTCTATAAAGAAGATACCTAAGCAAAAAAATGCAAATATAATTTTGACTCACACCTAGTACAACATAGAAAAGGTTATGTATCTACCTGTGTGAGTAAAAGGAGAAAAGACAAAAAAATAAAATAAAACAACTGAATGTAGAAGGTGTCGAGAATACTGAGCCTTGGCTTTATCAAGGACCAGCAAAAACTCTGCATTTTCTCACTTCCACAAAGACCTAGTTGGAAATGGGTTTCTGCAAGGCCATAGATGCAAGTAACATTCCCACCTAAAATAGTTTAAAACATATATATATAAGTCATGTCCTCCGTAGAGTTGCATGACCTAGCACTAGTTAACAATTTCGCTTGCATCCATTAACCTTCATGGCCCGACCCATGCTCTTCATCTGTTACTATTAAACAGAGAGAAGAAGATTAAAGAGAACTCAAGCTGTGAGAGTGACATAATAATTAGAAATGATTTTCAGCCATAACGAAATTCCAAGTTCGTTTGAGAGAGAATTTAAACCTGAAAATCAATGCAAAAGAAATCCAAATTTTACATTGCAATTAAGAAAGGAAATGTTAATTTATAACGAACAGATTTTTGAAAGAAAACTTGAGTCTAAAACCCCCTACTCTACAACTTATGACAGCACGAATACGAGAATAAGTTAAAGATAATAATTAACTAAAGAAAACTTTGTGAAAGTTATATACCTTAAACAGTTAGTTGCAATATGTACAAAGTATTTCAGCAGTGCTTTAAGTGCATAATTAAAAGTGCTATGGATATGACGGTCCTATTAAAACAAAAAATTAAATAATATAAACAAAATCACAAAAAAAGCTTAAAAATCTGTTTATAAAAGAAAATAAAAACAAATAAAAAGAAAACTAGTTATTCATCACTAGGATAGCTATACTAAAAATAGTAAAACCAACATTAAAATTAATAAGATTCTGATTAATCTATAGAAGCTCACTAAGGTGATTTAATACATGCAAAGATTATTAAATAAACTGCTCGTGTATTTTATAATATTTCTCATGTATTCTGGAGAGTCAATTCTGCTCTTTCTGATCATACAGATCCACAGTCTTAAGTTTATATATATATATTTTTTTTATTTTTTTTTTCTCTGGTTAAAATCTCCGCGCGTTGTTTTCTTGCTGTATGAGGAGGCCATCAGCCCCACCCTCACTGCCCCCCAGCGTCTGGGGAGTGGCGGAAGAGGTTAGCCATGTTCTTCTCTTATGAGGAGAAAAGTTTTTGTCACACAAGAGGTAAGCTCTCTTCCTTGTTTTTGGGTTCTAGGTTTTATAAGTTCAATGTTTGTACTTATTCTCTGTCGTTTTTTAGCTTTTCAGCTTTTAGGCATTGGTTTGTCTGTTAACATTTTTGCGGGTTTTAACTCTTTCTTTTCTTTGTAACTTTGAGCGTCTTTTGGGGTACCTAGGAACAGAAGATGGCTAAGCTTGTTCCTTTTCTATGCGCTGTCTCTGCGCTGGTTTTTCAAAGTAGTTAAGTTCTTAATAACTAATTAATTATGCACTTAAAGCACTGCTGAAATACTTTGTACATATTGCAACTAACTGTTTAAGGTATATAACTTTCACAAAGTTTTCTTTAGTTAATTATTATCTTTAACTTATTCTCGTATTCGTGCTGTCATAAGTTGTAGAGTAGGGGTTTTAGACTCAAGTTTTTCTTTCAAAAATCTGTTCGTTATAAATTAACATTTCCTTTCTTAATTGCAATGTAAAATTTGGATTTCTTTTGCATTGATTTTCAGGTTTAAATTCTCTCTCAAACGAACTTGGAATTTCGTTATGGCTGAAAATCATTTCTAATTATTATGTCACTCTCACAGCTTGAGTTCTCTTTTAATCTTCTTCTCTCTGTTTACTAGTAACAGATGAAGAGCATGGGTCGGGCCATGAAGGTTAATGGATGCAAGCGAAATTGTTAACTAGTGCTAGGTTATGCAACTCTACGGAGGACATGACTTATATATATATGTTTTAAACTATTTTAGGTGGGAATGTTACTTGCATCTATGGCCTTGCAGAAACCCATTTCCAACTAGGTCTTTGTGGAAGTGAGAAAATGCAGAGTTTTTGCTGGTCCTTGATAAAGCCAAGGCTCAGTATTCTCGACACCTTCTACATTCAGTTGTTTTATTTTATTTTTTTGTCTTTTCTCCTTTTACTCACACAGGTAGATACATAACCTTTTCTATGTTGTACTAGGTGTGAGTCAAAATTATATTTGCATTTTTTTGCTTAGGTATCTTCTTTATAGAATATATATATATATATATATATATATATATATATATATATATATATAAAGGGGGTGTAAGGTCAGGTGATGCGTAACATCACAGCCTCTCCTTGACAAATGTCAACCCCGCCTTCTCGTGCTGCATCTTGTTCCCACTAAAGGGGCTCTGACGACCGCCAATAGCGGTATAACTATAACATCGGGATTAGAGGAAATGCTATCCCACACTCACAAACCCGCTTGGCCAGCGTGGTGAGTTATAGCCAAACCCCTTCAAAATGATTCCACAACATAAATCTTGGCCCTCAGTCTCCGGCAGCTGGAACGTACCTGGCCAAGGTAGCGACCAGTGCGACATGCAGGCAGAGGGTGCTAAGAATCAACAGAGGACCGGACTAGGCTGCCATATGATGCTGACCTTGGCTACGTATAATGGACGCTCCCTGTCTTCTGATTCAAGGCTACTTGAATTGGAAGAGGAACTACAAAGGATCAAGTGGGACATCGTCGGGCTAAGTGAGGTAAGGAGAAAATGAGATCTCACTGAACTGAAAAGTGGACATCACTTCTACTATCATGGGACAGATACTGGCAGAACTAGTGGTGTAGGATTTATAATAAACAAGAAACTGAAGGATAAAGTCGTAGAAGTTGAAAGTTCCTCTGGCAGAGCTGCACGGTAAGCAGCACTTGAAAATAATTATGGGAGATTTCAATGCAAAAATAGAGCAACGGCAACAGAATGAAACTTCTGTAGGTAAATTCGGTCACGGCAACAGAAACCAGCGTGGAAATACTCTCGTTGAGTTTGCAGAGGCAGAACGGTTTTTCATCTTGAACTCCTTCTTCAAAAAAAGCCACACAGGAAATGGACATGGAGACATCCAAATGGGAGGAAAAGTGAAATTGATTTTATTATGTGTAACAAAAAATTCGTCATAGAAGACTGCAGTGTGCTAAAGAAGTTCAACACAGGTAGTGACCATAGATTGGTGAGATGTAAGATGCACCTCAACACTAAACTTGAACGTGGCAAGCTCATAAGACAAACAAAATCTATTGACATAACCTACCTTAAAAAACACCATAATACCTTCAAGTTGGAACTGAAAATTCGGTTCTCTGCTTTAGAAGGCCTAACATCGGAAGGAGTGGATATTTCAAAAGTTAACAGAAAAGTAACCAAAGCTCTGCTGAAGTGAAATCGTTAGATGAACACGTTTACAATATTTTCTTAAATCGGTATTGAATATTAAAGTTGATTATTTAACGTAAAAAAGCCGACAGAATGTCTTCAAAAAATGCAGAACTAAAGTAAACTGCAGATAGCTTCTGAACTACTATTTTTTTATTCCAAAAAAGTCAGTATAACTGGGCTGCACTGCTCATGGCAAAAGTAAAATAATACATGGGTGGCTCAGCTGTGGCGTGATGTCAAACCATCTTTTCGTTCCAGACAGATTTGCTGGGGATCGTCCTTGTCTCTCGTAATTTCAAAATTTATGTGGGTGAAATCTACAGTAGTCTGACCGATAATGCATCGAATCTTCAAACTGCGTATATAACAGGCTTAGATCACTGAGCATTGTCTTTGAAAAGCATAACCGCCGTTTAGTAAAGTCAACACGTAAAAGCATGTTTCGCGATCTGTGTAAAAACATTGTACAGAGTATAAGAAGATCGATATATATGTATGAATACATGTGGGGTATTTGGAAACTTCCCACTACGGGTCCATCGAATCTCAACACTTAAATAATGGACGGGCTGGACGAACACTGAACACACACACACACACATTTAATCTGACTTACACTTACAATTGTTATCAGGATACACTAACAACGGAACCTACTCGTTCCTCTAAGAAATACAAAATGGCGAACGCAACACCCTTCGGAACAGAACCCTGTCTCGTTGTTCACGCTTCAGAACTCTCCGCATTTCGGCCTCTAATCTCTGGGAGCATGTTTTATCGACGCGCCGACGTCCGATGCTTACGCCATTTAGTGGTCGTTCCTCTGTGTAGTGATCTCGGCATTGCACCGACTGGTCGGCACATACCGAAAACCCACAGTCTCGGCCATGCTGAAAAGGTGCTGTCCGGAGCTGCTCCTGATCCGTAAGTGTTCGTGGCGACATTATTGTTCTGGACATTTAGACAACAAAAGAAAACTCTCAAATAAAACACATACCCACAGTCATTGAAAAAGGAATTGAAAGTCCTTCAGTGACCTGCTCTAGGCCATGGCTTTATATGGTCCCTTGCGATAGATGTGTTGTTCGGTCCTTCGTGGTTTCCTACTTTCTCGATGTCGTACCAATCCTTTGGCTTCACTGCCTTGACACGATAAGGGCCAACCAATTTGGTCGTAGCTTTAACCCCGCACCGAACTGCGTCCTCTGATTTGCAACTAGATCGTTGACTTTATACAGTTTAGGTGGTTTTCGTTTCCGGTTGAATTGTCGACTAATTTCCTGTTGCAGTCTCAATATATTGCTCTTGGTGTCTTCACGAATATCATCTCTATCACGTAGCGTGCATTTTAAATGTTTCTCTTCTAACAGTTCTCTAATATTTAGATCTCTAACATTCTTCATTTTAACGCCAGTCATCAGTTCAAATGGGGTGTGTTTAGTGCTTCTTGAGATCGTGCTATTTTTTAAATTGGTACTTTTGGTTTTGTTTGGCTTGTAGTCATGCACAAGATCCGAAACTTCACTGCGCAACTCCAAATCTCGTATATAATCCAAGTTCAACATGCCCGAATCTTCAGTCACACTCGCGACATGCAGCAAAAAACATTAAACACGTTCTCATTTTGCTCTCCTGAAGCGGCGATAACAGTCTTCTGTTCGGACAGGCTTGGTTCCTATACGCCAGCATCTGACCTTGACCCAGTTTCATCTTGGCAAACAGGTTTGCAGGGTTAAACACTGAGCGTTGAGGCTATTCGAAACTGCTGCCGTTACCTTGACGACGACATAAGAACTCAGTACTGAGATCTGGAACTTTGGCAGCGGAACTTCATGTTTTATCATTATAACAACCAGAAATAATTACTCTACCCTCTGTTATTTTTTGGCGGGGACCACATTGCTTTTCAGTACCGCAATTTGTGCGCCTGAATCAAAAGAGCAGTTACTTTTACCATCAATCAAGATGTCAGTACACTCCAGTTCGTTTTTCAAACGTTTTCTCTCAACGGGCTGCTCCGATTCCAGTACAATGACTGAACTTACACTCCGCCCGTTTTTCTCTTTGCTCACTTAGGACCTCTGGTTTTCTTCGGAAACGTTTAGAACAAAATTTTGCAAAATGTGTTCCTACACATACGTAGCAGCTGGGGTTTCCTTATTTTGCCCATAGTTATTTTTGTTGGACTTTCCTTACCGTACATTCTTAAAATTTCGGGTTCCACCTTCACTCATATTCTTCACCGATTTGTACTCATTTGCTTGAACGTCGTTTATCGATTTTCCTTTCAACAGAAATAAACATCGCACTCTTTCGCTAGTATTACAGGTTCAAACCAACTTTCTCCTCCCTGCTTAATCCCTATGTGAGATGCCGTGTCTCTGTCTAAGGTTAGGTACAATTTATCCGCCACCATCAATTTGCACAAAGAGTTAAAATCACTAACCTCACGCAGTTTACAATAATACTCAAAGTTTGCTGTATATCTCGATGCGAATTGAATATGTGTTTCACTCAGCTGTCGAAAATCTTTCCAAAAATTATTCAAGCATTCCTGCGCTATCCGCTGAAACTCTCTTTATATTAGTGACTTAAGCTTATCACAACCTTTCATCTTTTCCTCCCGATGTAAAGCAGTGCGTTGCTAGTTTTTTCCCTAAGAAGGTATATCAAGATCTCTGACCTCATGTCCAGCGGCACCGCTTTTATAGCAAAAGCTCGTTCCACAGATTGGAAAAACTACTTGAGAATCTCTGGTTTAACTGGAATAGTCATACTCAGTGTACGAACACTTTTAATCAGGGTTTCAAGATTAAACGTAGTTTAATCTTGAAACCCTGAGTATTATCAGTTCGCTCATTCTTCAATGCCGAAC
This sequence comes from Macrothele yani, assembly GCA_039090855.1. NCBI lineage: Eukaryota > Metazoa > Arthropoda > Arachnida > Araneae > Macrothelidae > Macrothele > Macrothele yani. Next base: position 63,706,222 of record CM077034.1, read on the forward strand.
GGCTTCGATTACTTTCCAGTTCTACGTCCTTCTCCAATTGCGCTAATTTGATTTTTTCTAGCTCTGATACTCGATCATTTGCAGCTCTCGCCTTCCTCTCTTCTATTATAGAACTTAAGACGTCTTTTACAAAATCCGGATCATTTTTATAGATTTCAGTGCTCACTATTTTTAATTTTAAATCAACTATCGTCGCTCGTATTGTCACCGTTTCACCGATCTCTTGTGCTACTTGAATCAAGTCTGCTTTGCAATAATTTTTATATATAGCTGACAAGAGAGCTTACCTTCAAGAAGTGAAATAAAAGCTCCGTCTTCACCACTGCGTAATCCACAGGCGCTTCGGAACGAATCTCACTTGCTGACACCAGCATTGTGAGGTATTGGGAAACATCCCTACTATAGTTCCATCGAATCACGACACTTAAATAATGGACGGGCTGGACGACCTCTGAACCAACACATATTTAATCTGTTGTACACTTACAATTGATATAGAATACAATAACAACGGAACCTACTCGTCGTTCAGCTAAGAAATACAAACATGGCGAACACCAATCGAACACACTTCGGCACACAGCCCAGTCTCGATGTTTACACTTCAGAACTCTCTGTAGATCTAATTCTTGTTTCTGGAAGTATGTTTTAGTGACGAGCCGACTGTCCGAAGCTCACGCCACCCAGCGGCCGCTCCTTCGCGTAGCGTTCTCGGCATTTCACCATCATGACGTCACATACCGATAACCCACATATATGTTTTGGTTCATAATAAATTGTTCTCTGTTTAATTTAGGCGCGAACGTGAAGCAACAAAACCATGATATCTGATTTCGTATGTATAATCCATTTTCTCTCAAATCTTATTTCAAAAGAAAGATGCTTTTACGCTCAGACAAACATAAATTATTTTAAATATGCAAGTAAAATAATTTGAGGAAGTTATAATGTAACTATTTTTTCTCAAGCATTTAGGCAGTATCTGCTAGTAAATAATTAGAAAAAGAATAAAAATATATAGTAATTCCTTAAGACTTATTCCATTTCTATTTACTTTGTTATTAATGAACGCCCTACTGGGGTAAAACTTTGGTGATATCGCACAGCAGATTGGTTAGGATAACATGAAATTTACAGTTTGCACAATGTCCAAAATATTTCGGAAATTACCTATAGAAAGAAGAAAATTTCCAGAAATGTGTGTTTTGTCATTAATACGTTTTTTTTATAAAATTAATTCAGAAGAAATTCTCAGACATGTGTGTATTCGCATCAAAACGCTTATTTATAAAATTAATTACTCTTTTCTCCAATTAGTTTAAGCGAGGAATTATGCAGTTCTCTGTTAGGAAGAAACGTAGTGTTGATGAACCGGGAGCCAAAGAGATTTAATTTTTCTAATAAGATTTATTATCTTTATTTTTATTATATCAAAGCCATTGTTGTTATATTCATAAACACTTTGCAGCTAAGAACGAAGGCCTAAAGCTCATTAAACCCGAGGGATATTTGTGTCCAGACGCTTTATCTGATGTTTTAAACGTACGACATAAAATTCTGCTTCGTTTTATATGCTAGTAGACAACTATAATTATAATTATCAGAACACACAGACATAAAATTCAGTTTAAGTCATGAATTCAGAGAGAAACATTAAATCATGGGAAAGATATAAATCCAAATAATGATAACCAAACAGCACTTTAGTTCAAGTTTTGTTTTCAGAACATAGGAAATAACGAGTTCAAAAAAGGTGCAAGAAAATATAGCTTTCGGTAAATCATAATTCCGAAAAAAATCTTCAAAATATCATTCAACGTAACTTCCAACTGTTAAAAATTGCAAAAAACTAGTTGTTGTTGGTGTAAATATATTCATTTTTATTTGCTTTCTTTACGCGTTATTAATAACCCAACGAAAAACCAAGGTCACGTCTGATGTATGTAATTATGTGGGACATTCTGTTTTGTACAATTTCCAGATTGTAGAAGTATTGAACTTCTGCATAGCAGTATATTATTTTAGAATTAATTTACAGTTAAATAATCTAGAAAATAATTCGTTTCTATACATTTAGGAAGTAACACTAAAAATTTGAAATAAGCAAAAATCTTCATTCGTTAAGAGCTACTTTAAGGATTTATTTGTAGGCAACTTCAACTTTACATTTGGTAACGTATTACACCGTCATTAACCTGCATGTCAATAAAACATGCGCCGACCTGAAAACTATTTCCATTAGATTTGTTATTATCTTCCTATTTAAATATGTCTTAGGTCTTTGCAATAGGTTTTAAATTTATTTTGCTATGATGTACATGTTTTACATTATTCCTTTTCACGATTAAAGCAAATAAATTTACAGAAGATTCAAAGCTTCTTTCCCGACATCTTTAGGAAATCCACTCGTGGAAATTCCTTGAAATTTATATTTCGCTGTTTTGCTGGCTATTGAATTCCTGCTCATATATATCTCTCGTATTTAGCATTAATATAGCGCGAATACGTGATGCCATTCTCCAGATATATTTTAAGGATCGATTTTTATTTCTCATAAATCAAAATTCGACTAAGGCAGAAATTATTAATTTTTACGTAAACCTCTTTAAATCCATTGTTTAGGAAAGGTGTTTCTGGCCTTGTACGCAGGTTTGGAGAACAAGCTCTCATCGATATCAACAAAAAGAACTTCGCTTCCATTCTTCATCAGATAGAATATATACCGTTTTGTGAACTACCAGCTTTGCTACGATTTGCATATAGACGCCCAGGTTATAATGTTTTGGATCTTTCCTGTACTCGTAATACGTACTGTTGGCTTATTCACCAAAATATTTTCCCTCCAGCAGAAAAGCACCTAGCGCATCTACGAACATATACGTTTCTTCAATCTTAGGAAGTAGTGTGCCAGTGTACACTGAAGAGCAATTGAATTAGAGACAGCTGGCCTTATACAAATGTGGCGCTGTGGGCGGCCCTGTAAACGGAATCGACATGACGTATGCTGCGATCCGACAATATAAGGACTGATTCGACAGGAATCAGTAAGAGACGGAAGCAGTATGGGTAAGACGCAGGATCTAAGAGCATTTAATCATGGGCAAATTATCGGGGCCTGACGAATGGTTCATTCCATATCGGAAGTCGTGCAAGACCTGTGATTTTCATGAGCCACTGTTTCACGGGTACACCGTGAGTACATCGAATCCAGTAAAACCATCCATGCAAGGGACAACTGCCGTGGAAAAGAGCTTGAGGATGAGCGGGTCATCGTTGTCTAGCTTGCAATGTAACAGCGGATAGACGGGAAACAGTGCAAGAAATCACTCGGCAATTTAACGCTGGTGCACAAAAACGCGTAACAGCCACAGCATCCAGAACCATCTCCTCGCGATTGGGTACAAAAGCCATCGTCCCACAAGGGTACCGCTGCTGACCGCACATCACATAATGCAAATATTAGCATGGGCGCGGGAACATCGTGAATTGACCCTAGACATGTGGAAAAATGTAGCCTGGACTGATGAGTCGAGATTCACGTTGGTACATGTGGATGGCAGGATAAGAGTACGGCGCAAACCACATGAAACGATGGTTCCTTCTTGCCAACAGGGTACTCTTCAAGCTGGTGGGGTTGGCATTCTCGTCTGGAGACTGTTTACGTGGACTGAAATTTGACCACTGGTATGTGTGACATCGTCCCTCACAGGACAACCTTACCGGGATATCCTGGACGACCATTTGCTCCCGTTTGCGCGTCTTCAACATCCCACTGGAGACCTCATCCTTCCAAAAGACAATGCGCCGTGCCATCGCTTCCAAATAGTATCCGATTGGTTGAATGAACACTCCACCGACGTGACCTCGCTTCCTTGGCGAGCTAGGTCACCTGACTTCAATCCCATCGAGCACATCTGGGATGTCATCGAGAGAGATGTTCGAGGTTCTGACCCTCCTCCATCAAATTTTCCTGAACTGTGGGAGCTTTTTCAGAAGTCGTGGATCCGTATGGCTTCCCAACGCTTCCAGTGTCTTGTCGAGTCCATGATGATACGAATCGCCGCCGTCATCAGTGGAAAGGTGGTGCTACACGTTACAAGACAGGTATCTCTAATTTAATTGCTCTTCAGTGTAGAAGGCAGATAAATGTTTATTCATGTCAAAGCGATGTGAAACAGTTACTCTTTCTTGTAGAAAGTGACAAAATTCATTTTTTTGAATTAAATTTTTGAACAATCTTACAGTAATGCAGATCGTGCTGTTGTTGTTCAGTTAGTCTCCAAAAGGAAGACTTGTTTTAGAAATAAAAAAAGAAAGGCAAGACGGGAACGACAATAAATAAACAACAACTAAGTTGATGTGCGGCATGAGGCTTTGAATTATACGTGCAGATCCTTAAAGAAAATTATAAACAAAAATGTGTTCCTTTATTCTCATCGTTAAAAAAAGCACGACATATGTGCTATCACGAGAAATAATATTGTCAGCTGTCGAATAAAGCTAAATTCAAAGCGATATTCATTGCAAAAATTTTTTTGAAAATTTGAAGGTCAATATAAGTAATTCGAATTCAAAAGTACCAATTTCTCACCAAGGATGTTCCAAATATTAGCAAAAAACAGTACCTTTTCAGTTTTGTGAAATAAAAACAACTTTCAAGCAGAAATCAAGCTTGAGAATTTCCACACATGACAGAACCGACTTCCTGATGTCCCTTATATCTTGCATAATAACGTATCATCATGTGTGTGATATGATAACATTCAGAAAGGTAGAGTATCAAGTAAAATCCCTGTTTTTCCTTATCTGTGAGAGAAGACGTGTAGCATATCTACAAAGAAAGGCTTTTCAAGGAAATCACATGAATGCATACATATATGTAAAACTAATTGCAAATGTTTAACTAAGCAACAAAGACTTATTTTAAGCAAAATAAATTTATGTAATATTCTTTGGAAGAAAAATACTGAATGATTCAGACAGAAATAATTTTAGGAATAGTCCAAATTTATTACTTCTGTTGCACAACAAAGAATATTTTTATTATTAAGTAAAATATCTTTCGTTAAATAAATATTTACTTAACTATAATCCAAAATGCAACGCCTGTTTGTGAAGAAAAATTTTGTTATAAATTAATATATGCTTGCAGTGCAGTAAAATATCTCTCTCGTCCCTTTTAGATTTATAGGAAGTAAAAATTGCCTTCTTATGCACATATATCTGAAGATCCAATACCATATTTGTAATGGAATTCGTACCCTTAGCATAATCTAATTTATGCCTACATATTTATAAGTCTGCACATAAATGTTTTTGATTCAAAGCAATTTTCGGTACAGTGACGTAAATTCTGGATTAAAACTACGTTAATCACAAAGGGTTTTTTTTCGCATCACTTCTGTTTTTGTCAACATTTAAAGAAGACGATTCCTATATGTTGATTATGTAATATGATTCACGTACATACAGTGTCTAATTTAAAAACACAAACAATCAGAGTGAAAGCCTAACACCGTATTTGGACAATCCCACTAAGCAGCATAGCGTCCTTATATCCGTAAGTTAGATTCTGATCATTCATCACTTCAGTAAAACGGATTTCGAAGAAAAAAAGACAACTCTCCTTTAAGATTCGTCATTCATAAAGTATTATATTTTATGAATGGCGAATCTAAAAGAGATATGAATCTAAACAGCAGTGATGTATTAAACAATTGACGTTTCAGATCATATTATACTAACCAACTGAATTCGTACAACGGATAATATCAATTTTGAAGTCCCACGGATTTGTTTTTCTGGTATTCTTGTGGTAACTAAGGTATTTATAGGTGGCTATGACACAGACGTACGTTCTACTTCTTAGGTTGTCAAAATTCCGCCATGTATGGCATACGTTGTGACTGAAAAATTTTAAATATTCAATATTCTACGGCAGAATGAAATAGAATAATAACGTATTTTTGGAATATTTTTCATGGAGAATTTGTTGGTTTTTTCCGAATAGAACAGTTTTTACATTTTGATTGAAGGAAAAAATATTGAAATTTAGAATGATGTCAGGGCAAATATTTTTACCATTAAAATGCAAACTAAAATAATAAAAATAGAACAACTCCAGCTCTCCTTTACGTGAATATTTATTCTGAAGCATTTAAGTCTTAGTAAATATAAACTAAGGATTCGTTTCAGGATACAGATAAATGAAAGTACAAATCATTTTGGGTATGATAAGGACGGTGAATACAAATGAAAGCACTGTTTTAAGAGAAAAGCTCTTGATTCCACTGGCTGCGTGAAGTTAAAGAATGGCGTCTTAGTTAAACAAATAATGTGTTCAGTCTTACGTAGTTAATTCAGAACGAAAAACACTTCATTACATTTCAATAAAGGATTAAAGAAAACAAGTATCATCAAACAATTAATTTAAAGAAGGTTTATTTCAATATATAATTAAGAAAACAAGCATCGATGCACAAGCTCAAAGATTGCCCATCTGCTGATTTTAGTATTTTAAACCCTCCAGAGTATATATCACGACCAATACATCAAAACATAAAAATACATTGGCATCAATTTACAAAGCTTCGTTTCATTGTAATATAAATAAATGTTATTTTTTTGTTTTATTATAAACAATAAATCGCCTTTCAGAATAAGATATCAACAAAGCATCACTTTAGTTTTCTGGCAACTTCTCCAAAGTCGTTATTACTCTTTTTTTGTTTTGTTTACAGTTGATATCGCAAGCATGTCCACAAACATTTTCGCCTCATACAAAACTGTCTGTAATAACAATAATACATCCTGACCTTTAATCCATAGCTCCAGTGTGCGATGTGGTTGAACAGGCTCATCGGAAGAGTAAATCACAGTGATACCAGAGTTATTACAATAACTTTGAATTGGATTCATTTCTATTGAATGTGAACCAGATAATTTTAAACTGACGCCTGTTTCTAAGCGGAATGAACAAATGCCTTGGCATTCATCACTTTCTCTTAAATGCTGCTCTATGTGCAACAGCATTTCAAGCCTTTTTTTCTAAAAGTGTCATTTTGCATAACGCTCACCACCGTACTTTCCACAAACACGGTATAAAACTGTTTACTACCTGCCGCTAACAACCGCGCATTCTATCGCTTAGACTTTATTACACAGCTTTCAACATCCTGCTGTTCAGAGGCAAGTAACAAAGCTATGTTTTGCAGTTACAATTGGTTCATGTGCTCACAGGTAAATGCCGACTCATATTTCTTATGAATGTGTTAGTCCGAATGACATGTGTGCCTTTTCATTTGATTTAAAGATGATCTATCAGGACAACTATGGAATTTAAAATTGAATTTACCGGAGTTTTTGTTCTTTTCGAAACTTATTATCCGTTGAAGAACTATTGGTTACACATAGAAAGTATTATTTCTTCAAATTTGTTCTTTTTTTTCACTCGAATGTTTTTGTAATGGCGGCATCTTTAGATGCCTCGACGACAACGGGCCTTTCCCAAATCCAGGACTAACGAGAACTTATACTATCTTTTGAAAGGCTACTTGGCCTGCATTTGAACACCATGCACACACCAAGTCTAACACTAGATTGAGCGCCTGATGTAGATAAGGGCCTTACGCTTCACCCATAAACTTCACATGGAAACTTTCAAGCCCCGCCGGCCGCCACGCCCGAAACATTGCTCCAATCTCAGTTTTCTCTTCGCCTGGCACATCTACATAGTAAGACTTTTATTTTGATACCTAAATCATATTTTTGCATTCAGCTGTTCTCTTAAAATAGGTCGCACAGTGAAAAACCTTATAGCATGAATATATAGATGGCGTAACATAATATGTACATTCTAAATATGTTTATTAACAATGATCAACGGAATGTTTATTTACATCTTTAGATAATGCACTGTAAAAAATTACTGTAGGTTTTACGGTTTTAAACCGTTTTCCAGGGTGCCAACAAAAAACCGTAAAATCTATAGTTTTATGCAGTGTTGGAGCAAAGCTATAGCTTTGCTACAATAGCTTTGCTCCAACACAATTAACACAAAACTATAGCTTTGCTCCAACACAATTAACACAAAACTATAGCTTTGCTCCAGCGCAATTAACACATTCGTTCCAGCCAAATTTTTTTGTTTTCGTGAATATTTGGACTTTGGATCGCTACAGCCAAATTCTGTGCTTATTTCTTCATTAAATGCAGTGTTGGTGCAAAGCTATAGCTTTGCTCCAACACTGAATAAAACTGTAGTTTTACGGTTTTGTGTTGGCACCCTGGAAAACGGTTTAAAACCGTAAAATCTACAGTCATTTTTTACAGTGTGGGAAACGTCTTACCTACGTGAATAAACTGGATCGATAGAATGCTAAATTGTATATATGCATCACACAGTCCAACGGCGTAAAGCAAGCAGGTCTTCGAGATTCTTCGCTGTTCTGATGCGAAGAACTTCGATACGAATGCCTGATAGAGTTGTTCTGCCCAAAGGGTCGCTCAGAAAAGAGAATACGTCGGACCTAGGACTATTTCAGTCCCTCCATGCTTCCGCTTTCAACAACGCGTGTTTCGCGAGAGTTGTTTGAGTCAACCGCACGCGATCGAACGTCTATCGTACGCTTCTCCCATAGACTTTACATGGGGAATTTGCCGCCCCACGACGCCCGAACCGTGTTCTCAATATCATTTTTCTCTTTTCGACTGGCACATCTACATTGCAGAACCCTTATTTTGATACCTCAGCCATATCTTTACGTTCAGCCGTTCTCTCAAGGGTCTTAAGTAAAAAACGTTATAGAATTAATATATACAGTAGATGTGTGTTGATAAACCAAGTTAAAGGAAAATGGCCATTTTTTGTCCGAATAATATTTAACATTCTGTGCGGATCCTCAGTGATTTTCTCTTGAGCCAAATTTCAAATGTTTATTGAGGTACGGTATCCGCTAATAACATCTGGTGTGAAGTTTATACATTCTAAAGATAAAGATTTGACGCACCGTGAACTATAAAATTTATTGATGCTATTGGCCGGCACAAACATTTTGCCACCTGTTTTGCAATGCGTGTTCCACTTCCCTTTAAGATGCTAGTTCATCCATTTATCATGCCGCAGATTTCGAATTGTAGTTCCATACGTCTACCCAATCATGATCGAAACAGAACATTCCCAGTTACTTCAAATCGTTTGATTTTATATTTTAACCGGTTAAGTGATAGGATTTTGGACTTTCTGTGTCCAGTACTTTTGCAAAGTATTTGTTGCCGATTATCTGCTTACATAAAAAAACTCTCATTAATATGGATTTTTCTGGCAGAGCAAACATCGTAGACACTATCGTCTTAACCGTCGCTTTTAGCAGCGGAAGGGTAGATGGCCATTCAGTGATATGCCTATGATAAGCTGAAGTTTATCATTTACATGTTATTTCGTCTGTTTGATTAAACTGTACAATTTGTAGCGTGATAAATACACAACGAAGAGCGAAACGACATGACCACCTTGTAAATATGAGGTTGTTCCTCCACGGAAAAACCCAGCCGTTCTTACCCGGAAAGCAGGTGTGCTGTACAAGATTTCTAATTGTACCTTGTGTCACCTTGTAAACGTTAGTAGGAGATTCTTTCACTCTTTTAAGTTACGTGGTTCAGCTGTCGAGATCTGATTCGCTGTCCTGACACATACAAAAGATGCTCGCAAGAACGACTGGTGAGAGGATTTCTTATTAGAAGAATGCCCAAAGCTTGCTTTTCGTCTAACGGTTCATCTTTCTGCCAGAACTTCCCCAAACAGCAACGCACGTGTAACCAGCCGTTCGCATGGCACAACAGAAAACGAGAATCATCGAGTCAGACGACCTTTTCAAATCATTCCAGGACCAGTTTTGATGTTCGTGTGTCTGTTGTAGGCGCGTTTTTCTGGGAATCTTGACTGACATGGGTAGTCGGAGCCCCTAACAATTACGCAGCTCTATTTTAAACAGGATTCGATGCACTGTCTGTTGTGACACATTACTTCCGTGATCAGCATTCAAATAACAGTCGATTTTCGCCGTAGTGTCCCTTCTGTTGGCTAGTACCATACTGGACAGCGTTTGCTCACCCCAGCATCGATGAGATGTGGTCTGTCCGCGGTTCTTATAGTTTTCCTCCTCAGACCAGTTTTTGGACGCACAAACCACGGCTGACCGTAAATATCTACCTCACAGTTCTTACCACTGCCAAAATACTCTGACTCAGTTGTCCTACCATTAAATTTGTCCTTCGTCATATTGGATAACGTATGCGGCCATTCTTTTCAAAAGAACAAGAATGACGGTGATTAACAGAGCTCAATCTCAGGTGCTTTTATAACACGATAAGTTTAGCAAACGCAAACAGTGGGATTTTAAGATGCTTGGACGAAAGTAATTCCAAACTCAGACTATGCTAATGAGGGCTTTTAATATTTTTTTCAACTTTCTTGGTAATGTAATCGTTGGAACAAGTAAGCCGTATTTTCACTGTTTGAATGTATGTATGATGCTTTTGTTGGTGACTTTAACTAATTGATCAGACGTACTGATAGACGCGTGAAGAGGTTGTTTTTCCACTGATCTCTTTCATTAAACATGTGCTTCATCAAGTACTGTTAAAGTATTTAAACAGGAAAATGATTAAAGAATGTTTTCTTAATTAGTTATTTAAAATAGTCTGAAGAAAAAAACCGTAAATAAAATCAAGTTCTATTAAAGAGTATAAAAACCCTGAAATTTAAATTTTCAAATAACGAATACAAAAATGCATTACATTTCTAATACGTAATTCATAATATTTCTTGCATCTATTCTGTCTCTGTTTCATATTTTCATGTTAAGTGCAACGTGTGGTAAACAATGGGAACGTTTATTTTTTTCCACTTCAATGCACACGCACGTTTGACCTGATAAAATAATGACAATTATTTTATTAGGTTATTTTATATAGGACATGTTGAAAGTAAGAAGTCTGAATTTCAGGTTTTTGTTCAAAATGCCATACATGATTTTTTTGAGGCTGGAAAAAGGACAAAAACATATTTTGTTTAAAGAACATATGTCTTCTCAAAGTTTACACCAACAAGAAATTATCTTTGTTTAAATTTCTTTGTCAGTTCATTCAGACATACGTTGCGAGTAATTGCCAGTACTCCGTTAAAAAATTAATTCAGATTTGGTACGAGTTGAAGGGTTTCGGAAATATCAGGTCGTGTAACGAATTGAATTTTCCAGGTCTCCTACAGTAGAAAAAGTACATGATAATTGGTAAGCATTGAAAGCTTTCAGAAATATCAGGTCGTGTAAAGAATTACATTTGCCAGGACTCCTCCGGTAGAAAGAGTACATGCGATTTGGTAAGCATTGAAGGCTTTCAGAAATATCAGGTCGTATAACGAATTCAATTTACCAGGACTCATCCGGTATTAAAATACATGAGATTTGGTAAGCATTGAAGGCTTTCAGAAATATCAGGTCGTGTAAAGAATTACATTTGCCAGGACTCCTCCGGTAGAAAGAGTACATGCGATTTGGTAAGCATTGAAGGCTTTGAGAAATATCAGGTCGTATAACGAATTCAATTTGCCAGGACTCATCCGGTATTAAAATACATGAGATTTGGTAAGCATTAAAGGTTTTCAGAAATATCAGGTCGTGTAACGAATTCAATTTGCCAGGACTCCTCCGGTAGAAAAGTTATATGAGATTTGGTAAGCATTGAAGACTTTCAGAAATAGCAGGTCCTGTAACGAATTCACTTTGCCAGGAATCCTCCGGTAGAAAACGTACATGAGATTTGGCAAGCATTGAAGGCTTTCAAAAATATCAGGTCGTGTTACGAATTCAACTTGCCAGGACTCCTCCGGTACAAAAAGTACGTGAGAATTGTCAGGACTCCTCCGGTTGAAAAAGTACGTGAGAATTGCGAGAACTCCTGCGGTCGAAAAAGTGCATGAGATTTGGTAAGCTTTGAAGGCTTTCAGAAATATCAGGTCGTGTAACGAATTCAATTTGTAATGGAATTCAAATGCGACAGTGACATATGAATTAACGGGTATTTGGAAGAGTGCTTAGTGGTCGGAGAAAATATGGTACAGTAAAAATATCCAATGTTTAATGCAATTCCAAAATACTCATGTACTCGAGAAGAAATTTAGAACAGCCGAGAAGAAAAGAAAATTCGACTAAAATTAATTCACCCGTTTCAGCGGAGTCCGCGCGAATGTTTTTATTTATATTATTCGTGGTTAATTCTAACCAAGCTGTTTGAAAAAAACGTAAAATTATATCTCGTTCCATTAGGCATTTTTAATTAGTTCTAAGATTGGTACACGTGAAATTCTTTTCGATAACAATTTTCTGTAGAACTGCTACACTTCTCTTCTCAATAATATTTGGAACAGAGACACTTTTACAAGATTTTTTTTACTTCCTGAATTTTATCATTTAGCATGCCTCTACGTTAGCGTGCAAGGTAGGCGATACTACAGAAATTCAGTAACTCTAGTCTACTATGTGCAAATTTTCAGCTTGGTGCCTGCCTGAGTGGTTTTTAAACGAAATATAAAAAACTGAGTTAACGGTTGATATTTGCAACATACAATTTGAATTATTTAATCCGTTTTTACTGGTGTAACAAATTACAAAAAACACAATGACTGAGACAAAACACACCAACGAAAGGCTTTCTTAAGTATTGACTGACCGTTAGAAAGCCTCCCGTTCGGAGTGCGAAAGCTCGGCATCTAGTCGTTGTTTGTAAATTGTTACAACAGTAAAAACGGATTAAATAATTGAAGTTTTATAGTAATTAGGCGTACGTTCCCTTATTGTGTTTGAGAAGTGTTGGTCATAAATGGAAATATAGGCAGTACTCATCGAGACAAACAAAAACGTCATAGTCAGCATATGTTAGGAAATGAACCGTACCTGAGATAATTGACGTTTTATTGTACCGCTAACAGAGGTAATATAAAGTTGTTGCTTTTTTCAAATACCCCACATTTAGATAGTTTTTGCACATCTTCAAAAGAAGTCAAGATGGCCGAATCTTTGGAGAAACAGAAAGAAACCTTACTTGAAAGTGCGCCCCGAGGACATCCAGCAAAGATAAAAAACAACCCACACCAGTTCTTCGAATATACAGTGGCATTATTGTGAGTTCCTGGGGGACAGCGAAGGGGATGAAGTAGAACAGGGAGTTGGTTGAGGGTCCCAAGTGTACTGTGGATCGGCGATAACAATCGAAGCGTGAGTGGGAAGAAATCATTTGTTTTATAGGTGCCGAAATGTAGATCTGCCCTTTTTGTTGTTATGGCTATAGTTTTAATGCATCTAAAAGAACTGAACTGGATGAATTTACCCGTGTGAGAATTGTTGCTAAACTGGAAGAAAGGCGGTAAACGAGACACGTAGCAAAATAATTCGAAATTGCCCAAAGTGTAGTATCACAAATCTGGAAACAATTTTCTGAACATGGAACAGCTACCAGAAATGATGTGATTTTTGCCATAAATTAGATTGTCCTGAAGCGGAAATCGAACCCGCATCTCCTGATTTCCGTTTAAAATTCCTATCCGTTACACCACGCTGGACAAGGAATGTTCTACGCTACTGAAACGAAGCAAATGTAGTTCAGAAATCTGTTCGGATTTTGCACTAGCCAAAGCTATTCCGTGCTTCCTCCTAATGCCACCCCGACCTATCCAGAGTAGGATGTAATTCAGAAATTTCAGTGCGTCATAGAACATCATACATATAATTGGGAAACGGATTTTCCTCAAGAAATACTTGTTCACAAATACATGGAAGGCAATACAAATGTGCTTTTTGGCACAAATGTCTGATATCTTTACTAACTCCGTGTAGCATCTGCTTCAGAAAACTTGAATATTACATTGTCCTGGAGCGGAAATCGAATCCGCATCTCCCGATTTCCGTTTGAGCAAGCTATTCGTTACATCACCCAGGAAAAGGAAGTTTCAACCAACTGAAAATACGTCACATTTGTGCCAAAAATCGCATTTATATTGCCTTCCATGCACTTGTGAAGAATGATTTTTTCAGGAAAATTCGATTCCCACTGACGTATGAAGCTACAAGAAGGTTTAATTGTGATCGACTATGTTAAATCACTCCATCACAAGATCGTTATCTTACCGTAACGGCTGAAATATTTGGCCGAATAATTGCTGGCAACTTAGCAAAATAACTGAAATCATGCAAGCGTACCACAATATCGTGTGAAACAGTGTCAAGACGTTTGAATAATTTCGGAAAACTGTACAGTGTTTTGTATTCACCCCAACACGCAGAACAACTCGCTATTGATGGAGTCGGTAACACACCAGTATTGGGCCAATGTTCCGTTTACATAACAAAGTCGATTGTGCTTATCATCTGACATTAAGCGGCAACACATCTGGCGAGAAACCCGTACTTGCTATTCAGCCAAAAGCATCGAAGAAATTTACCATTACAGGGGCGGTGGATATTGTTTTCTTGTAAAGCGCTCATACTGGTGGAGAAAGGGTCAATGAATGTCGATCGTTTTTGTGAAGAGGGCATTTTAGGAAATGTAAGGCTGTTCCGTAGTACTATGGTAAATACTTTTGTTTTCATGGAAGATAACGTCCGTCCTAAATCGATCATCATGTTTCGAAAAACAGTTAGAGTGCGGAGCGATAACGAAATGGAGTTGCCTGCGTAGTCCACCAACTTTAATTCCATGGGAAATGCTTAGGATCTCTGAGGAGGAGCATTGCTGAACGAGATCCTCCACCTGGCACCAAAAAGGACTGGGGATGACGCTGAAAGGATGGAGAAACCTCCCTTACGATATTCTGGACAATCTCGAGAAAAGCATGGCCTACAGATTCCAATCATGCATTGCAATAAGCGGTGGACATATACTCTATTAAAATGATCCATGAACAATTATATTTTTTTTTCATTAATTTTAGTTGTTGTCAACCAATTTGGGATAATATGTTTCGTTCTTTTATCGATTTTCTCAATTCATAAGCTCAAATTCATGCGCATTTATGTGTGAACTTTTCATCTTTGTATATTCCTTATAAAGATATTTTCAGATTCAACCTGTTGGAACGAAAGCTTTCTATGAAAACATAAGTGATCCTTACGTTCCGAGAAAGCACCAACCAAGCATTGTTCTATTTCTCTTGCGAAAATTCGCCCATCTCTTCTCGTGTGGTTCTCAAAATACTCTGCATATGATCAATTGATGTCTCACTTTCAGGATGACTCGTATGACTTTCGTTTACAGAATCGCTCAAAATATTCCTCACTGGGGGATGTACTAACGTCGAACTATATTTCACTTGGTTAAGCTTGTTCAAAAACAAATATGACGTGTTGGTTTTTCATTTACAGCTTGGTTTCCTTACTTCAAGAAAAGGTAGAATATTGTCCGGGAAATTACAAAATTATATTCCATTTCTTTGGAAAAAGTTAGAAACCATCCATTCAGAAAAAAGTTAGAAACCATTCATTTCATTATTAAGAATTAATATCTGGATTTGTCAAAGGAAGGCAGCTTTGAGTGTATCGCACAATCTATCAGTAAATTCTAAAATAAAAAATATTCCAATGAACACCGCGATATGCTAGATGTCCGTGTTACACCATTTTCAATTTTGAATAAAATCAATTTTTCCAATACTGATTTCCATTGACTCCCAGAATTTCAAATACCCAGAAACTTTTTTAATAGAATCAATTCTGAGGTATTTAACAGAACAAAATTTTTAAGAATCTAATTTTTACTTATTTCTCTTATAAATTAGTGACAGTGTTTCTTAAACATCATCATTCATTTTGAATTTAAAGAAATGTCAGCGGTAAAATTACTATAATCAAATATTTGAGCTTCAAGTTTTCTTTCATGTAATATCAGCATGTTCCATATAATTCTTCGACATCAGGCGTAATATAGTAATATAGGGAATTCCCGTGCATTTGTATTTTAGGTCAACTAACAGTAAGTAAAACGTCTTGTTAGAAATCATGAGATTTATCAGCACCAGAACTCTTTCAAGGAGCAAATCCGAATTGAATGTGGTGCAGTAGATACCATTCAATAGCATAATGTAGGCTTCTGAGACAAACTTTAAAAAAAACCGCATGTAAAAAGAATTTCATAATATTTTTCTATCACAGATATGACTCATTCTAATGAATATTGAGAAGAATCTGTTATGGCAAAAAAGAACAGCTTATAGGAACTTCAATTCCCCTATAGCTTGATTTGTCTGTATACTAATAGAAGACGCGATGTAACCAATGATGCTGGAAGACCATTGCACAATTGGCAAAGCCTATTGGCTAGGACAAGCTGGTACATCCTGGGAACTTCTCCAGCGTGGCGTTTCTTTATGATGAGAAGTTTGCCAATAGCTGTTCTCTGTTGACTTTGACATTTGTAAAGATTCCCTCATTCTACATCCGGGACCCAGGACAGAATTAAAGCAATACCTTTTATTCTTGAAACTTCAACGAAATATTAAGTAGAGGCAATGTTTGAATTGAGCTGTCAGGTGAAAATAAAAATTAAAAAATGGTAAGTTTGATCGAGTAAACTATCACTATTCTTCAGTCTTGCAAAACAGACCCTCCCAACTATGATTGCGAAGACGTTTATTTGTTTTAAAGAATCTCTGAGAAATATATGATTAGTTCTTATAATTATTTATTTATATCTAACTTTGATGAAAATTTGCTTTTTTTAAAAGAAGCACCAAAAATTAAATGATTGTGTCTTTAATACAGACATTTAAAAATACAAGAGCGAAGATCTTTGTTTGATGATTGTGTCTTTCCTTTTTCAAATTTTAGCATGAGCAAATGAGGGGACATTGGGTGGATCAAACTGAATATACAACAGGCTGCACCTTGCTATTCTATCCTTCGTACTTTACCTAATTAATGCGTAGTGTCAGCTTCTGAGGAAGTAGTCGAAAGTAAATAACTGACAAAGGCTTAACTAGGAATTTCTGTACATCCAAGAAAAACCACAAACCATCCGTCTATCTACATGCCGTTCTTCATTACATAAATCTATTTCTAATTTAGTAGCGTACCTTACCATACCTACATATATATTTAATGTACAGTGCGTTAGCGTCACACACCAGTGTATCGCTACTGTGGAAGCCCAATAAAAGTGCAACTGCTTGTACAATCTTTGCACGAAACCAACTAATGTGAATCTGATTAAATTTTGTAAAATTGTAAGGGACTTTTTAATGCACACAATTTCAGATAGTGTTATTCATTGATTACCAAGTAATTGAACTACATTTAAGCTTCTATCATATAGTATAATTCAGAAATGGAATCACACTAATATAAGAATTTTTATTCTTTTGAGCACAAATCCATAGAATGTACACCAAGAATGTGTTTTCAGCTAATACCAGTTGTCCAATTTCGCTCACGATCGTTACTACTGAGTACAGGACGGGACATTTGCCAATTTCAGGGTACATTGATTAGTTATATCTTCAACTGTGGTCCGCTATCTGAAATCAACGAGTCGGCGCTCAGGTGTTGCCATTTTGCAACTTCTGTGAAAACTGATGCGCGAGAGACGTGAAATAACAATGTTTCGTGATAATTTTCCCTGGCCTTTAAGAGGATCTTTATAAATGCTAATTACGTCAATACTCTTAAGTATTTATTACGTAATAAATGTTTTCTTCTCTTGTGAAAGGAACGCAATCTATCTTGTACAATTCATCAGCTGATTATGTGAATTTAAAACAAAATGTTTACGTGCCAGTGAAGAACTGACTGAAGACTTTTTCCGCAACAAATTTGCTGTCGTCACACTGGGAGACTACAATGAAGTCTGAGACTAGTTTTCTGCAATACTGATACCAATCGCTAACTGCCTCAGTGATCGTGGTAACCCATACCCTCTGAAGATTCCTCGATTGCCTCAACGTACTGCAGTCTTTGCGAGACTATACACCAGAAGCATCGCTATACCAAGGGAAATGCAAACATTATGGAACCATTTCCCACGGGAAATGGTTAAAACCATTCCCTGAAACGTGCTTCTTCCGACACAAAGAAAGCCATTACCTGAAATGTGCTTCTTCCGAGACCTGTTTTGTCGAAAGCTATGAGAAATATCACGAGGAATATGAGCATTATGAAACCATTTCCCAAATAAACGGGACCACATCTCAAGCTTTCCAGAAACGTGCTTCTTCAGACACCTGAACTGTCCGAAAGGATGAGACATATTTCATCCTGAAAGATATTTGGTGACCCTCTGAACACTTGCAGCGGGAAGCGGTCCTTGGTGTTCAAACCACGAAATACACGTAGACAGACACAACCTTGCCAATTTGATCAAAAATATCTTCAAATCCCACTTATCCCAGAACAGTAAAAAAAAGGAATCCGAAATTAAAAGAAACTTACAGGATCCTCCGAAACCTTCTGGCACTTTCAGCTATTGAATGAGTAATTGGAAACTCATAAAAGAGCTCACGTGCTGTCATCTATTGGTCGATTTCTTGTCACGAAAGATCAAAATAACTCGTAGAGCAAGGCAGCACTGAAAATATTATTGTATAGAAAAATAAAATGCGCTTTGATTCTGCATCCCTTGGTTAAGTACATGGCACAGTGTACAACAATCCATTTATACATAAAACAGTCTCCATAAGCAATATCTTGAAAACTTCGTGTTATCACGTATAATAAATACTTTGTATTGTAAACGGCGGGAGGGGTGATATGTCAGTATTGCGCGTATTTCAAACCTGACACATGTCGTAAATCAACCCCAAACCCGAATTTAGCTATGCTTCTGCTCCCTCAAATCGTGAAAATCGAAACCGGACACCTTAAGAGGAGTTCCTTATCCACAAAGTGTCTATCATGCCTGACATAAACAGGATGTAATCTTAGAGCTATTTCCTTAAAGGGACTTTCCACAAAAAAACTTAAGAACAAAATGACGAAACGCGCACTCCAGTTATCTTTCTTTTTTCGATTATGACGGAGGGTTCGATCGCTAGAGCAATCATGGCATTCCTGTAAACGTTTGTGCAGCTGTAACTCAATTTCTAAATGGTTTTTGTTATACCCGGTCGAGTCACATTATTGTGACCACCAGCTAATATAAAGAGTAACTGTAGTGTGCAGCGCGCATAGCAGCTAGACGGGCTGGGAGTGACTCAACAAGTTGCAGAAAGGTGTACACAAATATGTGGAGCCATTCTGACTGCAGCGCATCTGACAGCTGCTGGAGGGTGCGTGGTGGAAGATCCAGAGAGAGAGCAACATGATCGAGCTAGCCCCACAGATGCCCAATTGGATTTAAGGCTGGGAAATTAGAGGGGCCAGAAAAGTACTTTGCAGTCTTCATCGTGTTCTTGCAACCACGTTCGTATAATTCTAGCTGTGTGACACGTTGCATTGTCGTTCTGGAAAATTCCTTCCGAATCAGGTAAGACAACAGCATGTATATGTATACGTGGTCTGCAAGCATGGATTCATAAAGAAGTGGATCCATAGTGTCTTCCATAGCTATGAGTGGACCTCGAGAATGTCACGCAAACATTTCCCAGACAATAACGCTGCCCCACCACCTTGTGGTCTTCCAGCAATGGTTGAACAGTGTTTGTTCTCCGACGTTTCTCGCCTGATACACCGACGTACATCCGTTCGATACACCAGAAATCGTGACTCATCGGATATTACAATCCTATGCCAATCAGCGGAGCTCTAATTCCGATACTGCCGAGCAAGTATAAGATTTTTCTGAAGATGAACCTTAGTTCCATCCGTCTGCATCGGAGCACCATACGCAGCAGGGTTCGCTGAGCTGTCGTTTTAGACACACTTTGGTAGGCCAACGGTTTATGCGGCAAGTGAGTTGCTCCAATGTGGTGATTCGATCGGCCCTCACGAATCATCGCTGACGACGATCACCCCTCATATCAATGGCACGTGGAGCTCAAAAGTTTCCACGTCGCTTATTCATAATGGTGCCATTTCTCCAATCTCGATACACTTTAAATAGAGCATCATGCGAACAGTTCACAAACTCCGCTGTTTCAGAAATACTGCCACCCTTGGCCCGAAAGTCGATAATCATCCCTCTTGGAAAATCTGATAAATCGCTCCTTTATCCATGACAGCAACTACTGATATGTTTTCAGATGGCCTGCACACGCCTTATATAGCCTCCAAGCCATCTCACGACACGTGCCTTCTTTCGTTGGCTACGTACTGTTGATTTCAACAGTAGGAGGTGGTTACAGTAATGTGACTCGACTGTGTATATATGTTGGGAAAAGGATTCTAATAAATTTTTGTACTAAATTGGTATTTTCATTTATACCACTATTTCTTTTTCTATACTGTATCCAATAAAACTAATCCTTTCACGCAGTTTTTTCTTTTCTTGAATGTGCATTTATAAAATTAAATTTAGAATCACGTTTGGAAATATGTGTTCTGTATCGTTACAGGAAGACGCCGAAATGCAGTTCGACAGTACGAAGTTAGTGGAAAAAAATCGCTCAGAATCAGCTACCTTTTGTCATTTTCATATAAACATATAGCAGAATTAATTTCCACCAACATACACTGACGGGAAAAAAATCCCAACACCAAGAAGGGGTTATGTTAGATAAACGACAGTTCGTAGGCGGTGAGAGTACATCTGTAAGATGACGTCTATGCTAATTTCGCGCTCGGCGCATACGTGTGGCGCTAGTAGCGCCCCTCGGAACATGCAAAGCAGGTTTGCTGTAAATACGCGCTGTAACGTTCGTGAGCATTAGTTATCGTTGAGATTCGACGTAGGGTGTTGTTGTTAGTCAAGAATGCCTTTAAGAAGACGAAGAAGCCATTATCAACAGCTCACGAAGTTTTAACGAGGTCGTGTAATAGGGCTACGAGAAGGTGGATTTCCTTACCGCAATATTGCAGAACGACTTGGCAGGAATGTAGTCACTGTGCATGATTGCTGGCAGCGGTGGTCAAAGGAAGGTACTGCCTCAAGAAGACCGAGTTCAGGCCGGCCACGCGGTACTACTGAGATGGAAGACCGCCGTGTTCGGCGTATGGCCGTGGCGCATCGTACCGCGTCCGGGGCAGCAATTCGAGCTGCAGTTGCCACCACAGTGACACAAGGAACTGTTACAAATCGGTTACTTGAAGGACAGCTCCGAGCCAGACGTCCTGTAGCGTGCATTGCACTAACTCCAAACCACTGCCCTTTGCGACGTCAGTGGTGTCAAGCTAGAGCTCATTGGAGGACGCAGTGGAGATCTGTTGTGTTTTCTGATGAAAGCCGGTTCCGCCTGTGTGCCATTGATGGCCGTGTGTTGGTTAGAAGGATGCCAGGTGAGCGCCTGCAACCAACCTGTCTCCGGCCGAGACACACTGGACCTACACCTGGAGTTATGGTCTGGGGAGAAATTTCCTATGACAGCAGGAGCACTCTCGTGGTTATCCCACGCACCCTGACGGTACAGTTGTACGTCGGTCTGGTGATTCAACCTGTTGTGCTGCCATTCATGAACAGCATACCAGGGGTGTTTTCCACCAGGATAACGCTCGCCCGCATACCACTGTTGTAACCCAACATGCTCTATAGAGTGTCGACATGTTGCTGTGGCCTGCTAGATCACCAGATCTTGCACCAATCGAGCACGTATGGGACATCATTGGACGACAACTCCAGCGTTACCCCCAACCAGCATTAACCGTCCCTGTATTGACCTACTAAGTGCTACGGGCATGGAACTCCATCCCACATCTGACATCCAGCACCTGTACGACACAATGCCTGAACGTATGCGTGCTTGCATTCAACATTCTGGCGGTTACACCGGTTATTACCGTATTAGCATTTCACATTTAAAATGGTTCTTCTCGCGCTTACAGTAAGCTGTGATCTTGAAACCTTAATCGATTAAATATGTTACCTATACAAATGTATTGCCGCCATTTTATTCCTCTACAACTGTTTTTTCGTGGTGTTGGGATTTTTTCTGTCAGTGTATATGAACTATGATTTACCGCGCAAGCAGAAACGAACATCATATCTAATGAAGATTAACCAAGACGTGATTACTGCTTATTATTTACTTCTCCATTTGTTTAATTCTGAACTCCCTACGGGACGTCTTTCCCTTCCCATATATCTCTCTTCAATTTTCAGATAAGGTCTATGAATTACTTGAAAATTTTTAAATTGTATGAAAAGCATGATGCACCGGAAAACTCTATCCAACAGGGAATAAATTTTTCAAATTCGACCTTTAGAAGCAGGATATTGACAAAAATAAGATAGCCGGCCCGGAGGCACTGTGCTAAAAGCTTACGCTTCTGATCATTCTTCCGAATGGGGTGCGGGTTCGAATCCCGATGAGGCATGGATATTGTGTTTGGCTTACGGCACTGGCTCTCGCCCTTCCCTGGAACCAGTGACCCTAAATTAGGAACTGGCGACAGCTTATAGCAAATTGAACTGCTCACTGTGGTCGTTAAACCTCCAATAAAAAAATTTATGTCTACGCCCCTTGGCAAAGAAACCCTGTATTATTTTAATAAGGAAACCTTTCTAAAAGGTTTTATCCAACAAAGAAGGAAGTTTTCGAATCGGACTCTAGAAATAGAGATATTGATTAAAATAAGATATATATCTACGCTGCCTGGCAGAGAAACTGTGAAATATTTTAAGAAGAAAATATTCCGAAAAGGTTTATCGATGTGAGTGGCATCAGTCCAGGAAAGAATTTTTTAAATCGATATTTTAGAAGCTCAGATTTTATAGCAAATACATCAGAAGCAAAATATAAAGCTTATGCCCCCTGGTGGCCAAAGAATTTTTTTACCAAAAATTTGAAATTATATGCAAAAGGGTTTCCATCAGGAGGTGTAACCGCTCAAGACAAAAAAATTCAAATCGGGCGTTTAGAAGAAGAGTTATCGGGGAAAATGTAATTTACTTTTGCGGCCCCTAGCGGAAAATCTATGCGTAGTTTGAAAAAGTAACTATATCTCAAATACTCTTCGACATAAGTGAAATCGAAAGATAACAAATTTTTTTTTCAATCGAATTTTTAGAAGCAACAATGTGGAACAAAACGTATTTTTGAATTCTACATCATCTGTGTTTACGCCCTCTAGCCGCAAAATTGTACAGCGTATAAAAAAACGAAATAAAGGATCATCATTCGCATATTTCAAGCTTCCCAATCCAAAAATAATTTTCGAATCGGACTAAAATTTGCAGAGATATCGTGGGTAAAGACGGACGGACGGACAAACCGGTAACATAAACACGATCTTTTTTTACAAAAGACATGCCAAAAAGGAAACATGATATCACTTTTCGTCTGCTAGCGGAAAAGTTAGAATTTCTTGCGTTACTCAATGAGGATAATGCTCCACATCTCTGTTGTAGCGAATGGCATACAGTGAAGGAGAAACTTCTCAATAGCGTATTTGAAAGCGGCGATATATCTGCAAACTGCTGAAACAACACCTATCGACAGCACAGTGAACCACAAAATTCCTCATATACTAACCTTAAGTGTTCTACAAGGTAAATTGCATCCGGTGTTGAATTTTATTTTTTTTTTTTGAATCGAACTTGTAAAAGCGGTGATATTGAGTAAATCAGAATAAGCGTTTTGTCCTTAGTGGCGAAATTGTGCACTATTTCGGAAATAAATACACACACAGTTTGTGTAGTTAATAGTATCTGACCGAAGAAAAGTTCTTCAATGGGGTTTTTAGTCCCGCAGATATTGCTGTAAACGGAAACCTGACTTTACGCCCTGTGGTGGCAGACTGGGGAACTGCGAAAAATTTGAAATTATATAAGTAACATTTCCCCACGGAAATGCTCTCCAACAAAGAAATAATTTTTCAAATCGGACTCTTAGAAGCAGAGACCGACAAAAATAAGATATGCCTTTACACCCCTGGCGAAAAAAACATGCATTATATTAAGAAGAAAGTATTCTCAAAAGGTGTTTCGATATGAGCGGTATCGGTCAACGGAGTTATTTTTTCAATCGAGTTTTAAGGAGCACAAATTTTGCTGCAAATACATCAGATGCAGAAATTAACTCTTACACTCCCTGATGGTTAAACCATTCGTTATCAAATATTAGAAATTACAGACAAAGCATTTCTTCATAATACCTGTATCCATGTAGAAAGAAGTTTTCTAATTGGAATTTTAAAAGCTGAGATATTGGGGAAAAAGCAGTTTAACTTAACGTCCCTAGCGGAAAATCTGTGTATAACTTCTAACATTTTAAATTATATGAGAGCATTTTACACTGGAATCGCAATCTAACAAAGAACGAAATTTTCAAATCTGATTCTTAGAAGCAGAGATATTGACAGGAATAGGATATATATCTACACCACCTGGCGGAGACACCATACATGATTTTAAGAAGAAAATATTCTCAAATGTTCATTGACATGAGAGGTATCGGTCCACGAAATAATTTTCTCAGTCGACGTTTTAGAAGCTCAAGGTTTGATGGAAATACCAAGGAAGCAAAGATTTAAATCTTGCGCCACTGGTGGCCGGAATATATTTTATAAATAATTAGAAATTGCAATCAAAACATTTCCCACCGGCAGCTGTATCCCGTGCAAGAATTTTTTTTTCAAATCGGAGGTTTAGAAGCAGAGATACCGGGGAAAGCGCAATTTACCTTAACTTTTCCTAGCGTGAAGTCTATGAATTACTTGAAAATTTTTAAATTGTATGAAAAGCATGATGCACCGGAAAACTCTATCCAACAGGGAATAAATTTTCAAATTCGACCTTTAGAAGCAGGATATTGACAAAAATAAGATAGCCGGCCCGGAGGCACTGTGCTAAAAGCTTACGCTTCTGATCATTCTTCCGAATGGAGTGCGGGTTCGAATCCCGATGAGGCATGGATATTGTGTTTGGCTTACGGCACTGGCTCTCGCCCTTCCCTGGAACCAGTGACCCTAAATTAGGAACTGGCGACAGCTTATAGCAAATTGAACTGCTCACTGTGGTCGTTAAACCTCCAATAAAAAAATTTATGTCTACGCCCCTTGGCAAAGAAACCCTGTATTATTTTAATAAGGAAACCTTTCTAAAAGGTTTTATCCAACAAAGAAGGAAGTTTTCGAATCGGACTCCTAGAAATAGAGATATTGATTAAAATAAGATATATATCTACGCTGCCTGGCAGAGAAACTGTGAAATATTTTAAGAAGAAAATATTCCGAAAAGGTTTATCGATGTGAGTGGCATCAGTCCAGGAAAGAATTTTTTAAATCGATATTTTAGAAGCTCAGATTTTATAGCAAATACATCAGAAGCAAAATATAAAGCTTATGCCCCCTGGTGGCCAAAGAATTTTTTTTACCAAAAATTTGAAATTATATGCAAAAGGGTTTCCATCAGGAGGTGTAACCGCTCAAGACAAAAAAATTCAAATCGGGCGTTTAGAAGAAGAGTTATCGGGGAAAATGTAATTTACTTTTGCGGCCCCTAGCGGAAAATCTATGCGTAGTTTGAAAAAGTAACTATATCTCAAATACTCTTCTGACATAAGTGAAATCGAAAGATAACAAATTTTTTTTTTCAATCGAATTTTTAGAAGCAACAATGTGGAACAAAACGTATTTTTGAATTCGACATCATCTGTGTTTACGCCCTCCAGCCGCAAAATTGTACAGCGTATAAAAACGAAATAAAGGATCATCATTCGCATATTTCAAGCTTCCCAATCCAAAAATAATTTTCGAATCGGACTAAAATTTGCAGAGATATCGTGGGTAAAGACGGACGGACGGACAAACCGGTAACATAAACACGATCTTTTTTTACAAAAAGACATGCCAAAAAGGAAACATGATATCACTTTTCGTCTGCTAGCGGAAAAGTTAGAATTTCTTGCGTTACTCAATGAGGATAATGCTCCACATCTCTGTTGTAGCGAATGGCATACAGTGAAGGAGAAACTTCTCAATAGCGTATTTGAAAGCGGCGATATATCTGCAAACTGCTGAAACAACACCTATCGACAGCACAGTGAACCACAAAATTCCTCATATACTAACCTTAAGTGTTCTACAAGGTAAATTGCATCCGGTGTTGAATTTTATTTTTTTTTTGAATCGAACTTGTAAAAGCGGTGATATTGAGTAAATCAGAATAAGCGTTTTGTCCTTAGTGGCGAAATTGTGCACTATTTCGGAAATAAATACACACACAGTTTGTGTAGTTAATAGTATCTGACCGAAGAAAAGTTCTTCAATGGGGTTTTTAGTCCCGCAGATATTGCTGTAAACGGAAACCTGACTTTACGCCCTGTGGTGGCAGACTGGGGAACTGCGAAAAATTTGAAATTATATAAGTAACATTTCCCCACGGAAATGCTCTCCAACAAAGAAAGAACTTCATTAATTAATGGAAAATGTTATCCATTAAATATTATGTACGTGTCTGTATCTCTTGTCTACAGTCAAGCTACATGGAAACAGATAAATCCTGCTGGAAAATTGCGAAATACCCCTAATATCTCCCAACTGAAGTACGAAGACAGATTTCAGTCGCTATAAGCTACATACAAACTGGGGTCCGTACCCACATGACTTTGAAAAAGTAAAATCGGTATATTAATGAAATAACTAAGGCGAGACTCATGCAGCATCGGTCTTTCTGGATTTTCATTCGCGGACACACATCTTTACCTACTGATCACATGACGACTGCTGTTAGCCAGAGTAAATGCAGGGATTCACTTTTACACGTAAACAGTCATAACCTAAAAGTGGTGTTATTCAGCATATTAAAATTGTGCAAATCTGAAAAGATAGCAAATTTTTTTTAGAGTGACATAAATTCCTTATTTGTACGGTAAAATTTTACGCTCTCCACCTTGTTTCCATCTCGTTTGTGATAGATGGTGAACGCAACTCTTTTATATGTATTATTTAAAAATTCGATGTGAAAAGAAGTTGTGCATTTCAATTTTCTTTAGTAATTAGATGAAGTGCCAAATTCACGTGAAAAGGGTTGTCTTTCCCTCATGTAAACTTTTAGTTAAGTATTATCATAGACGTATAACGATCTCAGATGAGAGAGGAAAGTTGAATTGTATGCTCTTCATCACAATGATATCATATGAAATAGCAAATGAAAGCATAAATCAGTCGTGCAATTTACAATCATAACAAAGGCTTGTGTGTTATTGAAAGCCCCTACTTCACTCCTCTTAACCATCATTCTTTCGTGACACTCTGAGTGCTTGAAGTCTTCTTACACCACTGTATCTGGATGAAAGATGTAGTGACGACTTTAGATACATAGTAGTATCACTTGCAGGACTACAATAGTCCGGAAAAATCAACAAACTGAAATCACATTTGCGTGTTTCGCAATAAGATAGTTTTTGTAGGATTCCAAATATTTGCGTCCGTTCAAATCATGTGAAAGGAAGATTTCAAAATGTGCAAAAATATATGTTGAAACAAAGTTTTCAATTACTTGAAAAAATATAGTGGGTAGGCAAGATATCGCATTGCACGAAAAGAAAGAACTGGATTAGAACGGTGTTAAAAAATAAATTTTATATTCTAGGAAAGTGACAGGGTGGATTTCGATTCTCCATAAGTATAATATCATCTTATATATGTGATGGTGTTTAATCTTTAGTCATCGTGCTTTCACCTTCGGGGTGTATCCAATTTATATTCTACACAGTAACATTTTTTAGAAATTATTTGAAAAAATTAACTATATGTATATATTAATTACACAAGACAATTTTAAGACTGTAACTGAAGTCCCAAGAATTATTACTGAAATACAATGAAACGAAAATATAAAATTGCGAGGCTAATATTTCGGTTGCGCAATATGCAGCAGACTGAAGGAAAAAAACAGGTTGCCTTCATCAGGAGAGCAACAACCCGGCGGAGTGGTTCTTCTGGTATGAGTGAACGACTAGGAAAAAACCAAAAGCCGACTGATCCTGCTCCCGAAGTCACTAAATCCAGGTTATACGTCAATTCGTCGACTGCGACGATTCGTCGCGCGTCAACTCGTCGCGCGTCAATTCGTCAACTACGGCAATTCGTCGCGCGTCAATTCTTCGCCTGCGTCAATTTGTCGCGCGTCAACTCTTCGCCTGCGTCAATTTGTCGACTACGTCAGTTCGTCGCGTTTACAGATTTCGGTTACATACAAAACGAATGCAGGAAAACGTACGATTTCGAACGTCTTCCTCCCTGATCAAATTTATAAAGTTTGGACACTCAGACAGGATAGAAATATTACGCTTTTTCTTTCGCACTAAAAATACTTGACGGTAGACGGTTTTTTGGAAAGGGTCAGGCCCGGTTGGTCAGCCCCCCCCCCCCCCTCTATACAATTTTTTTGTTAAATCTACAGTTTTCAATTCAGAACCACCAAATCAGGTATCCTATCTCATGGTACCCTAAATTAGACGGTTGTCGGTTTTAAGAACTGGTTAAGGCCAGGAGGGGATGAGCCCCCCCACCCCCACATACATACAAAATGCTCGTGAAATCTAGTTTTCATTTCAGAACCATCAAAATTTGGTATCATGAAACTCTAGCTTAGACGCTAAACGGTTTTTGGAATAGGTTGGAGCCCGGGCGGACAGAGCCACCCGTATTAAAAATTTCGTAAAATCTACAGATTTCATTTTAGAACCACCAAATTTAGTATACTATCTCATGGTACTCTAACTTAGACAGTAGACCGTTTTTGGAACGGGTCAAGGCACGGTTGGTCAAAGCCCGCACATACAAAATTTTCTTAAAAACTACAGTTTTCAATTCAGAACCACCTAATCTCGTGTATTGTCTCATGGTACTCTAACTTAGACGCTAGACGGTTTTTGAAAGGGATTGTAGCCGAAGGGAGTAGGGGAGACCCCACTCATAATTTTTTTTGCAAAATCTACTGTTTTCAATTTAGAACCACCAAATTTGGTATACTATCTCATGGTACTCTAACTTAGACAGTAGACCGTTTTTGGAACGGGTCAAGGCCCGGGGTCAGAGCCCCCCCCCCTCTCCCACACAAAACTTTCTTAAAAACTACAGTTTTCAATTCAGAACCACCAAATCTGGTATACTATCTCATTGTACTCTAAATTAGACGCTAGACAACTTTTGTAAGGGGTTGTAGCCCGGGGAGTAAGGGACCCACTCATAAAAAAATTTGCCGTAAAATCTACTGTTTTCAATTTAGAACCACCACATTTGGTATACTATCTCATGGTACTCTAACTTAGACGGTAGACCGTTTTTGGAACGGGTCAACTCCCGGGGCTCAGAGCCCCCCTCCCACACAAAATTTTCTTAAAAACTACAGTTTTCAATTCAGAACCACCAAATCTGGTATACTATCTCATTGTATCTCTAACTTAGACGCTAGACGGTTTTTGTAAGGGGTTATATCCCAGGGGTGAAAGCCCCTCCGTTCATAAAAGTGCCGTAAAATCTACAGTTTTCAATTTAGTACCACCAAATTTGGTATACTATCTATGGTACTCTAACTTAGACGGTAGACTATTTTTGGATCGGGTCAAAGCCCGGGGGTCAGAGCGCCTGGCCCCATAATTTTTTTTCGTAAAATCTGCAGTTTTCAATTCAAAGCCATCAAATACGGTATAATGAAACTCTAACTTAGACGCTAGACGGTTTTTGGAAGGGGTTGAAGCCCGGGGATAAGAGACCCCCACCCAACTCATAAAATTTTTCGTAAAATCTACAGTTTACAATGCAGAACTACCAAATTTGGTATACTATGTCATAGTATTCTAACTTTGACGGTAGACCACTTTTGGAACGGGTCAAGGCCCGGGGGTCAGAGCCCCCCACATGCAAAATTTTCTGAAAAACTACAGTTTTCAATTCAGAACCACCAGATCTGGTATACTATCTCATGGTACTTTAACTTAGACGCTTGAAGATTTTTTGAAGGGGTTGCAGCCCGGGGGATAACGAACCCCTTCATTAAAAAATCGCAACATCTAGTTTTTAATTTAGAACCACCAAATTTGGTATACTGGCTCATGGTACTCTAACTTAGACGGTCGACGGTTTTTGGAACGGGTCGCGGCCCGGGGGTCAGAGCCCCCCCCCACACACGTGAAACATTTTCTTAAAAACTACAGTTTTCAATTTATTACAACCAAATCTAGTATCATGAAACTCTAACTTAGACGCTAGACGGTTTTTGGAAGGGGTTGGAGCCTGGGGGTAA